>CM055123.1:130649549-131120370 GCA_029206835.1 Rana muscosa | reverse complement strand
AACCACTTTAAGGTCTTGGAGTGGCCTAGACGTTCTCCAGACCTTAATCCCATAGAAAATCTGTGGAGGGAGCTGAAGGTTAGAGTTGCCAAATGTCAACCTCTCAACCTTAATGACTTGCAGAGGATCTGCAAAGAGGAGTGGAACAAAATCCCTCCTGAGATGTGTGCAAACCTGCTGGCCAACTACAAGAAACGTCTGACCTCTGTGATTGCCAACAAGGGTTTTGCCACCAAGTACTAAGTCCTGTTTTGCGAAGAGGTCAATGACGTATTTCACTCATTAAAATGCAAATCAATTTATATACAGGTCCTTCTCAAAAAATTTGCATATTGTGATAAAGTTCATTATTTTCTGTAATGTACTGATAAACATTAGACTTTCATATATTTTAGATTTGTTAAACACAACTTGAAGTAGTTCAAGCCTTTTCTTGTTTTAATATTGATGATTTTGGCATACAGCTCATGACAACCCAAAATTCCTATCTCAAAAAATTAGCATATCATGAAAAGGTTCTCTAAACGAGCTATTAACCTAATCATCTGAATCAACTAATTAACTCTAAACACCTGCAAAAGATTCCTGAGGCTTTTAAAAACTCCCAGCCTGGTTCATTACTCAAAACCGCAATCATGGGTAAGACTGCCGACCTGACTGCTGTCCAGAAGGCCATCATTGACACCCTCAAGCAAGAGGGTAAGACACAGAAAGAAATTTCTGAACGAATAGGCTGTTCCCAGAGTGCTGTATCAAGGCACCTCAGTGGGAAGTCTGTGGGAAGGAAAAAGTGTGACAGAAAACGCTGCACAATGAGAAGAGGTGACCGGACCCTGAAGAAGATTGTGGAGAAGGACCGATTCCAGACCTTGGAGGACCTGCGGAAGCAGTGGACTGAGTCTGGAGTAGAAACATCCAGAGCCACTGTGAACAGGCGTGTGCAGGAAATGGGCTACAGGTGCCGCATTCCCCAGGTCAGGCCACTTTTGAACCAGAAACAGCGGCAGAAGCGCCTGACCTGGGCTACAGAGAAGCAGCACTGGACTGTTGCTCAGTGGTCCAAAGTACATTCAGAAATCAAGGTGCCAGAGTCTGGAGGAAGACTGGGGAGAGGGAAATGCCAAAATGCCTGAAGTCCAGTGTCAAGTACCCACAGTCAGTGATGGTCTGGGGTGCCATGTCAGCTGCTGGTGTTGGTCCACTGTGTTTTATCAAGGGCAGGGTCAATGCAGCTAGCTATCAGGAGATTTTGGAGCACTTCATGCTTCCATCTGCTGAAAAGCTTTATGGAGATGAAGATTTCATTTTTCAGCACGACCTGGCACCTGCTCACAGTGCCAAAACCACTGGTAAATGGTTTACTGACCATGGTATTACTGTGCTCAATTGGCCTGCCAACTCTCCTGACCTGAACCCCATAGAGAATCTGTGGGATATTGGGAAGAGAAAGTTGAGAGACGCAAGACCCAACACTCTGGATGAGCTTAAGGCCGCTATCGAAGCATCCTGGGCCTCCATAACACCTCAGCAGTGCCACAGGCTGGTTGCCTCCATGCCACGCCGCATTGAAGCAGTCATTTCTGCAAAAGGATTCCCGACCAAGTATTGAGTGCATAACTGAACATAATTATTTGAAGGTTGACTTTTTTTGTATTAAAAACACTTTTCTTTTATTGGTCGGATGAAATATGCTAATTTTTTGAGATAGGATTTTTGGGTTTTCATGAGCTGTATGCCAAAATCATCAATATTAAAACAAGAAAAGGCTTGAACTACTTCAGTTGTGTGTAATGAATCTAAAATATATGAAAGTCTAATGTTTATCAGTACATTACAGAAAATAATGAACTTTATCACAATATGCTAATTTTTTGAGAAGGACCTGTATTCACTTTAGTGATGAAAGCAAGTTTAATTTATTTGGGTTCGATGGGAAACCTTATGTTCGTCGTTAACCTGGGGAATGACTGAACCCAAAGTGTGTAAAGAAGTCTGTGAAGGGGGAAGCGTTATGGTTCGGGGGATGTCTTCTGTAGCAGGAGTTGGGCCTCTTGAATAGCTACATGGGAGAGTGAATGGAAATGTTTATCGGACCCTTCTTAGACAAAATGCGTTTCCTTCCCTGCGTTCATCAACCAATCGGCCATCAATTTTCATGCACGACAATGCCTTCTGTCACACAGCAAAACGGGTAAAGCAGTTCCTTGAAGCTGAATGGCAAAGGGGTATACTGCGCTATTCAAATAACTAATGTAAGCAGCAACAAAAAGTGTTATACAACACCAAATAGACAAATAGACAAATAGAAAAAAGGAAAGTTGCGCTAAAAGTGACAATGTATACCCCTCGCCCAGCGCGGCCAACAATCTAAAGATTCAGGCGCGCCAGGTCTCCCAATTGCACATAGAGAAGGCTAAACAACGTATCTTCTTCTGTACACAGAGGGTGTTTGAGTATGGAGAGAGATCGGGCAAACTGCTCGCATATCTCGCCCACTTGGATATGCGTCCCCCTGTGGTGGTGTCCTTGACCGACCCGCAGGGGAACGACATCACCGATCCGCAACTGGTGGCGGAGGAATTTGGGAGATTCTACCGTGCACTCTACACTTCCAGGGTCACCCACACTCCCCAAGACACCAGGGACTACCTAGCGGGAGTTCAATTCCCTAAACTGACAGACGACCAGCTTGAAATTCTGGAAGCCCCTATTACTGAGGAGGACATCTCCGAGGCCATTTCCTGTCTGGCCTCATCCAAGGCCCCAGGATTGGATGGCCTACCTCTTGAATTCTATGCCACCTACTCTGAAATCCTAATCCCTGAACTTAAGTACCTGTATAAATCTATATTTGACTCAGGAGTTCTACCCCCATCTATGCGAGAAGCCCAAATAGTCGTAATTCCCAAACCCGGAAAGGACCCTAAATACCCGGAGTCGTATAGGCCCATTTCCCTGTTACAGGTAGATATTAAAATATTAGCTAAGATTCTAGCCTCCCGCCTTAACCAGGTTATTCTGTCATTGATACACCCTGACCAAACCGGCTTTATGCCAGGGAAGAACACGGCCATGAATATTCGCCGCCTATTTATGAATATTCAGGGGTCCCATGATGAAATTGGCTTGAGGGTCGTGGTGGCGCTGGATGCCGCCAAGGCCTTCGACTCCGTGGAGTGGAACTACCTGTGGCAGTGTCTCTCAAGATTTGGATTTGGCCCCAGCTTTATTCGCTGGGTCCAACTCCTCTATCAATCCCCGAGGGCCAGAGTGTTTGTGAATGGTTGGCTTTCTGACCAGTTCCCGCTGGAGAGAGGGACCCGGCAGGGCTGCCCCCTTTCCCCCATGCTTTACGCATTGGCTGTGGAGCCGTTGGCCATAATGGTCCGTGTGGACACTTGCATCCGAGGTCTCAGGATGGGGAACCTGGAAGAAAAGATTGGGATGTATGCCGACGACACACTTTTGTATCTGGCGGACTCCGGTCCTTCTCTTATAGCAGCCCTCCAGTCCATAGAACGTATGGGTGGCCATTCGGGTCTGAGTATTAATTGGGCTAAGTCCCAGATCCTTCCGATTGACCATTTCCCCTCCTCGTTCGCGTCCCCTCCTCTGGCTCTTCCAAGGGTCTCCCAGATTAAATACCTTGGCGTACAGGTCACCAGATCGCTCTCAGATTATAAACTACTGAACATTGAACCCCTGTTTGCTCTGATCAAGAACAAGACGCAGACTTGGGCCAGACTACCCCTGGGTGTTATGGGTCGCGTCAGCTTAGTTAAGATGATACTCCTTCCCAAGATACTCTATTTGGTCTGGCATGCTCCCCTCTATATACCACAAAAAATTTTCAGGACAATTGAATCCATCCTGAATTCATTTATTTGGGGTCATGGCAGACACAAATTATCCTGGAGAATCCTGAAGAACCCTGTGACGTTGGGAGGAGCTGCTCTCCCTGACTTTCAGGATTATTATTTTGCCTCCCAGCTGTCCCACTTCTATTATTTTGATAAACATGAACTAACGAGATACCAGACACTACTCTGTGAGCACCCAGATGACTCGGCCCACACCCCACTTCAATCGGTCCTAAGAGCCCCATTGACAAGACGCCCCCCCCAACGCACAGCAGACATGTTGACTCACCACCGGAGGGTATGGCGGGCGGCACTGCAGAGAACTGGGACCCCAAGGGTACACTCTCATACCCCTCTCTGGTACAATACATGCTTGCCAGAATTATTGTCCATTCCGGACCCCGCGGCGTGGATACGCCATGGGATCTTATACATACACCAGATCATGACCGATTCAGGCCTTAAGTCATTCCAAATGCTGAAGGACGAATTTTCCCTCCCCAATTGCCTTTTCTTCAGGTATTTGCAACTCCGTCACGCCATACAGGCCCAGTTTTCTGGCTCTTACCCGTCCCTGGCAGTTCCCTCCATAGTGGACACAGTCACGGGTAATGTGCCTGCTAAGCTCATCTCCACTTTGTACTCCGCCATTCGTCTCCCTAGCACCACAGCATTGGCCTATACTGCTAAGACTAGATGGGAGGCGGATGTTGGACTTATAGAGGATGAGGACTGGGGCGAGATTTTGGAGGACGTGAAAAAGGTTTCCCCCAAGCTGTCGGACCGCCTCACACAGCTGTACATTATACATAGAACATATCTGACCCCTCAGAGAGTGGCACGTTTCAGGCCCACGTACAATCCAGGATGCCGCCTCTGTGACCATACCCCGGGCTCCTTTTACCACCTCATATGGTTCTGTCCTACCATTCAGGCATATTGGACACAGGTGATACGCTTCCTACACGATCAGATGGGCTCCCCTGCTACCCTTGACCCAAAGATGTGCCTACTTGGCCTGTTGCCAGACTTGGATGCCGACAAACCCCTCCGTACCTTTTTACATGAGACGCTATTCTTGGCAAGAAAAGTAGTGGCCCGTAATTGGATGCAGGCCCTGCCCCCTACAATTCAGTGCTGGAAAAAGGCGGTTAACGATGCTCTCCCATATAAAAAACTGATTTATGTACATAGAGGGTGTCCGCTAAAGTATGAGAAGGTCTGGGACAGATGGATGGCAGATGGTCAAACGTGTACCTGACATGTCGATTTTTTTATTTTTGTTGTATACCGGCTCTACTTTCACTGCTGTTATTATCTTTGTGACACACAGATGCTTCACTGTGTTCATGTATGTACTATTATATTGGCCATACTGGCTTATGTTGATTTATGTACCATGCATACTTTTCAATAAAGTTGGTTTCCAATTAAAAAAAAAAGTGACAATGTATATCTATATACCATGTATCTATATAAATACAATATGGAAAAAATAAACCACATTGATAGTCATCTCCAAATTAAACCAGTGCAAATGAATAAACGTGTTGATATACCGTACTCAGTCCAAAAAAAAACAAGTAATTGAAAACAGTCTGTATCCTGATGAAACAGCCAATAGAGTGAAAAATTCCTTTATAATAGAAAACACCAGTGCCAGACTTGATCCGCATCAGTTAGGAAGAACGTGATAATAGACACCTCCACCGTAAGCACACACTGCCGCTTACCGGATGGATATGATCTCTTATGACAGGAGATCCGGATTTGCATAGGCTAATAACCCAGCCTGGGGTTGTCTGTAGTAAACACCTCCGCTCACAGGGATGTAGATGTCAACCAGCAACACACGAGTCACACCACATGGAAATATAAATGAACCAGCATAGCATAAAACCCTTTAAAAGTTTTATTTGAGGTAGATAAAAACACACTTACAGTTAAGGTGCTTATAAAGGACAATGTAAAAATCGAGCCGGCCGTCTCCTCGATAAGCAGCCCGTATCTTCCGGGTCTGGGAACGAACGCGGTAACGTCAGAACGTCGTGCCTCCCAACGTTTCGTCACTAGAGGGACATGGTCACGGGATACGGGCGGCGTTCTGATTCACTACTTAAATACCATAGTAAACACAGCCTCGTGAGTCTCGAGTGGCCGCTAAATCGCCATCTTAACTGATGGAAATGACTTAACATGTTAATGATATACTCCATACCTGTAAGGGCAAACATGAGTATGTATGGACAACTATCAGTCATCTGTAAGGATATTACCCATGGATGACTGAGTGCAACACGAAGCCTTGGGGATGATTAGTACAGACTGAAACAGCGTACAGCCAACTAAGGGACAATTTTGAAATCATCACCAACTACTATAGGCATTCTTAAAAATACTGTAAATAGAAATATTGATAAAAACTGTATAATAACCTAGACTCACAGTGGGTAACATGGAAAACCCAATATGGTTCAAATGGAGATAGGTCATAAGAAACCATGCCCCATAATACCAAAGGGCACAATTAAACAAAAAACCCATTCCTCACACTTCGGTCAGCCAAGACATCAAATTGCGATTGATGCAAATTCCTTTTTATTTAGATTAAAAAAATATATAAAAAATAAATAAAATTATTGATAAATAAAAACAACATAGCAATACAGCCAATCGTGACTCGCATCAAGTTCACAAAACATACATCTCCTACGGTCTCAAACCTAAATGTTATCAGGGTAATGATACAAGGAAATTCATATGAAAAGGAATATATTTAAAGATGTGAATACCAAAAGGAGAAGAAAAAGATCCTAGGAGTTATCAATGAAGCAATTAACATCAACCTCAATGTTCAAGCCAAAAGGCGTGTAGCATTTAAATTTATGTACCCATGCCATCTCTAATCTCGAGATGCTCCTAACTAAACAACTGCCCCTCCAGTGGGGGCTATATTTAGCAATAGCTAAAAAAAACTGTATTAGTTGGATCCCTGGTATGCACTGTAAGATAATGTTTCGACACCGAGTGTTTAGTAAAACCTCTCCTAATGTTGTTAATATGTTCGTTCAAACGTACTTGCAGGGGGCGCTTGGTCCTGCCCACATACTGCAAGCCGCATGGACATTGGAGCATATATACCACTCCCGATGTAGAGCAGGTAATAAAGGGCTCTATGGCATAACTCTTAGAGATACATGTAGAGCTAAAACTAGTGGTCCTCCTAGTCCTACACCCATTAAGGGAACAGACCTGACACTTCCTACACTGGTAATAACCAGTGAGACCTGGGAAGAACATGGATCTAGTAGTTGGGGGATTGAGAATGTTTGGAGCTAGCTTGTCCTTAAATGAAGGAGCCCCTCGACAAACTACTTGTGGCCTATCAGGTAAAATAGTTTTTAAGACCTTGTCATTTTTTAAAATATGCCAATATTTATTGACTATATGTTTGATGTTGGCATGTTGACAAGAATAATTAGTAATAAAAGGATTACGAAAACCCACTCTGCCGGTGTTATCAGTTTTTTCCTTTAGCAGGTTAGCTCTATCCACATTCTTTACATGCTCAAGAGTGTTGGAAAGAGATTCTGGAGAATAACCCTTATCTATAAACCTTTGAGTCAGGACCTGAGCCTGTTCCAAAAAGGTTGTCTGTTCCGTACAGTTGCGCTTCAACCTCAAGTACTGGCTTTTCGGCACAGACTTGAGCCAAGAGACGTGGTGGCAACTGTCACTCGGGATGAAGGCATTTCTGTCGGTGGATTTAAAGTAGGTTGAAGTAATAAAACTATCCACACCGACAGAAATGGTCAAATCCAAAAAATGTATTTTGTCCTGGCTCGCCTCAAAACTCAGGTGGATGCCCCTATCGTTGATGTTAAGAGAATCCATGAATGTCACAAGGTCCCCTTCGCTTCCACTCCACAGGAGGAGGATTTCGTGTATGGACCTGACCCACAGGACAACCTGCGGCCTGGTATGAACACAGACGACATCCTCCTCCCATTTGGCCATAAAGAGGTTCGCCAGACTGGGGGCATATTTAGCCCTCATGGCGACACCTCTATCCTGTCTGTAATATTGACCGTTAAACCAAAAAAAGCTATGGGTGGCCGCATATTCCAATAACTCCATAATAAAATCAACTTGGTTCCGAGGTAAGCTTGAATCCCTATCCAAAAAATAAGCCACTGCATCCAAACCCAACTGATGGGGGGATCACAGTGTACAATGAAGTAACATCTGCGGTCACCAACCACAGACTGTTGCATGGCTTGAGATTGGACAAAAGGTTTATGACATGGCGGGTATCCTTCACGTAAGATGGCATCTTACGTACAAGTGGTTGAAGGAAAAAATCTATATACTTGCCCACCCGGGACGTAATGGAATCGATCCCACTAACTATGGGACGTCCCGGGGGGGGCAAGTGAGACTCTTATGTACCTTTGGTAAATAGTAGATCGGAGTCCTAGGTGATTTAGGTATCAGGAAGGCAGATTCTTTTTTATTGAATATGTTGACTAAAACCTCTAGCGACAATATCTTCTAGGGTAAACCTATATTTAACTCCCAGGTTAGAGGGGTATAAGTGTCAATATCTCCCAAAATACGATACATTTCCTGCATTTAATCATCTTTGTTTAAAACCACTATACCGCCCCCTTTGTCAGCGGGGCGGATAACCAAATTTTTATTGGCACATAAGGAGTCGATCCCTGATTCTATATCATTTTTATGTTGTTTAATTCGCATCTCATCAAGGTCTTTTAAAGCTAAATCCCTAAAAACCTTCAAAGAAGGAGAGAGATGTCCAGGCGGGTTAAACGTAGAGGCGTTGGTGAGGCCAGAATGTAAATATCCAAAGGGGGCCACCCTAGAAGGGTTAAATGGATTAGAGGCCATGTACCTCTGAATATTCCGTTTACGGACATATTTATGGATGTCCATATATGTCTGGAATTTACTGATATTCCTAGGTGGAGCATATTTTAGCCCTCTATCTAAAACTGCTACTTCAGGGGCTGTCAGTGGGTGGGAGCTTAGATTGAAAATGCCAGTACCCGTTATATTCTTTGTCTTTTTGGAAGCTGAATATATTGAAATGATGAAATGGTCAGCCCAGAGGCCTGATCCTAAACCTAAATGGCCAAGAAACCCACTATAGTCACTGAACTGTGGAAGAGACTGGAAGACGAGTGGAACAAAATCGCACCAGAGCAGTGTGAGACTAGTGATGTCCTGTGGCGGCAAATGTGCTGAAGTTATTCAAAGCTAAAGTTATTTTTAGCTGCGCTTTACCGTCGGATTTGCGGTGCTAAAAACCACTGCAAAGTGTCTCTGCAGAGGCACTTTGCTGGCAGTATAGCCGCGGTGCCCCATTGATTTCAATGGGCAGGAGCGGTGAAGGAGCAGTATACACACCGCTCCAAAGATGCTGCTAGCAGGACTTTTTTTACCGTCCTGCTAGCGCACCGCTCCAGTGTGAAAGCCCTCGGCTGTTTCAGGTCGGTTTGCAGGTGCTATTTTTCTTTCTCGTACATCACGGGACACAGAGCGACATAGTCATTACTAATGGGTTATATAGATACCTTCAGGTGCTGGCACTGGCAACTTCCAAAACCGGAAGTACCCTCCCCTATATAAGCCCCTCCCATCCGGGAGCACCTCAGTTTTTTGCCAGTGTCTAAGGTGTTGGCCAAGAAGAAACATGTGTTTTTCACTGAGCTTGCGTACAGGTTCTTTTGGGCCTCAGTAAGCTATTCCGGATCCGACCAAAAAAGCTTCATAGCTAAACGGTCGGTACCCGGGCCTTGCAGAGAAGAGCAAGGTTTTGCCTGTAATGCTTCTCTTAGGAGAGCTGGACCCTGGGATCCAGAGCTCTGGTCATACCCACGACCAAGATGTTTTCTGTGCAGGGTGCTATACAGGTCCAGGGGAGTGGAATCCTTGGGAACCCGGTCCCTGAAGGTTTAATTACAATGCCTGCCGTGATAGGTGAAGTTTGGGCTTCTGTGGACCAAACAAAGTCCTGCGGCGGGGAACAGGTAAGTGGGGGCCCCCAGGAACTTGGTTCTATTGGGGGACCCCAAGCCTAATTTGTCTTTCTGTCTGTTACCTAACGGTATTCCCGCTAATATCTGTGCATGCCTGTAACTACTAAAAAATGTAATAATTTTAATAGTGGTCAAGAAAAAAAAAAATATATATATATATTTAATATATTAGACTGCGGTACCTGTGTTAATCCACTAGAGGCCGCTGTGGAACGTTTCTTGTCATGTGGACTAGTTTCTTTTTATCAGAGCAAGTCCAGGCAGATGGTGAGTTCTCTTGTGGGAAACTGCTTCCTCTGCCATGTTGCAATGCTCGTCCATCCCCCGGCCTGCGGCAAAAGGGGCCCTGGCTCTTGTCCCTGGTTTCCTTTTCAAAATTAGCGCCGAAGGCGCACGTGGCCGCGCGCGTGCACGCGCCTCTATATATAGAGGTGAGCCGGGAAAGGGGGCGGAGCTTGGGGGATGACGCTCTGTGCGCGCCGCAGCGCTTCTGCGCATGTGCGGGCGTCCCAGCATGTTAAAAACCACAATTATGTGTTGTGAGCTGGCTATGGAGTGCAGAGACAGAGCTGGCAACATTTAAAAAAGGCATACAGCAAGCGGTTGATGCAGGCATCCCCATAGAAAGGCACATTAGTAGACACCAACTGGTTTTATAGCAGCATTTGTGCTAGACTATTGTCAGTAAGTGGTGTATTTCGGCTGGAATACCTCAGCTTTGGGCTTAGGAATAATGCCGTCAAAAAACTCCGGGACTAAAAATTCCAGGAAGCATAGGGGGTCTCCATCGGGCTCTGAGGATCTTGGGCATGCTTCGGCTGCACCAGTCTCCCCTGAAGAATCAGAGGTTAGTGACCGTAGAGCACCCTCAGGAGTACCTGGTACTGTGGCTGTCCTCAGTTCACCTGCTCCTGTGTATGTAACAGAGGAGGTTTTTTCCTCAGCTCTGGGAGGGCTGGAAGAGAGATTGTCAGCATTGATCGCTGCTTCCCTGTCACAGGAAAAAAGCGCTCGATCTCCGTCTCCTCCCTCAGAGTGCCTCTTAGCAGAGCAACAGTCCCATACAGGGATCGACCTGCCTGAAGGGGATCAGGATGAGGTTGATTCTGTTGTAGAGGAATCAACAGTGGAAGAGCCATTCTCAGCATCACATGCTGAAAGGTTATGGGTTCAGTCCCTGACTAATATGGTCCGATCAGCATTTAAAATGCCCCTTGCGGAGCCATCATCCACTTCTGTCTCCTCGTTGGGGTCGCTAAAAGCTCCCCAGACTGTTTGTTCCTTTCCGATCCATCCTTTACTGGAAGGGCTCATTTACCAGGATTGGGAGCATCCTGATAAAATATTTACTCCTCCCAAGAGATTTCAAGTGGTCTATCCCATGGAGGATAAGTTCATCAAAAAATGGAGGGTCCCTACAGTGGACGCAGCCATCTCTTGTGTGAATAAATCACTGACATGTCCAGTGGATAATGTCCAAATGTTCAAGGACCCAATAGATAAAAAATTGGAGTCCTTATTAAAATCTGCTTTTTCTACAGCAGGATTGGTGACACAACCAGCAGTGGCAGCTATTGGGGTCTGCCAAGCAGTGAAGGATCAGTTGAAACAGGTCTTAAGGGACTTGCCAGATCAGCAGGCTCTTGCCCTAGCTGATCTACCTAGAGCCTTATGCTTTGCGGTGGACGCTATAAAGGATTCAATCCATCAGGCCTCCCGCCTTACGCTGTCTGTAGTACATATGCGCAGGCTTTTATGGCTCAAAAACTGGTCTGCTGAAGCTCCCTGTAAAAAACTGCTGGTCAGCTTCCCATTTCATGGTGAACGCTTATTCGGGGAAGACCTGGACAAATATATCCAGAGAATTTCCAGCGGTAAAAGTACACTTTTGCCGGTTAAAAACAGAGTTAGAGGTCCCTCTTTTAAGAGGCCTGCTTCTCCAGTCCCTAGGACATCGGCTGTGAAACAGTTCCGACGGCCTCCTCGGTCAAATCCCGGAGGTAAAAATCAGGGACAATTGCAGGGTAACAAGAAGCCCTGGAGCAGGAGAGGTACAAAACCTCCCCCAAAGTCAAATGCATGAAGGGTTGCCCCCACTCAATCGGGTGGGGGGAAGACTTCAGTTGTTCGCAGAGACCTGGCGGGACACGATCAGAGACAGATGGGTGCTCTCCGCAGTAAATCTGGGATACAAATTGGAGTTAAAAGACTCCCCTCCTTCCCACTTTATAAGGTCAAACGTGCCAAGGGATCCCCAGAAGAGAGGATCCCTCCTGTTGGCACTAGAACAATTATTGCTCCAAGCAGTAATTATAGAGGTTCCCCTGGAAGAATGGGGGTTCGGGTTTTACTCAAACCTCTTTACAGTCCCGAAGCCAAACGGGGACGTGAGGCCCATATTAAATCTAAAAGGGCTAAACAAATTCCTACATATCAGGACTTTCCGGATGGAGTCGATCCGGTCGGTGGCCACTGCCCTACAAGGGGAGGAATGGTTAGCCTCGATCGACATCAAAGATGCTTATTTGCACATTCCCATCTTTCCAGCCCACCAAAAATTTCTACGCTTTGCGGTAGAAGGGCGCCATTTTCAGTTCAGAGCCTTACCCTTCGGTCTGGCCACAGCACCACGAGTGTTCACAAAAATTCTGGCCCCATTATTGGCCAATCTAAGAACACGAGGTGTAACGATAATGGCATATCTAGACGACTTGTTGCTGATAGACCACTCAGTGGAAAAACTAGAAGTGGTTGTTCACGAGACAATCAAGTATCTGGAATATCACGGTTGGATTATCAACCGAGACAAGTCAGCCCTAAAACCAGTCAAAAGTCTGGAATACTTGGGGCTAAGGCTGGATTCAGACCAGAGAAAAATTTTCTTGCCTCAAGAAAAGGGGTCGTCTTTGAGAGATTTGATCCACTTAGTGGGTTCAAAAAGACAGCCATCCATACGCCTGTGCATGAGGCTGCTGGGAAAAATGGTGGCATCATTCGAAGCAGTACCCTACGGTCAATTCCATTCAAGGAATTTGCAAAGGGCCATACTGTCAGCCTGGAACAAAAAAGTTCAGGCTCTGGACTTACCAATGTCCTTGTCCCCTTCCGTTCGCAAGAGCCTCTGCTGGTGGTTGGTTCCCCAGAATCTGGAAAGAGGGAAATCCTTCAGTCCGATTTCCTGGAAGGTGGTCACTACAGATGCCAGCCTTATAGGCTGGGGAGCAGTACTGGAGCAATGGTCTCTCCAGGGCAGATGGTCGGATGCGGAAAAGGCCCTGCCCATCAATCTCTTAGAGATACGAGCAGCCCGGTATGCCCTAGTAGCATGGACATCCAAACTCCAAGGGTCCCCTGTCAGAATTCAATCAGACAATGCCACAGCAGTGGCATATATCAATCATCAGGGGGGCACCAGGAGTCGTGCAGCCCAGAGGGAAGTAAATTACATCCTGAGATGGGCAGAAAGATATGTCCCAGCCATATCTGCGGTATTCATTCCAGGAGTGGAGAATTGGAAGGCGGACTTTCTAAGTCGCCAACAATTATGCCCAGGGGAATGGTCCCTTCATCCCGAGGTTTTCCGGACAATATGTCAGCGGTGGGGAACACCGGATGTAGATCTGCTAGCATCCAGATTCAACGCAAAAGTGGACAGGTTTGTCTCTTGGACAAGGGATCCCCTAGCTTGCGGCTCGGATGCCCTAGTGTTCCCTTGGGATCAGTTCAAGCTGATATATGCATTCCCACCGCCACAGTTGTTACCTCGATTACTCCGCAGAATCAGGGTAGAAAAGAAACCAGTGATTCTGGTGGCTCCAGCGTGGCCCCGAAGAGCATGGTACGCGGAGATTGTAAAGATGTCTGTGGGGAGTCCTTGGACCCTCCCACATCGTCCGGACCTGCTTTCGCAAGGACCGATATACCACCCTTCCTTACCAGCCCTAGGTTTGACGGCCTGGCTATTGAAGCCCACATTCTAAAAAAGAGAGGGCTCTCTAATGCTGTGGTATCTACCATGATCAATGCCAGGAAGCCGGTATCCAGGCAGATCTACTATAGAATCTGGAAGGCGTACATCGCCTGGTGTGAGGCCAAGAAATGGCATCCACGTAAATACGTAATAGGTAGGATTCTGGACTTCCTACAATGGGCTGTAGATAGGAAGCTTGCCTTGAGTACTATCAAGGGTCAGATTTCGGCCTTGTCAATATTTTTTCAAAGGCCCTTGGCTTCGCATTCACTAGTCAAAGCCTTTATACAAGGAGTGATGCGTATTAGTCCTCCGGTTAATATTCCCATATGTCCATGGGATCTAAACTTGGTTCTGTCGGTTCTACAGAAACAACCATTTGAACCATTACAGCATATTTCCCTGGTTCTTCTCACCAGGAAATTGATTTTTCTAGTAGCCATTTGTTCGGCTAAAAGAGTGTCGGAATTAGCAGCTATGTCCTGTAGGGAGCCATATCTGGTTATCCATAAGGACAGAGTAGTGTTACGTCCTCATCCAGCCTTTCTTCCTAAGGTGTTATCGAGGTTTCATTTGAACCAAGATGTGGTTCTTCCTTAACTTTTCCTCTACCGAAGTAGGTTTGGGGAAAAAAGATTGCATTCTTTGGATGTAGTAAGAGCAGTTATAGCTTATCTAAAAGCCACTGCTCAGATTCGCAGAACGGATACATTGTTTATTCTGCCGGAAGGCCCCAGAAGGGGTCAGGCAGCGTCAAAATCTACTTTAGCCAAGTGGATTCGACAGGTCATAATGCAAGCCTATGGCTTGAGAAGGAGACCGCCTCCGTTCAAAGTTAGGGCGCACTCCACGAGAGCAGTTGGAACTTCATGGGCAGTGCATCACCAGGCCTCCCTGGCTCAAATCTGTAAGGCCGCAACATGGTCTTCAGTACACACGTTTACTAGGTTCTACCAGGTGGACGTTAGAAGTCAGGAGGATGTCGCCTTTGGGCGCAGTGTGTTGCAGGCCGCAAAAGATCCTCATGTCTGATAGCGCTCAGCTTATATATGGTGTATCCCCCCCCCCTCGTTGGGCATTGCTTTAGGACATCCCATTAGTAATGACTATGTCGCTCTGTGTCCCGTGATGTACGAGAAAGAAAATAGGATTTTTATAACAGCTTACCTGTAAAATCCTTTTCTTGGAGTACATCACGGGACACAGAGCTCCCACCCCTCTTTGGGGACACTTATTGCTTTGCTACAAAACTGAGGTGCTCCCGGATGGGAGGGGCTTATATAGGGGAGGGTACTTCCGGTTTTGGAAGTTGCCAGTGCCAGCACCTGAAGGTATCTATATAACCCATTAGTAATGACTATGTCGCTCTGTGTCCCGTGATGTACTCCAAGAAAAGGATTTTACAGGTAAGCTGTTATAAAAATCCTATTTTAGCGTTGTAATGCCTGCCAACTGACCCAGTGTAAAAGGGGTCTAAGAATATGCATGCATCATACATATTAGGGGGAGTACAACTGGGGGAATCCATAGTGGAGAAGGGTCTGGGGATTTTGGTAGATCATAAGCTCAATAATGGCATGCAATGCCAAGCTACGGTGTCCAAAGCGAGCAAAGTCCTTTCTTGTATTAAGAGAGGTATGGACTCCAGAGAGCGAAATATAATTTTGCCCCTGTTCGAATCATTAGTAAGACCTCATCTGGAATATGCAGTTTAGTTTTGGGCACTAGTTGTCAAAAAGGATACCGGGGAACTGGAGAAAGTGCAGAGAAGGGCAACCAAACTGATAAGAGGCATGGAGGAGCTCAGCTATGAGGAAGGATTAGAGGAACTGAATTTATTCACTCTTGCGAAGAAGAGAATAATGGGAGATATGATCAACATGTACAATGACGTAAGTGGTCCAGATAGTGAACTTAGTGTTGAGTTATTCACTAACTGGTGTGAATATCTCTGACCAAACAATCAGAAACAGACTTCATGGGGGTGGCCTGAGGGCCCGACGTCCTCTAGTGTGCTCTGTGCTCACTGCCGGACACTGTGGATCTCGATTGGCATTTTCCATTGAACACCAGAATTGGCAGGTCCGCCACTGGTGCCCCATGTTTTTTACAGATGAGAGCAAGTTCACCCTGAGCATACAGGTCCTTCTCAAAAAATTAGCATATTGTGATAAAGTTCATTATTTTCTGTAATGTACTGATAAACATTAGACTTTCATATATTTTAGATTCATTACACACAACTGAAGTAGTTCAAGCCTTTTCTTGTTTTAATATTGATGATTTTGGCATACAGCTCATGAAAACCCAAAAATCCTATCTCAAAAAATTAGCATATTTCATCCGACCAATAAAAGAAAAGTGTTTTTAATACAAAAAAAGTCAACCTTCAAATAATTATGTTCAGTTATGCACTCAATACTTGGTCGGGAATCCTTTTGCAGAAATGACTGCTTCAATGCGGCGTGGCATGGAGGCAACCAGCCTGTGGCACTGCTGAGGTGTTATGGAGGCCCAGGATGCTTCGATAGCGGCCTTAAGCTCATCCAGAGTGTTGGGTCTTGCGTCTCTCAACTTTCTCTTCCCAATATCCCACAGATTCTCTATGGGGTTCAGGTCAGGAGAGTTGGCAGGCCAATTGAGCACAGTAATACCATGGTCAGTAAACCATTTACCAGTGGTTTTGGCACTGTGAGCAGGTGCCAGGTCGTGCTGAAAAATGAAATCTTCATCTCCATAAAGCTTTTCAGCAGATGGAAGCATGAAGTGCTCCAAAATCTCCTGATAGCTAGCTGCATTGACCCTGCCCTTGATAAAACACAGTGGACCAACACCAGCAGCTGACATGGCACCCCAGACCATCACTGACTGTGGGTACTTGACACTGGACTTCAGGCATTTTGGCATTTCCCTCTCCCCAGTCTTCCTCCAGACTCTGGCACCTTGATTTCTGAATGTACTTTGGACCACTGAGCAACAGTCCAGTGCTGCTTCTCTGTAGCCCAGGTCAGGCGCTTCTGCCGCTGTTTCTGGTTCAAAAGTGGCCTGACCTGGGGAATGCGGCACCTGTAGCCCATTTCCTGCACACGCCTGTTCACAGTGGCTCTGGATGTTTCTACTCCAGACTCAGTCCACTGCTTCCGCAGGTCCTCCAAGGTCTGGAATCGGTCCTTCTCCACAATCTTCTTCAGGGTCCGGTCACCTCTTCTCATTGTGCAGCGTTTTCTGTCACACTTTTTCCTTCCCACAGACTTCCCACTGAGGTGCCTTGATACAGCACTCTGGGAACAGCCTATTCGTTCAGAAATTTCTTTCTGTGTCTTACCCTCTTGCTTGAGGGTGTCAATGATGGCCTTCTGGACAGCAGTCAGGTCGGCAGTCTTACCCATGATTGCGGTTTTGAGTAATGAACCAGGCTGGGAGTTTTTAAAAGCCTCAGGAATCTTTTGCAGGTGTTTAGAGTTAATTAGTTGATTCAGATGATTAGGTTAATAGCTCGTTTAGAGAACCTTTTCATGATATGCTAATTTTTTGAGATAGGAATTTTGGGTTGTCATGAGCTGTATGCCAAAATCATCAATATTAAAACAAGAAAAGGCTTGAACTACTTCAAGTTGTGTTTAACAAATCTAAAATATATGAAAGTCTAATGTTTATCAGTACATTACAGAAAATAATGAACTTTATCACAATATGCAAATTTTTTGAGAAGGACCTGTATGTGACAGACGTGAAAGGGTCTGGTGAAGCCGCTGAGAACTTTATGCTGCCTGTAACATCATTCAGCATGACCGGTTTGGTGGTGGGTCAGTGTCAGTGATGGTTTGGGGAGGCATATCCATGGAGGGACGCACAGACCTCTACAGGCTACACAATGGCATCCTGACTTCCATTAGGTATCGGGATGAAATCCTTGGACCCATTGTCAGACCCTACGCTGGTGCAGTGAGTCCTGGGTTCCTCCTGGTGCACGACAATGCCCGGCCTCATGTGGCGAGAGCATGCAGCCAGTTCCTGGAGGATGAAGAAATTGATACCATTGAATGGCCCCCACGCTCACCTGACCTAAATCCAAAAGAAAACCTCTGGGACATTTTTCGGTCCATCCGGTGCCACCAGGTTGCACCTCAGTCTGTTCAGGAGCTCAGTGATGCTCTGGTCCAGATCTGGGAGGAAATACCCCAGGACACTATCCGTTGCCTCATTAGGAGCATGCATACAAGCACTTGGGGGCCATACAAACTACTGAGGACCATTTTGAGTTGTTGCAATTAAATTTCAGCAAAATGGACTAGCTTGCTGCATAATTTTTTCACTTAGATTTTCAGGGTGTCTTTGAATTCAGCCCTCTGTAGGTAGATAATTTTCATTTCCATCAAATGATGTGCCATCCTTTAATTTCTAACACATTAACCAGTCCATATCGGTATAGATATCCAGCATGAGATTTTTTTGTGTATAATAATAATAATATATATATATATATATACCAATCAGAGCTCATCAAAGTAGTACACAATGAAAGGCATGTAACAAAGCCTTTCATTGTGTACAACTGTCATGTGATTTTGCTGTGGTTGGTGTCATGGTACCGGCAGTGGGCTGGTACAGTGATCAGTCATCCGTCATGTCTGGTGGACGCGACAGGTAACAGATTGTGCCGGATCACGGCCCAATTCTGGGAAGACTTCATACAATGTCCTCCCAGAACAGCAATTCTCCCACCCAGCCTATTGTAAAATGACAGTGTTAAAGTTTGGTAGTTTTTCTAATGTATCTTCAACTCATGGAGGAGAGATGGTAGCAAAGTAATTGGGTGTGTGTTTAAAATAGGAGATCTGCGAAACAGCGACTTTTTGATGGTAACTGTGAGCCCTGATACTAGTGATGTCACGTTTTTTGTGCTAACACTGTAAGAAGGGTTCAAGGGTAAGGACAAAAAATCAATGGTGATCGAGAACAGCCCTGTCATGTGACATGATGGATTGTGAGGGAAAGTGAGTCTATTATTGACGTGTACTGTGGCCAATGGTGTAGAGTAAAGGGCTCATATCCAAGAGAACATGGGATAGGGAGCCCTATCTGGTCTTTTTGGTGTCTGTTGACAGGAGTAATAGAGGGGGTAGATGTGCTCCTTGCTTTAGATGTGTGTGTGTGTGTGTGTGTGTGGATCGTTTTGTCCCTTGTCTCCTGCAATTCCCTTTTTTAAATCTGCATTCAGACTGGATAAGGGAAGAGCAGCACTACATGTCACCTCTGCTTACAGGGAACGTGCTGACAGGAGGAGAGAGCAGAATGAGCATAACTTGTTGCTGCGATTGTAATGTTGCAACTTTAACTAGTGGAGACCATTTATAATTATTCCTCACCTGCCTCTTTAGACAGGACGTTCCCATGTGCCCAAGTGACATGTCTAGCACATGGCTTCATAGCTTGTTGGGAAAGCATCACATATATGTAATGTTTAGGTAAAATTTCTGGTGCGTTCTTGCGTTGCCCGCCTTTTATAGATTCCCTTAAAGTGGATGTAAACATGATTTATGAAATTTGAGCTGGGAACATATATCTACAGTATTTTTGTTATCTCTCTTCAATAAGCTAAGTCCTATAGCTCTCTCCTGACCCGTTCCTCTGTTATCAGCCTGATAACTCCTGACAAATTCTCTGACGCTTTAGACAAAAGCAGCATGAATCTTCTGTCAGGGTAGGTTGCTAAAATAGATTATCAGGAAGCAGGCCCTATTACAAAACACCTCAGAGTCTCTATCTATGATGAGAGGGGGTGTGTGCCTTTCTTCCAATCAGCAATGTTGGCTATCTTGGCTGTGTGCCCAAACTGGAAGAGAAAATCTAACACGATCTGAACTTTCTAAACAGTATATACATGTAAAGACAGCAGATATAAATGTAAAACCTATGTAGAGAGATTTGGTTCATCCCTGTGTATCATCTGAGGCTGTTCACTTCACTGGGTATATGGAGGGTTTACATCCACTTTAAGTGCCACAGCTGGGGAAAAGTATAGCTTTCACGCCAACACTTGCACACCCGCAGCTGCATCTGGTTCTTGTTGCAGTGTTTTCATGAGCATCGATGCTGCTTGTTAAAGAGGAAGTAAACCCTTGCAAAAAAAAAGTCATTTTTAAAAATAGTGCATAAATCACATTCTTATGTGTAATTCATCAAATTGCAGTTCAAGGTGACAACAGGAATTGCAGCGAAAAAAGTTTATAACTATTTGTGGACTGTGGGTCTAAATACAACAAACGGCCTATAAAATAAAACTGAATGTTTTGCGATATGTTCATCGGTGTCAGTTAAACTAAAGACCAGCATGAAGCCACATTTACAAACATGGGTTGTTGAGCTGATCGCTCTGGAGCATGCGGTTTGGATATTTTTTCCATGACCCAGGTTGTAGGCCCAGGTTGTTATAGAAGATTCACATTGAAAGTATAGTGTCTGACATGTAACATTTTGTATCACCAATATAGATAACTGATTAGTTATGTTGATGTCACCTGGAAAATTTGTCAGAGGGTGCATGTGAGTTTTGAAAATGATTGTATTCATACTTTCATGAACAGTTTTTTTTATTTATTGTTTTCTGATTTTCTGGTGGTTCATAGGTGTAAAGTGTAAAGCAACACTGACCGTTGAGGACTGCTTTGAACTGGGAAAGGTTGCTTACACAGAATCTGACTACTACCATACAGAGCTGTGGATGGAGCAAGCCCTACATCAGCTGGATGCTGGAGAGCTATCCTCCATTGAGAAGGTCATAGTACTAGACTACCTTAGCTATGCAGTGTATCAGCAAGGCGATTTGAAAAAAGCTCTGAAGCTAACTAAAAGGCTGTTGGAACTAGGTAAGTTGTTTTTGTTTTTTTGTTTACCATTTGAATAGATTTTTATTTTTGCATGTTTGAAAGCAATGCTTAAAATGGTTCTTAAAGCCGAAGGCTTTTTTATTTTAATGCATTAAGGTAAAAAAAAAACACCTGGGTGCGCGAGAGCAGTGGCTCTCCTGGTTCTCACCTCATTGGCTCACACAGCTGAGCCACGCTGTGTGTGTGTGTGTGTGTGTGTGTGTGTGTGTGTGTGTGTGTGACAATGTCCATTCACGTGACCACGGCTCGACCGCCATCATAGCAAGAGGCTTGGGGGCACTTGAGGAGATGAGCTAGGACTGCTGACTGGTCACCCAAAGGGAAGAGGATTGGGGCTGCTTTCTGCAAAACCCTGCACAGAGCAGGCAAGTAGAATTATTCCATATTATGACCACGAGTCACACTACTGTACAACTGGGGGGATCCGTATTGGAGAAGGATCTGGGGGTTTTGGTAGATCCTAAGCTCAATAATGGCATGCAATGCCAAGCTGCGGTTTCCAAAGCAAGCAAAGTCCTTTCTTGTATTAAGAGAAGTATGGACTCCAGAGAGAGATATAATTTTGCCCCTGTACAAATCATTAGTAAGACCTCATCTGGAATATGCAGTTCAGTTTTGGGCACCAGTTCTCAAAAAGGATATTGGGGAACTGGAGAAAGTGCAGAGAAGGGCAACCAAACTGATAAGAGGCATGGAGGAGCTCAGCTATGAGGAAAGATTAGAGGAACTGAATTCACTCTTAAGAAGAGGAGATTAAGGGGGGATATGATCAACATGTACAAATATATAAGGGGTCCATTTTGTGAACTTGGTGTTGAGTTATTCACTTTACGGTCAACACAAAGGACAAAGGGGCACTCTTTGCGTCTGGAGGAAAAGAGATTTCACCTCCCAAATACGGAAAGGTTTCTTCACAGTAAGAGCTGTGAAAATGTGGAATAGACTCCCTGCAGAGGTGGTTCTGGCCAGCTCAGTAGATTGCTTTAAGAAGGGCCTGGATTCTTTCTTAAATGTACATAATATTAACTGGGTACAGACATTTATAGGTAAAGTTGATCCGGGGAATATCTGATTGCCTCTCGGGGGATCAGGAAGGAATTTTTTCCCCTGCTGTAGCAAATTGGATCATGCTCTTCTTCTGGGGTTTTTTGCCTTCCCCTGGATCAACTGTGGGTATAGAATTGGGTATTAGGGATTGATTGTACGATTTTTTTTTTTTTTTTATGGTTGAACTGGATGAACTTGTGTCTTTTTTTCAACCTGACTAACTATGTAACTACTGCTCTATCTATAACACATTCTACCATCCAGCCTAGCAGAATGACTGTCGACCTCTTTAGCAAGAGACTCATGTTTTCATAGACGTTCATGCAACAATGACGTTTGGTGGCTAGGTTAAAGTTAACCTTTACTGAGAGAAATATGGATGTTGCCCTTTTGATCTGTTTGTATGTTGTCCCTGTGGGTGAAGAATGTGATCTGCTATTCTCTTTGCATAGGTTGCCTTTAAAAACACATTGTTTAATCTGTAAGATTTAAGAGCTGCCAGGATCTTGCTTGTGGTTTATTTACAAAAAGTGTGTGTGTGTGTGTGTGAAGCTAAACTCCCAGAATGTAAAATGTACACACATTTTAATGCAGTTCCAATCACAGCAGAGCTGAGACTGGGAGAGAGAGAAGCAAACCAGTCAGTTGCACTCATGTGCTGACAAGGTGCATGTTGATCGAATAGGAGACTAACTCCATTAGATTGCTGCTTCTCTTTTAACTGTCCAATCCTTGAAAAGAAGAGGTACAAGCCTTTAAGGTGTTGCTTAACTGTAGCCCAGAAAAATCAGGCCCCCTGTTTTGCAGTAGAACTGTGTAACTCTCTGGATGGACAGAAATGCAAGTCTTGTGATGGGTAAAATGGCTCCTTATTATTTTTAATCTGTGTAATTTAGGTATTTGCCTTGAGTTGGGCTTTAAGGGCTCATTTACAGGTGCTTGGACTTCAACACACAGTGCATACTGCTTCAACATGCTTTTTTGATGCCTCTGTGATGCTTTGGTGCTTTTTGAAGCTTGGCAGATGCCGTGTGTGTGTGTGTGTGTTCTCATGCCTGCAATTTCTCCAAAGCAAAGCTCAATAAAAGCCTCTCAAAAACTTTAAGGTGCCTCGAGCCAGCTTTGTCAGACTTCTATGAAGGCTTTGAAGCACCAAGTGATATGGGGTAACATTTTTGAAGCAAAGCAAACCCAACGTGTGAAAAGGACTGTAAGCTAACCATTTTATTTAGTGACAGATTCTTTGCTTGACGTTCAGAGTGCTTTAAAGCGTGTCCAATGGCATGTTTTTAAGTAAGTGTTGGTGAGTCCTAAGAGGTTTAAGTTGTGATGTGCATCCTAGGAATCCCATTTAGTGCTCTGCATAGTACGTTTAAAAGACAGCTGCTAATTTCTGCCCAATAATGCTGTAAAATTAATACTTGAGGAGATGTGAATGGGCCTGGATGTCTTGTTTAAAATTTGAAGGTTTCTGCAATTTAAAGCTGTTCTGACCACATTGTGTTATTGAAAACTACCTAGATGCTAAGGGAGCCTAAACCTAACAATGTTAAATGTTCATTGAGCACTTTCCCAAAGTCCTCTTAATTTTACTATTTGAAAGCTTCCCTGGAAATCTGTGCACAATTTAGATCTAGTGCTAGTGATTTGTCTGTGCAGTGACTTCATAAAGGAACATAGTTTTGCTGCTTATTAAACTTCAGATCCTGAACATCAAAGAGGTAATGGAAATCTGAAATACTTTGAATATATCATGGCAAAAGAAGCAAATAAAACCAGTTCTTCAGATTCCGATGAAGCAGAAATTACAACACGGAAAGGCCGTCCCAAAGATCACCTGCCAGAGAGGCAGAAGTATGAGATGCTGTGCCGTGGAGAGGGTATTAAATTGGTAACTATTTGTCATATTTGTATTATTAAAATGTATTGACTTTGCATTGGAAGCAACAGGTACTGTATAAAGCAATGTCCGCTGCTATAGTGATGGCATCATATGCCTGAAATAGGAGTGAGAAGATTATAGTGTAGCACTCCTGCTCAGTATGATGGAAACTTCACAGAAAGGCCCAGTTTATGCTTTGTCAACGTTGCCCCAAACAGAAAATGAACACTGCACTTGCAGCATACTTCTGCTCAAGCCTTTTATATCCTTTCCACTTGAAACCCACGTATACAAAATGTTACTGCACCTCAAAGGTGTGGATACAGCCTTTACGTTGGGACCATGGCTTCAAAATGTCTGAGTTGAAGCCTACTCTGAGTGAGCTTAAACTTTATCCTTTGGCCAATATAGGTGGTTATGGCTGTAGTTTTTTTTCTACCAGATAGTGTTCTCACCCCAGCAGCTCCTACTCCTCACCTTCCCCACCACTCCATTTAGCAGACGAGCAAGAAAAATGCCCACTACTTCCAAATATGGCGAGCCATATGACTTGCTCCCCTTACTGTCTTTGCTTGGGCATCATTGTCAAATGAGGGCATGGGGAGAGTCATCAGCCATGCGTAAGCTTCATCAAGAGGACTTTCTTTCTTCAACCCAGCTACTGAATAGAGCACCCACGTAGCGAAGGACAGGCGAGTATGTGCTGGGGACTAGGGGGGCAATAACATGAATCCTTTGTTTTGCCGTAAGCAACAAGAAGTGTATTACTCAAATTTCAGTAAATCTGTTAAAGACGCTTAAAGCCTCAAGGAATTGTAAAAAAAAAAAAAAAAAAAGATGCTCAGAAGGGTACATACTTTTGGAAGGTTTAGAACCCCCTATAAACTTTCTGCCCTGTTCCCCCATTGGGGGGTTTTATCTCTTTTTGTGGTGGAGACCATTGTCCCCAGTCCAGAAAAGGCAAATCCAAAATTTTACAGTTGCCGTCAAAACATGAGGAGGGAAAATCTTCATTGGGGACATCTGTTCTGATAAAAAGCTGCATAAAAAATGCTCATAGTGGCCAATATTGCACAAGAGAGTTTATGGGCATTTGCTTTTTATAAGCATTTTTATCCAAAAGGTTCTCCTCTGCTCATTTTTCAGTGTACGCTTTAAAACATTGAACACTCCTCCATGCCCCGTTTTATGAGCATTAAGTGTTTTTTTTCTGCCTGAAAGCCCCTCTCAAACTCGCTTTCTGAAGGTTTTTTTCTGCCCCCTAAACGCTCCTCTGAAAATATGCTGATAAACTCCCTAATGTGCATGGACACATAGGCTAACATAGAGCTTCTTCTACACAAAAAAAACAAAAAAAAACTCAAAATACCTGTACAAGCAGCATTTTATTTTTTATGCCCAGTGTGCATGGACGCTGATGCTAAGATAAGCAAATACACACTTGAGGGCACTTAGGCTAAGTGGCTATATAAAGGGCTACATCCTTTATATTTTTTATTTCAGGTACTTGTATAGCGCCGTCAATTTACGCAGCGCTTTACATATACATTGTACATTCACATCAGTCCCTGCCCTCAAGGAGCTTGCAACCTAAGGTCCCTAACTTGCATTCATGTATACTAGGGCCAATTTAGACAGGATCCGATTAACCTACCAGCATGTCTTTAGAGGGTGGGAGGAAACCAGAGTACCCAGAGGAAACCCACGCAGGCACAGATAGAACATGCAAACTCCAGACAGATGGTGTCATGATTGGGATTCAAACAAGCGACCCTTTTTGCTGCTAGGTGAAAGTGCTAACCACTGTGCTGCCCGATATTAATAGTTGAACTAGACCGCTGATAATCTTAATGAACAGATATGTAAAGTGAAAACAAAGTACAACCCCGATTTTCAAAAAAGTTGGGACGCTGTATTCTATAAAAAATAAATAAAATAAAAATAACAAAGTGCAACGATTTGCAAATCTAATAAAGCCATATTTTATTTACAATAGAAAACATATCAAATGTGTTAACCACCCGACTTCCAAAAGGTTTTACCCCCTTCATGACCAGGGCATTTTTTGATATTCAGCACTGCGCTACTTTAACTAGAAATTGTTTGGTCATGCAACATTGTAGGCAAATTAACTACAACTAAAAGAAAGCTTTATGTAAAAAAATACTATCTTTTAGAATATTTAATTGTCAACCATACTGACTCTGTACCACCCTGGGGTGGGGAGGGTGGATAATCAGGGATTTTTTTTTTTTTTTTTTTACACTGTTACTGCTTACAACAGTGATGATCATTGTTACAGGCAATAGTTCTAACTGTCATGAATGGCTTTCATTCGTGACAGCTTTCTTACTACTGTGCTGTTGTGATGGGTTACAGCTAATTACATTGTACACAGTGCTATGATTGGATCACACGCTACCTGGGCCGATCACAAAAGTAAGAAAGCTGTCATAAATGGCTTTCATTCATGACAGCTTTGCATACATTTAATTATGTGATAGCTATGACTAATCGTAGCAATCAAGATATCCTGGCTGCTCACAGCGGCCGGGCACCGTCAGAGGATTGCACCGCTGCGCACCCTGAGGGGGGGGGTTGTGTGTGCACATGTATCAAGGGACGTACCAGTATGCCGCTCAGCCTGGACCTGCACCAGTAAATGTACTGTGGGTGGGCGGCAAGTGGTTAAAATGAGAAAATGTACCATATATATCTCAAAGCTGGGACAGGGCAACAAAGAGCTGGCAAAGTAAGTGGTACCAACCAGGAAGAGCTGGGAGAACATTTTGCAATAAATTAGGTTAATTGGCATCAGGTCAGTATGGAGGTGCATTAGTGCGTTTTTGGAATGGGCAGCTTGCGCATCTGGATATATCTTTCAGCAATGCTGAAAGATATATCCAGGTTTTACAGTACCATATGCTCCCATCCAGATGTCTTTTTTTCAGGGAAGGCCTTGCATATTTCAGCAGGACAATGCTAAACTGCATACTATGACAACAGCATGGCTTTGTAGTAGAAGAGTCCAGAGGCTTAATTGGCCTGCCTGCAGCCCAGACCTTTCAACAATTGAAAATAGTTGGCACATCTTGAAACAAAAAATCCAACAAAGACCCAGGACTGTTGAGCAGTTAGAATTCCTCCTCTAAAATGTTGGCAACTGGTCTTCTCAGTTCCCAGATGTTTACAGAGTGGTAAAGGGGGACTCTACACCATGGTAAACATAGCCCTGTACCAACGTTTTTGTTTTTGTTGCCCTGTCCCAGCTTTTTTTTTTTTTTTTTTTTTTTTTTACATTTTGCTGCCATAATTTTTTCTTAAAATTGGTAGGTTTTCTTAGTTTAAACTACTTGATATGTTTTCCATTTACCTTTTGTGAATAAAATACGGGTTTAAGATTTGCATTCTGGATTTTATGTAGATTATACACAGCGTCCCAATTTTTTTTTTTGTTTGTTTTAAAATGGGTACAAGCTTATCCATCTTTGTGCCTAATATCTGTCGTGATTACAAATTTCCTGTTTTTTGAAAAGTCTTTAGCTATACACGTGTATTCCTACATTTATTTTTCACTTTTTTCTTATTTCAGACTCCTCGCAGACAAAAGAAACTTTTCTGTCGCTATTATGATGGAAACAGGAGTCCTAATTTCATTTTGTCTCCTGCAAGGCAGGAAGATGAATGGGACAGACCTCGCATTGTGCGCTACCATGATATAATTTCTGATGAGGAGATTGCAAAAGTCAAAGAGATTGCAAAACCTAGGGTCAGTAACGATTTCATGCCTTGTTTTAGATTAATGTTGTAGAAGCTCAAAACTTATTACCATAAGTCATGAGTTAATAAGGGATCAGGTGATCACGGGACGCTCTAGTTTGGGGCATCCAGTAAACCATACAATGGGCAGATTTCACTTTGCTGAACACTAATTGTGGCTTACTGCATATTTTTGAAAATGTCTATTGTGTATGTATTTTACAGGCAGGCATTTGATTAAAGCATATGTAAAGGCAATACTTTTCTAGTTTTGATGGATAAGTAAGAGTTATTAACCACTATACAGTTTTTTTTATAGTTGGCTCTGTCCCCAGTGGGTAGGCTCGGCATCTCCATTTATCTCAGTGTTGGTGGGGCAGAAAGTGATGAGTTATCCCCAGAGAAAGATATGATAGGAAATCTTCCAGTGTAAACATTTATTTTGGTGAAAGCTGTCGAAGAGGGGATTTCCTCACTTCCTGAGACAGTAGGTGTCTCCAATGGCACTATACATACTAATCATACACTTTAATGGAACTTCAGTTTGTTTGAAATCTGGATGTATAACTTCGCAAACTAAATGTTTCTCTGTCTATTTTTCTTTCAAGTCTATTGAGTAGTCGCAAGAAGTAGTCAAATATAGTCACAATATACTGCCACTTACAGGAGGCAAACAGAAAAATTCATATCTGGATCGGCCTTTCCTAGGCCTGACTGTATTTTTTTGTTTTTTTTGTTTTGGCACTTGGCTGCATGGCTCCCTCTTCTTCTTCTTCTTCTTCTTCTTCTTCTTCTTCTTCTTCTTCTTCTTGTTGTTCTTGTTCTTGTTGTTCTTGTTGTTGTTGTTGTTGTTGTTGTTGTTGTTGTTCTTCTTGTTGTTCTTCTTGTTGTTCTTCTTGTTGTTCTTCTTCGCACTATTCATCATGGAGAAAAGGTACTATCCAACTGCTGCTTCTGTTTGCAAAGCACTACGTGGACCTCCCATACTCCATTGTGTTCCTACAGTACCTAATAGTAGTCTCCTCCTGCCACCTGACCCTCATCAGCACCAGCTGATTGGGTTTGTGAGTACCTGAGGCCTTACTATGCACCTTGGGCCTAGACATTTCTGCACATAGACACAGACAGGGCAGTCTAGGTGTGACACCCCCCCCCCCCAGCCCATACTCCTCTTGTGGTTCTTGGGGAATCTACTTTATCCTTTTGAGGGACCTGGTGCTTGCAATGTCGAACCAAGTGATCCTGTAGTATTCGTGTCTGCGTCATCTGAGTTTCCCTTTAGCTCCATCATGTGTTGTCCTTTCCCCATTCCTTAGGGACTTTTGTGTCTTTTTTAGACACTTGCGCTCAACTGGTTATGACATTGGCCTCCAAGGCTCTAAACATGCCAAAGTGATTGCTGCAAAGTGTTTTTGACCCTCCGGAACCCTGCAATAAGACCAGGCATTCGGCCCCTATAACTATCTCTAACTGAAAGAATCGTGAGACTGTTTTTTAAGGTGTCACAGTCTCTTGCCATCAACCTAGAATTATAAGGAGTCATGCCAATCCCTATTTATGCAGTGCATATTCTCCTGCATTTGGGGGATCAGCCTGCTGCGTGTGTATCCTAACTTGGTCTTTGGTATTTTGACTGTCTGAGATCCAGAAACAGAGAGGCTCCTCCTTTTTAAGTTCACAAATTAATCCTTGCCTCAGGTGCTCCCTTCAGTGGCTCTGGTGCTTCCTTTGTGCTACTGCACAAAGTGATGCACTTTCATTAGTGTCCCTGGGTTTCTTGTACCCCTTGCTCTGACCCATTCGATGTTTGGTTCCTGGAGCTAAAACCCTGTTTGGGCCTCTGCTTTCTTGCTCAGGAAAATCCCCTGTTCTTGTGACATGAAAAGCCCCCCAGGGTACCATTGTAGCCCTTAGTGTACCTCTTTTCCAGAGAGACTCCTAGACCATCTTTGGCTTTTTCCTGGTTGCATAAAGACATGGGTCGTTGGGGTTGCTTGGGCACACCTGATATTGTGGGATGCTCATATAACCTCCCACGAGGAGTCAGTTTTACCCTACCTCTGTGGAAGCCTCCCATGCACCAGGAGTCACTTGTGGGCTATTATGCTGTGCTGATTCTGTAAAACCTCCTGGTATATCTCACTTGGTGATCTAGGTTGTCTGGCTGAACAACCACTTTTTTTTTGTTTTATTCTCTGGCACATCCCTTTTAGTTTTAAGGATTGGGGTGTGAGGCCTCTGGCCTTACTGTGCCAGTTGGTCTTTCTTTTTGGGAACTATCTTCCTTTTTTTGCTGTAGAGGGGGCAGGGACGGCTGGCTCATATCGGCTCGGTGAGAGGCTAAGCCAGGTGCTGCTCCAGGGTTGTGGGCAGATTCCAAACCCAAGCATATTGTCACAATCTTGCCCCAGCCTGGACCAGCTCTGTGATGTCAGCCTGCTGAAACCGCCCGTCTGCTAAAAACGGGTCACAGGAGTGCAGAATGAACTGCACAGCCAAACAAGCTTTTTCTCATTTTAAGTGTTTCATTCATGTGGAGTCATCCCCTTTTGGTAGTTGCCTTTTTCTATCCTGGTTTTGATCATTAAATTGATTCAATGTGGCCTCCCTTTGGCTGCATTGGTAGGAGCCCATCTCATCCAGTTCAGATTCAAGTGTTGGTCCTTCAGTCAGCTTCTAGCCTGTAGACAGCCCCCAGCACGCGTTATGGTGTCTGTGACTGCTTTTGGATGTCCCAACTGTTACAGTTTTTGGTATACATTTATTTTTTATCCATTGAAGGACATGGGTCTCACCCCTCTTTCTGTTCATGCTCTTGGTACTGCATTAACACAGAACAGAGGCACGATGGGTAGCGATCGGCTTACAGTGGGGCAAAAAAGTATTTAGTCAGCCACGAATTGTGCAAGTTCTCCCACTTAAAAAGATGAGAGAGGCCTGTAATTGTCATCATAGGTAAACCTCAACTATGAGAGACAAAATGTGGAAACAAATCCAGACAATCACATTGTCTGATTTGGAAAGAATTTATTGGCAAGTTATGGTGGAAAATAAGTATTTGGTCACCTACAAACAAGCAAGATTTCTGGCTCTCACAGACCTGTATCTTCTTCTTTTTAAGAGGCTCCTCTGTCCTCCACTCATTACCTGTATTAATGGCACCTGTTTGAACTTATCAGTATAAAAGACACCTGTCCACAACCTCAAACAGTCATACTCCAAACTCCACTATGGTGAAGACCAAAGCGCTGTCGAAGGACACCAGAAACAAAATTGTAGACCTGCACCAGGCTGGGAAGACTGAATCTGCAATAGGCAAGCAGCTTGGTGTGAAGAAATCAACTGTGGGAGCAATAATTAGAAAATGGAAGACATACAAGAGCACTGATAATCTCCCTTGATCTGGGGCTCCACACAAGATCTCACCCCGTGGGGTCAAAATGATCACAAGAACGGTGAGCAAAAATCCCAGAACCACATGGGGGGGACCTAGTGTATGACCTGCAGAGAGCTGGGACCAACGTAACAAAGGCTACCATCAGTAACACATTATGCCGCCAGGGACTCAGAGCCTGCAGTGCCAGACATGTCCCCCTGCTTAAGCCAGTACATGTCCTGGCCCGTCTGAGGTTTGCTAGAGAGCATTTGGATGATCCAGAAGAGGATTGGGAGAATGTCATATGGTCAGATGTAACAAAAGTAGAACTGTTTGGTAGAAACACAACTCGTCGTGTTTGGAGGAGAGAGAATGCTGAGTTGCAACCAAAGAACACCACACCTACTGTGAAGCATGGGGGTGGCAACATCATGTTTTGGGGCTATTTCTCTGCAAAAGGAACAGGACGACTGATCCGTGTACATGAAAGAATGAATGGGGCCATGTATTGTGATATTTTGAGTGCAAAGCTCCTCCCATCAGCAAGGGCATTGAAGATGAAACGTGGCTGGGTCTTTCAGCATGACAATGATCCCAAACACACCGCCGGGGCAACAAAGGAGTGGTTTCGTAAGAAGCATTTCAAGGTCCTGGAGTGGCCTAGCCAGTCTCCAGATCTCAACCCCATAGAAAACCTTTGGAGGGAGTTAAAAGTCCGTGTTGCCCAGCGACAGCCCCAAAACATCACTGTTCTAGAGGAGATCTGCATGGAGGAATGGGCCAACATACCAGCAACAGTGTGTGACAACCTTGTGAAGACTTACAGAAAACGTTTGACCTCTGTCATTGCCAACAAAGGATATATAACAAATTATTGAGATGAACTTTTGATATTGACCAAATACTTATTTTCCACCATAATTTGCAAATAAATTCTTTCCAAATCAGACAATGTGATTGTCTGTCTGTCTGGATTTGTTTCCACATTTTGTCTCTCAAAGTTGAGGTATACCTATGATAATTACAGGCCTCTCATCTTTTTAAGTGGGAGAACTTGCACAATTGGTGGCTGACTAAATACTTTTTTGACCCACTGTATATGTAGGTTGACTTGCAATCCTTGTTTGCCAGTGTCTATTCCTCCTGTAGGGTGCAGTATAACCTGACTCTTTCAGAACTTCTGTGTCCCTCAAAGGACTTCAAAGAAAATGGTTTACAGGAAGTACAAAATTGTTTTTTAGCCAGGCATTTACAAATAAATCTCATACTGACAAAAACGTGCACTAAACATCCTAGATATACAATTAGATTGAAGCAAGTATTGTGAAATAAAAAAAAAGCTTTTCTTTTTTTTATTATGTGTAAAAAAAATTGTGGTTTTAATATAAGATTGAATTGGAGAGTTGCGCATTAAACAGTATTTTTTTAGTACCTCCTGGACATTTTTTGTATTGTGCACACTATAACTGTATCTTGGTTGAATGATGTGTATTTTATTTTAAGTAGAATTCAATTTAAAAAATGGCTGTTTTATATTGTTTTTTGGCAGATAAGTCATTCCACATTCAGTGCAATGATATGCCAAGCATACTGCAAGCGTACAGGCTAGCTGGCAATGTGAACCATGGTTTTAAGAAATGTTTGTTTATCGTGAGACTGACATGCCAACAGTCATATTTGCATAACCTTTTTCTTCTCAATTTTCACATTACTGTATGTATACTGTGTACAGTGGACATCTGATTGGTTGGGTGAATGTTAGCTTATATTTGTTACAACTCTTGTGATTGGTTGGCTTCACAGCTGAGGCGAGCCACCATTTCAAACCCTATCACAGGAGTGCTGGAGACTGCCCAATACAGAATTAGCAAAAGGTAAGACCAAAATGTTCATAATCTTTTGTGTGTAATGCATTGCAAGGGGGCAAAGGGTAACCATTGTCTGGAAACTGAGCTATCAGGATAGCTTTCCTGATACCTCCGTTTTATAACTGAATGTTGCATTTGGTGCAGAGCGATCCTTTCCTTTTTGTTGTGCAGATGTTTTTCAAATGCTTGCTGGTTTTCCTAGACGTGCTATACAATAATTTTTCTCTTCTATGCAATAAAGCGCATGCCAGTGATAAATTTATATGGACTTATATTATCCAAAGTTACTAGGCATAGTATTTATATTAAGTAAAATACTAATTCCTAAAGTGTCCTTAAACCCAGGTTATGAAAAACATTACATTCTATATAACAGTGTTCTTACTCTCAAAGCCACTAAAGCATTTGTTTTGTGTAGGGTGAAATATACCTGGTTGATCTGCTTTCAACTGTCCCTCCCATCTTCATTGCGTCCCCTCTGCAGGTTTAGATTATATAGACCAGCAGGTGTCCTCTACAGAGCATGCTCAATTTCAGTTCCCTTCTAAGCCCTTAATTCCCCCTCCTCCTTTCTTCCCCCCCCCCTTTTTTCTCATCTGTGCAGCCCATATGACTATAGAGTCACGCAAATGGGTGTATATATACACAGTGGTAAATGACACTTTCATCCTCCTCCTCCTATTGCTGAACACTATGGGGGTGGGATATAGTATGCGGATTTGGATTACATTCACTAAGACGCTCACAAAATGCTTAGTTTTATTAAAAAATCATTATTAAATATATCAAATGTAATTGCCAATGCTTGTAAAGAAAGAGCCTTGGATGCAGATGCCGTCTGAACAAAATGAAAGCTAGTGCCCATTATCTCTGACTCTGCCTACACCATATTAATGCACAAAAATACACATTTGATGTTTAATAATTTATTGGGAGCTGTGCAACAGTGCTGCAGGAATAAGGTACCGTATATACTCGAGTATATGCCGAGTTTTCTTTCTCGTACATCACAGGACACAGAGCGACATAGTCATTACTAATGGGTTATATAGATACCGTCAGGTGCTGGCACTGGCAACTTCCAAAACCGGAAGTACCCTCCCCTATATAAGCCCCTCCCATCCGGGAGCACCTCAGTTTTTTTGCCAGTGTCTAAGGTGTTGGCCAAGAAGAAACATGTGTTTTTCACTGAGCTTGCGTACAGGTTCTTTTGGGCCTCAGTAAGCTATTCCGGATCCGACCAAAAAAGCTTCATAGCTAAACGGTCGGTACCCGGGCCTTGCAGAGAAGAGCAAGGTTTTGCCTGTAATGCCTCTCTTAGGAGGGCTGGACCCTGGGATCCAGAGCTCTGGTCATACCCACGACCAAGATGTTTTCTGTGCAGGGTGCTATACAGGTCCAGGGGAGTGGAATCCTTGGGAACCCAGTCCCTGAAGGTTTGATTACAATGCCTGCCGTGATAGGTGAAGTTTGGGCTTTTGTGGACCAAACAAAGTCCTGCGGCGGGGAACAGGTAAGTGGGGGCCCCCAGGAACTTGGTTCTATTGGGGGACCCCCAAGCCTAATTTGTCTTTCTGTCTGTTACCTAACGGTATTCCCGCTAATATCTGTGCATGCCTGTAACTACTAAAAAAATGTAATAATTTTAATAGTGGTCAAGAAAAAAAAAAAAAAAATTTTTATATATATATTTAATATATTAGACTGCGGTACCTGTGTTTGCCACTAGAGGCCGCTGTGGAACGTTTCTTGTCATGTGGACTAGTTTCTTTTCATCAGAGCAAGTCCAGGCAGATGGTGAGTTCTCTTATGGGAAACTGCTTCCTCTGCCATGTTGCAATGCTCGTCCATCCCCCGGCCTGCGGCAAAGGGGGGCCCTGGCTCTTGTCCCTAGTTTCCATTTTCGAAATTAGCGCCGAAGGCGCACGTGGCCGCGCGCGTGCACGCGCCTCTATATATAGAGGTGAGCCGGGAAAGGGGGCGGAGCCTGGGGATGACGCTCTGTGCGCGCCGCAGCGCTTCTGCGCATGTGCGGGCGTCCCAGCATGTTAAAAACCACAATTTTGTGTGGTGAGCTGGCTATGGAGTGCAGAGACAGAGCTGGCAACATTTAAAAAAAGGCATACAGCAAGCGGTTGATGCAGGCATCCCCTAGAAAGGCACATTAGTAGACACCAACTGTTTCTTATAGCAGCATTTATGCTAGACTATTGTCAGTAAGTGGTGTATTTCGGCTGGAATACCTCAGCTTTGTGGCTTAGGAATATGCCGTCTAAAAACTCCGGGACTAGAAATTCCAGGAGGCATAGGGAGTCTCCATCGGGCTCTGAGGATCTTGGGCATGCTTCGGCTGCACCAGTCTCCCCTGAAGAATCAGAGGTTAGTAACCGTGGAGCACCCTCAGGAGTACCTGGTACTGTGGCTGTCCTCAGTTCACCTGCTCCTGTGTATGTAACAGAGGAGGTTTTTTCCTCAGCTCTGGGAGGGCTGGAAGAGAGATTGTCAGCATTGATCGCTGCTTCCCTGTCACAGGAAAAAAGCGCCCGATCTCCGTCTCCTCCCTCAGAGTGCCTGTTAACAGAGCAACAGTCCCATACAGGGATCGACCTACCTGAAGGGGATCAGGATGAGGTCGATTCGGTTGTAGAGGAATCAACAGTGGAAGAGCCATTCTCAGCATCACATGCTGAAAGGTTATGGGTTCAGTCCCTGACTAATATGGTCCGATCAGCATTTAAAATGCCCCTTGCGGAGCCATCATCCACTTCTGTCTCCTCGTTGGGGTCGCTAAAAGCTCCCCAGACTGTTTGTTCCTTTCCGATCCATCCTTTACTGGAAGGGCTCATTTACCAGGATTGGGAGCATCCTGATAAAATATTTACTCCCCCCAAGAGATTTCCGGTGGTCTATCCCATGGAGGATAAGTTCATCAGAAAATGGAGGGTCCCTACAGTGGACGCAGCCATCTCTTGTGTGAATAAATCACTGACATGTCCAGTGGATAATGTCCAAATGTTCAAAGACCCAATAGATAAAAAATTGGAGTCCTTATTAAAATCTGCGTTTTCTACAGCAGGATTGGTGACACAACCAGCAGTGGCAGCTATTGGGGTCTGCCAAGCAGTGAAGGATCAGTTGAAACAGGTCTTAAGGGACTTGCCAGATCAGCAGGCTCTTGCCCTAGCCGATCTACCTAGAGCCTTATGCTTTGCGGTGGACGCTATAAAGGATTCAATCCATCAGGCCTCCCGCCTTACGCTGTCTGTAGTACATATGCGCAGGCTTCTATGGCTCAAAAACTGGTCTGCTGAAGCTCCCTGTAAAAAATTGCTGGTCAGCTTCCCATTTCATGGTGAACGCTTATTCGGGGAAGACCTGGATAAATATATCCAGAGAATTTCCAGCGGTAAAAGTACACTTTTGCCGGTTAAAAATAGAGTTAGAGGTCCCTCTTTTAAGAGGCCTGCTTCTCCAGTCCCTAGGACATCGGCTGTGAAACAGTTCCGACGGCCTCCTCGGTCAAATCCCGGAGGTAAAAATCAGGGACAATTGCAGGGTAACAAGAAGCCCTGGAGCAGGAGAGGTACAAAACCTCCCCCAAAGTCAAATGCATGAAGGGTTGCCCCCACTCAATCGGGTGGGGGGAAGACTTCAGTTGTTCACAGAGACCTGGCGGGACACGATCAGAGACAGATGGGTGCTTTCCGCAGTAAATCTGGGATACAAATTGGAGTTAAAAAACTCCCCTCCTTCCCGCTTTATAAGGTCAAACGTGCCAAGGGATCCCCAGAAGAGAGGATCCCTCCTGTTGGCACTAGAACAATTATTGCTCCAAGCAGTAATTATAGAGGTTCCCCTGGAAGAATGGGGGTTTGGGTTTTACTCAAACCTCTTTACAGTCCCGAAGCCAAACGGGGACGTGAGGCCCATATTAAATCTAAAAGGGCTAAACAAATTCCTACATATCAGGACTTTCAGGATGGAGTCGATCCGATCGGTGGCCACTGCTCTACAAGGGGAGGAATGCTTAGCCTCGATCGACATCAAAGATGCTTATTTGCACATTCCCATCTTTCCAGCCCACCAAAAATTTCTACGCTTTGCGGTAGAAGGGCGCCATTTTCAGTTCAGAGCCTTACCCTTCGGTCTGGCCACAGCACCAAGAGTGTTCACAAAAATTCTGGCCCCATTATTGGCCAATCTAAGAACACAAGGTGTAACGATGATGGCATATCTAGACGACTTGTTGCTGATAGACCACTCAGTGGAAAAACTAGAAGTGGTTGTTCACGAGACAATCAAGTATCTGGAATATCACGGTTGGATTATCAACCGAGACAAGTCAGCCCTAAAACCAGTCAAAAGTCTGGAATACTTGGGGCTAAGGCTGGATTCAGACCAGAGAAAAATTTTCTTGCCTCAAGAAAAGGGGTCGTCTTTGAGAGATTTGATCCACTTAGTGGGTTCAAAAAGACAGCCATCCATACGCCTGTGCATGAGGCTGCTGGGAAAAATGGTGGCATCATTCGAAGCAGTACCCTACGGTCAATTTCATTCAAGGAATTTGCAAAGGGCCATACTGTCAGCCTGGAACAAAAAAGTTCAGGCTCTGGACTTACCAATGTCCTTGTCCCCTTCCGTTCGCAAGAGCCTCCGCTGGTGGTTGGTTCCCCAGAATCTGGAAAGAGGGAAATCCTTCAGTCCGATTTCCTGGAAGGTGGTCACTACAGATGCCAGCCTTATAGGCTGGGGAGCAGTACTGGAGCAATGGTCTCTCCAGGGCAGATGGTCGGATGCAGAAAAGGCCCTGCCCATCAATCTCTTAGAGATACGAGCAGCCCGGTATGCCCTAGTAGCATGGACATCCAAACTCCCAAGGGTCCCCTGTCAGAATTCAATCAGACAATGCCACAGCAGTGGCATATATCAATCATCAGGGGGGCACCAGGAGTCGTGCAGCCCAGAGGGAAGTAAATTACATCCTGAGATGGGCAGAAAGATATGTCCCAGCCATATCTGCGGTATTCATTCCAGGAGTGGAGAATTGGAAGGCGGACTTTCTAAGTCGCCAACAATTATGCCCAGGGGAATGGTCCCTTCATCCCGAGGTTTTCCGGACAATATGTCAGCGGTGGGGAACACCGGATGTAGATCTGCTAGCATCCAGATTCAACACAAAAGTGGACAGGTTTGTCTCTTGGACAAGGGATCCCCTAGCTTGCGGCTCGGATGCCCTAGTGTTCCCTTGGGATCAGTTCAAGCTGATATATGCATTCCCACCGCCACAATTGTTACCTCGATTACTCCGCAGAACCAGGGTAGAAAAGAAACCAGTGATTCTGGTGGCTCCAGCGTGGCCCCGAAGAGCATGGTACGCGGAGATTGTAAAGATGTCTGTGGGGAGTCCTTGGACCCTCCCACATCGTCCGGACCTGCTTTCGCAAGGACCGATATACCACCCTTCCTTACCAGCCCTAGGTTTGACGGCCTGGCTATTGAAGCCCACATTCTAAAAAAGAGAGGGCTCTCTAATGCTGTGGTATCTACCATGATCAATGCCAGGAAGCCGGTATCCAGGCAGATCTACTATAGAATCTGGAAGGCGTACATCGCCTGGTGTGAGGCCAAGAAATGGCATCCACGTAAATACGTAATAGGTAGGATTCTGGACTTCCTACAATGGGCTGTAGATAGGAAGCTTGCCTTGAGTACTATCAAGGGTCAGATTTCGGCCTTGTCAATATTTTTTCAAAGGCCCTTGGCTTCGCATTCACTAGTCAAAGCCTTTATACAAGGAGTGATGCGTATTAGTCCTCCGGTTAATATTCCCATATGTCCATGGGATCTAAACTTGGTTCTGTCGGTTCTACAGAAACAACCATTTGAACCATTACAGCATATTTCCCTGGTTCTTCTCACCAAGAAATTGATTTTTCTAGTAGCCATTTGTTCGGCTAAAAGTGTCGGAATTAGCAGCTATGTCCTGTAAGGAGCCATATCTGGTTATCCATAAGGATAGAGTAGTGTTACGCCCTCATCCAGCCTTTCTTCCTAAGGTGGTATCGAGGTTTCATTTGAACCAAGATGTGGTTCTTCCTTCTTTTTTTCCCCAAACCTACTTCGGTAGAGGAAAAGTTATTGCATTCTTTGGATGTAGTAAGAGCAGTTAAAGCTTATCTAAAAGCCACTGCTCAGATTCGCAGAACGGATACTTTGTTTATTCTGCCGGAAGGCCCCAGAAAGGGTCAGGCAGCGTCGAAATCTACTTTAGCCAAGTGGATTCGACAGGTCATAATACAAGCCTATGGCTTGAGAAGGAGACCGCCTCCGTTCAAAGTTAGAGCGCACTCCACGAGAGCAGTTGGAACTTCATGGGCAGTGCATCACCAGGCCTCCCTGGCTCAAATCTGTAAGGCCGCAACATGGTCTTCAGTTCACACGTTTACTAGGTTCTACCAGGTGGACGTTAGAAGTCAGGAGGATGTCGCCTTTGGGCGCAGTGTGTTGCAGGCCGCAAAAGATCCTCATGTCTGATGGCGCTCAGCTTATATATGGTGTATCCCCCCCCCCTCATTGGGCATTGCTTTAGGACATCCCATTAGTAATGACTATGTCGCTCTGTGTCCCGTGATGTACGAGAAAGAAAATAGGATTTTTATAACAGCTTACCTGTAAAATCCTTTTCTTGGAGTACATCACGGGACACAGAGCTCCCGCCCCTCTTTGGGGACACTTATTGCTTTGCTACAAAACTGAGGTGCTCCCGGATGGGAGGGGCTTATATAGGGGAGGGTACTTCCGGTTTTGGAAGTTGCCAGTGCCAGCACCTGACGGTATCTATATAACCCATTAGTAATGACTATGTCGCTCTGTGTCCCGTGATGTACTCCAAGAAAAGGATTTTACAGGTAAGCTGTTATAAAAATCCTATTTTTCAGCACATTTTTTTTTTGTGTGCTGAAAATGTCCCCCTCGGCTTATACTCGAGTCTGTGTCGAATCTGCTCTCTGTGTCATCAGTCTAGTCAACGGCCGTGCAGTGTAACAAAGCCACGCCTCCTCGTCCTAGGCTGCAGATGGACACAGCGCCGGAGATCAGGTAGGGAGATTGGGCACAGTGAGGCATGGACACCCTAGGCTTATACTCGAGTCAATAAGCTTTCCCAGTTTTTTGTGGTAAAATTAGGGCCTCGGCTTGTATTCGGGTCAGTTTATACTCGAGTATATACAGTACTTAGACTTAATTTTTTTTATTTTTTTATTCTGGAAATCGGACTACAGAAACACATTTTGGTTGGTTGTTCTAGGCTACTACACTAGTTGTAAGGGACGGGTCAATTGTAATATCAACTTTATTACTCCTGTTTAGTAAAATCCCCCTTGTACTGCTATAACAACTCGGAAGTTGAATACTTTTAATCCTGCTGACCTCTCCGTAGTTGCAGCACTGTTCTGTATGTGAACAGTCTGATTATAATGAGACTTTATCAGTAGGTCACATTGCATCATGAGAGATTTGTTTGCTAAGTTAACTGTAACCATTTAATTGTTAGCTGTTTATTGTTACTTTTTATGGTAACTGAACTATATCATTTTGCACCATTGAAATGAAAAGGCATGTCTGAACCTTAATGGATTTGTTAAAACTCTGCACCGTGAAGCGATCACTCTGCTCTTGTCTCCAATAAAAAAGTGAAAGGATGATTGTTCTACGAATCAAATGCGTAGTTTTTCCCCCTAATTCTCTGCATTTATCAAGAGATGATTCCTTACGTGAGATTAATTTTATCCAACCAATCAGAACCACTGGCATGGCATTCAGATTGCCTGCTCCCAAATTAAACCCCAGTCCTTTCTCTTTTTGTAGCTGAGTCGGGCTACAGTGCATGACCCTCTGACAGGAGAACTGGTCACAGCACAATACAGAGTCTCTAAGAGGTAAGGGAATGTGCCATGGACTTACAAATCTGACCCCATAAGGGTATGTGTACACGTGCGCTTTCTGCACATCTGTGTTCCTCTAGCACGGTTCTCTGTGCGTCACAGGAAGAATTGCATTTGGCAGATCTGCGGAGAACCACTCAATGTACAGGACACACAGAAATGGCCACAGAAAGACCCATAACATGAGGTCATTTCCTTGTTATCTTTGCATTGCTAGCTGCTATAACGGCTATTTCTTGTCCTACTATCCGTCAAATTCCATACAAAGATTATTCTTTAGAAGTTACTTTTAGAACACTGCGTTTACAACAAAAAAAATGTTGTCACAAAAATTGGTTGGAAAGCTTGGAGGCTACAAACTCAGTGTTTGTGAGTGGCTATAGCTAAACATTCAGGACTTGACTAATGCTATGGCTGATGCATGTTTACATTTTTTTAATATATATATTTAACCCTTTACAACTTTTGGATATGTATTTAACATTCAAGCAAGTCTTGTGTGTACCACTATCTTAAGTGGTGGTGGTGGTGGGTGTTTTTTGTTTGTGTTTTTTTTTGTTTTTTGGGACTGGGGGAAGGATTTCATCTGCCAGGAATCTTAATGGTTTTTTTGCTTTTGTTGACAAGTTCTTCCCTCCCTTCCAGTCCTGCTGACAAAAGTTGACCAGATGGGCAACTCTCCAATAGCAACACAGGCCGAAATAAAGGGCTTTTCAGTAGAGCGAAACTAGAACTAGAGCTTTGTATTGGTCTTTGCATCCGGTACAGATGTTGTCGTACTTCCGGTCTGGTGAAACCACTGTCAGCAGGACAGGAAGTTGGGGGTATTCTCTATAAAGAAGTGCTGGATAGTAAAAACCCCACAGGAGTTTCAATCCTTTACCACCCTATCCAAAACTAGAAAGTTTGTGGTTGGGTATACACTTTAAAGCTGAACTCCAGGTTTACTTCCACTGGCTCAAACAAACGATTTTCCTTACCAATAGATGTGCTAATTGTTAAGGCTGTATGTAGCATCAGCTACATACAGTATAGTGTGCTGTGTTCCAGCGGTTGTACAGGGACTTTTTCATCTGCTGCCAGAACAAAATTGAGTCAGACTGAGCACTTTTCTTATTCACAGCCTTGTATTTTATCAGTGAATATGGGTCTTCCTCCTGGTTTTGCTGACGTGGAGAGGTACAGTGAGGGGGGGGGGGGGGGAGTATTTGATCCCCTGCTGATTTTGTATGTTTGCTCACTGACAAAAAAGATCAGTCTAATTTTAATGGCAGGTTTATTTTAACAGTGAGAGACAGAATAACAAAAATATCCGGAAAAACGCATTTCAAAAAAGTAATAAATTGATTTGCATTTTAATGCGTGAAATAAGTATTTGATCCCCTATCAATCAGCAGGATTTCTGTCTCCCAGGTGTCTTCTACACAGATAACAAGCTTTGATTAGGAGCACCCTTGAAGGGAGTGCTCCTAATCTCAGCTTATTACCTGTATAAAAGACACCTGTCCACAGAAGCAATCCATCAGATTCCAATCTCTCCACCATGGCCATGACCAAAGAGCTGTCCAAGGATGTCGGGGCCAAGATTGTAGACCTACACAAGGCTGGAATGGTCCAAGACCATCGCCAAGCAGCTTGGTGAGAGGGTGACAACAGTTGGTACGATTATTTGCAAATGGAAGAAACACAAAATAACTGTCAATCTCCCTCGGTTTGGGGCTCCATGCAAGATCTCACCTCCGTGGAGTTTCAATGATCATGAGAACAGTGAGGAATTAGCCCAGAACTACACAGGAGAATCTTGACAGTGATTTCAAGGCAGCTGGGGACATAGTCACCAAGAAAACAATTGGTAACACACTACGCCGTGAAGGTGTGTAATTCTGCAGCAACCACAAAGTCCCGCTGCTCAAGAAAGCACATGTACAGGCCTGTCTGAAGTTTGCTAATGAACATCTGACTGATTCAGAGGAGAACTGGGTGAAAGTGTTGTAGTCAGATTAGACCAAAATCAAGCTCTTTGGCATCAACTCAATTTGCCGTGTTTGGAGGAGGAGGAATGATGTCTATGACCCCAAGAACCCCATCCCCACGATCAAACATGGAGGTGGAAACATTATGCTTTGGAGGCCTTTTTCTGCTAAGGGGACAGGAAAACTTCACTGCATCACAGGGACGATGGACAGGGCCATGTACTGTCAAATCTTGAGTGAGAAACTCCTTCCCTCAGCCAAGGCATTGAAAATGGGTCCTGGATGGGTATTCCAGCATGACAATGACCCAAAACACATGGCCAAGGCAAAAGAGTGGCTCAAGAAGAAGCACATTAGGGTCCTGAAGTGGCTTAGCCAGTCTACAGACCTTAATCCCATAGAAAGTATGTGGAGGGAGCTAAAGGTTCGAGTTACCAAACGTCAGCCTCAAAACCTTAATGACTTTGAGAGGATCTGCAAAGAGGAGTGGGACAAGATCCCTCCTGAGATGTGTGCAAACCTGGTGGCTAACTACAAGAAACGTCTGACCTGCGATTGCCAACAAGGGTTTTCCTACGAAGTTCTGTTTTGTGAAGGGGTCAAATACTTATTTGAAATGCGTTTTTCTGGATTATTATTTTTTTGTTCTGTCTGTCACTATTAAAATAAACTTGCCATCAAAATTTATAGACTGATTTATTTATTTGTCAGTGGGCAAGCGTACAAAATCAGCAGGGGATCAAATACTACTTCCCGGGGCCATCAGGACAGGCAAAACAAGCAATTGCTTGGGGCCCTGAGCTGGCCTGGGCCCCAACCTTGGGTGCCTGCCTGCTGCCTGTCACTGTCCTGGTTTTCCGCCCTGGGTCCAGAGCTTGAGTCCTGCGGGAACGCATGGAAACGGCGTCCCTGCACTTTTTTCACAGCAGGAACGCAGTTCCCTTTGCAGGAGTCGAGCCACCCAAGCCGATCTGCGTATTGCAGCCATAGGAAAGGCTGCGGCTTCAGTCTAGCACCGGAGCGGCGGCCATCTTGGTACACGCAGCGGCCGAGGTGAGATGTGGACATTACAGGGGGGGGGTGGACATTACGGGGGGGGAGATGTGGACATTACAGGGGGGGGGCGATGTGGTGGACATTACAAGGGGGGGGAGATGTGGACATTACAAGGGGGGGGGAGATGTGGACATTACAAGGGGGGGAGATGTGGACATTACAGGGGGGGGGGAGATGTGGACATTACAGGGGGGGGAGATGTGGACATTACTGGGGGGGGGAGATGTGGATATCCCACGGTCCCCCTGTCCATCCCACGGTCCCCCTGTCCATAAACAGTCCTAAACAGCATCTTAATGTTAATGTGTATCTGTATCGCTATGCTGTGGTTCCTGTAGGCTTTGCGTGAGTGCGGGGGGGGGGGGGGTTGGGGGGCCTCCATGTCCATTTTGCTTGGGGCCCCCAAATTCCTTCAAACGGCTCTGCTACTTCCCCCTCCCCTTTAATAAGTGATCACATTCCCTCTGTTCTCAGCTGCATAAGAGCTGGGGGAAGAGAAGCAGCAGCAGCACACTGCGCTTCCCAGTAAATGGCTATGCAGGGGGTTGGGGTGGGTCAGGACAAGTCTGATTATTGGAGGAGAGCAGGCTGTGTTCCCAGCATAGCTAGACCAGTGTTTCTCAACTCCAGTCCTCAAGGCGCCCCAACAGGTCATGTTTTCCTCAGATGAAAGGGCTGTGGTGATTACTAAGGCAGTGAAACTGATTAAATCACTTGTGCAAAATAATGGAAAACCTGAAAACATGACCTGTTGGGGCACCTTGAGGACTGGAGTTGAGAAACACCGAGCTAGACAACTGAAAAGTTGTGCTCTCCTGCTTAGTGTGGTCAGTCTTTAATACAAAAGCTGAGGGACTGGGATCTCACATAGAGGAAGCAATACAAAGAGAATGGAGACTTTCTCCATACAATTACATGGTACAGCAGGCACATATCAGGAATATTACGTTTTTTGGGGTAAGTATTTATTATTATTATTATTATTATTATTAATAAGTATTTATGATACTCCTTATACTTTAGGGTCTTTCATTTTAAAACTTCCCTTTCTAGGCCACAGCTGAATTTGCTATGAATTACTAGCCTACTTTTTTATTTGTAGGCTACTGTATCCCAGTGTACAGTACGTGGCAAATGTGAGGTGGCTTAAAGCCAATCTACACCGCGCTTTCAGCTGGACTTTACTGCTTTCTGCTGGCATTTTAGGAATTCTTGAAAGAGTCGGTGTAAAGCTTGTATGGTTTTACTTCATATCAGACTCATGTTTTCCTTTTTGATGAGCAAAGTGTGTTCTACTAAACGGTTTCCCCCTCTTATTTTATTTAGAAAAAAATAGCTTTTAAAAAAAAAAAGTGCTTTTTAATGATGAATTGTAAAATAAAAAAAAATAAAAAAAACGATTGATTTTATATTATGCAATGTATTTGCAGGATTGTAAAAGTACTGGCAGGTCCTCTCTACCAGATGTGGGCTTTGCCTAAAGTTGTCAAATCTAGTCTTGATACTTTATGTGCAAAGATTATACACATAGCATGACATGTAGAGAATACGGACTTCAAACCCTATTGGCATCATTGCAACAAGGACAGGTCTCAAACATATAGCACATAGGCAACTTATCAGTTATTTGGTTCGAAGCAGGGGCAAAAAAGAAGTTCTATATATAATGTGTATCTATACATAAGAAAAAAAAAATTCATAAGGGGAAATTTAAACAGGAGAAGTTCTTAGATTTCTCACTGGTTAATATAAAGGAGTAAACCTATCCAAATAATGGCAGGGTGCTTTGTTTGGCAGCACCGATCCCAGTTGATCTTTGTGTAATATGAAGATTTAGAACACGTAACCCAAACTTCTTGGATTTCAATGCAGATCGGTCTGTGACCTCTGTTATGCCAAGAATGTTGAAGCACTCTGCCTGTCACATCATATACTATTCCCTGGGGGGTTTAACTCCTATTGCCAAGGTACAAAGAACAAAAAAGTTCAGTGTTCCATAAAAACTGATTCGATTTCCATTTTCAGCATTTTGATTTAGTAAATCTTCCAAAGGCAGATTTTTGTTTGATGCTAAGGTCACTGCACAATTGCACATTGTTTTTTGCCATTTTTACATAGGAGCCTATAAGCATTGGTCTTCCTAATAAGCCATACAAGGGGAGAGAGCAATAACCAGTCCAACCCATAGACATTACAAAATAGATTACATCGCACACATACAAAAATTACATTTAAATCCTGCAAGGCTATTTAAAAACACCTGACCATATTCCAAAAATATGGGGATGTGGTCATATAGTGCTAAGCCCACTTACTACGTCAAAGTACCCCATTATCAGTGGGTCCTACACTAGTAATAGAATGAAAGATCCTGTGTCTCAACCATGGGAGACCAACTCCTCTTTGTGGGAGAACTGAAAGGTCTCCTCCTATACCACTGGTGGACACTAATAAGAGGTAATTAAGGGGGGATCAACCCATGGACCTATCTCCTGGGTGACAGGCAGTGGAGACCGATATTTTTAGTGTGGTATACAGATGACATTTAGTCTGACCATACAATATTTTCATTTTATTTTTTCACATTCAGCCTTGATTCCTCCATCCACGCTATACAGGGTAGATTGATGAATCCCCTGGTGCTGCTATTGTATTCTGAAAGCTGGCACCAGTAGCTGCCAGAATACCCGAAACGGTGGCTGCATTTGACTATTTTCTGTATGAATCCTTTTGATTCAGTTGAAAGACGCCGGGCTGGAGGGTGATGACGGTGCCACCCATGTAGAAAATTTTAGATGGTTCCTTAGAAACTAGCTGAAATTTGTGTAGAAGAAAACTGAATGCAGTAGACTGTAATTTACTAAATAGTGTGTCCAGTCTTGGAACTCTGTCCACTATATAACAAATGTCTTTTCTGGTTTAAATGCTGTTTTTCCTAGTGTACAAAACACTAACTGGGTCAATCTTTTTTTATTTTTTTTATTTTTCTCTGTGTAATAATCTGTATGGGCACTTCAGCCTGCCGATGGGTTTTTGTTAGACACTAATCAGAAGAAATAAGCCACGGTTATCCCCTTTCCAAGCTCTGTCTGGCAGTGAAAAACAGAAGTAATATTACTTTATATGCAAGGCTAGCGGGTTCTCAGAGAAGCCCAATTTGTACAATGAACCCCCGGTGGGAAGATACAAAGGATGAATGCTGAACAAATAATTCCCATTGACAGCCATTCAGTGTATTTTACATTCTATGTGAAGTGTAGAAGAACGTGCCTTTTTTTTTTTTTTTTTTCCTACAGGGAAACATTCTGTTCAGCTTTTTGGCTCTTGCTGAAATACATCCTTATTAGTACTGGCTGAGTACGCATTCTGGGAGATGCAGTTAAGTAAATTAAACGCTGTAGGTTTGTCCCATCAATACTGCATGACCTGCATCAGGGCAAGCTATGCACAGCATGAACAATGAAATCTGGGTGCTCATATGTATGCAGAGGAGCAGCACTGACCCCTCTGGGTAACATTACATAGTGACATGCATTTTAAAAAGCGCCCATTTAAAAAACAGATTCTAAATTTGTTTTATAATTATTTTTTTTCCCCCTTCATACTAGTGCTTGGCTGTCTGGTTATGAGCATCCAGTCATTGACAGGATTAACACAAGAATACAGGCAATAACAGGGCTAGATGTGACCACTGCTGAGGAGCTGCAGGTAAGTGATGGCAGATTGTTTGTTTGTTAACAGGAAATGGATGTACTATTCTATTGCCAACCTTCTAAATTTGGTAATTTTCATGAGAATGTGGCTTAAAAAAAAAAAATTGCCTATACTGTGAAACCCTTTGTCACATTTGTATTGCTGTCTGTGCCCCCCCCCCCCCCCCCCATTTTAGAGATTCCCTCCTTCTGACCATTGTCACCTACAAAGTGAGGGGAAAAGTTTTAGCGCCGGTTCACACAGGACTTGAAGTCGCCCCAAGTTGCGCAACATGTCAAATTACATGTTAGTCAATGAGACCTGTCTTAATGCACACTACTGAAGTCGCTCTGACTTAAGAAAAGGTTCCTGTACTACTTCAATCCGACTTCTAGGTGACTTGTACCCATTGATTTCAATGGAAGTCGCCTCCAAAGTCGGATCGTGTCTTAACTGAGGCAACAATACAGGAAGAGAAAATTGTTTTCTCAGGCAAACCCCTCCCTCCCACAGAGCTGATTGTTCACTGGAAAGTCACCTGTCCTGGAGGCGACTTGAAGTCGCCTTGTAAGTCGCCCCAAGTCGCGCTGTGGTGCGCGCTCAGGTCGTTTCCAGGTCGCCTCGCAAAGTCGCGGCCAGAGTCGTGTTGCCCCTGTGTGAACCGGGTCTCAGAATTGTCCTCAAATAAGAGGTAAAGTACAGTTTATTGCTGTAAATCCCCAAACTCCTGTTTTGCTGCGATCAGGCTTTCAGTTAGAGGGTGGTTACATTCGATCTCATGGTCTCACTGTATGTAGGAACAAAGCCGCCCTCTCTTGCTTGTTCATGAGATGGATGTAAAGGCATTTCATAGCGACTGCACAGAAATGATTACAGGACTTTAGTAAAGAGTTCTGTATTGTTGCATAAGAAATTGTAGTGCATATGTACCAAAGTAACACCCATTTTTGGTATTGATTTACATTTACTTAAACTTTCAGTAGTCCCATATAAGAACCCACTTGGTACTTTTCAGATTTAAAAAAAAACACATCTAAATTGTTTAAAAATCTTTAGGGCTGGTTCACACTTTTTGCACAGTAAAACACATCACTTTGCCATGCAGGAAGTGTTGGTTCTGGACAGTTGTGACTTGTGCTTTTAAAAGAAGTTTGGGATTTAAAAAAAAAAACATTACTCACCTAGGTGGATCTGATGCTGCATCTGTCCCCCGCCGACTCTGCAGTGAGAACTGGGCAATCCAAAAAATAGCCTGGTCATGGAGGGGGGTAAACCTTCCGGAGCTGAAGTGGTTAAGAAGGTTGTCTTGTTTGTTGTACAGACTTCCTGTAAGGTTATAGGATCTTCTCTCTCACTCTGCACTATATTCTGCTTCTCGTAGGTGGCCAACTATGGTGTTGGAGGGCAGTATGAGCCCCATTTTGATTTTGGAAGGGTAAGTCCCTTTTTTCCCAGTGAACAGATGAATACTACCATGCATTGTCTCCTTGTCTCTTTCAGGTGGCAAATTATGGAATGGGCGGACAGTATGAACCTCACTTTGACTTTGCACGGGCAAGTAAAACACTGGTCACGGAAAGCAGCCATATCACCTGTGCTTTGCCAGAAACCTGTCCTAGTGCATATGTGCCCTTCCTTTGTAGTGGAATGAAGGCAATGTGCACTAGACTGACTTGGTGGATGTGCTGGTTCCGGGATTCAGCTATCTATGTGTGTCCATCCTTCAACTTAATCTATTGTCGAATATGTAAAATCACCATAGGAATCTAGATGAGCTACAATACAAATATATTTAAAGTGGAACTCCAGCCAGATATGAAATTGGAAGTGTGTGTGTGTGTGTGTGTGTGTGTGTGTGTGTGTGTTATAGACATATATTATATTCTTAGAATCTGTATATATTTTGAACTTGGTCACCCAAGTTACCTGTAATCCTTTTGGCCACAGACAGCCCTAAGGTGACACAATCATTTATTTTATGCAACTTCTTACGTTCAATAGATTTTTATTTTTCAAAATAATCACAGACATTACAGAAGTACAATATGACGAAGGGTTAATTCACGTATAACAAAGAAGAAAAAAAAAAGCAGATCATTGTTCTTAACAGCAAAAAAAAAAAACAGATAATCAATAACTAGTCTTTAAATGTTGTTTCAAAGAAAAACCCTCAGGTTTGAGTAAATAAGGTATGAGTGAACCCCTGGTACGGAAAGATAATTGAGGCATAAAAAAATGAACCGTAGGGATAGACGGACTGGTATTTTATGCAACTTCTTGTGTCTCCTGTGTGCATCGTCACACTGCTGAGATCGACTTTGTTTTAGCCCTTCTCCTGCGAGTTGCTCAAGCCTCCAATTGTTGCACACAATACACCATGAAACACTGAGTGTATAATATCTCACTCCTAGGACTAGGGCATATAGTCTACATATAAATGCTAGTCTGAAGAGCAGCGTGTACAGCAGACATTTACAGAACTTTCAGAAAATTTCTAAGGGCTTGTTTACATGTGTCATGTGGTGAAGAGTGATCGGTGGTGGATCACTTTTCGCAGAGGAATGCAGATGCAGCTAACTGCCATTTAGGAGGCAACACTACCATGTCCTAAATGCCTGGGTTTTTTATGGCCAGCAAACAGACTATTTTGAATGAGAATCCTGCTCCACAACCACGAGAGAGGAAGGTACAAGGGCGCCTCTAAATGCAGACTGTAAAAAGCTTATATTGGAATACAAGGTGTAAAATTCAGGCACATAAAGGTCCATGTTGGGTGAAGCAGCATTCGTGCTGGGTGTAGTCACGGCTACTGGGTCCAGGACCCGGCTGTTTACTATAGAGGAACCAGAGGGAGGACTGGAACGCTGGGGAAGCGCAGTGACTAGTGCGATGACGTGTTTCTAAAACATGCGCACTGAGAATGGGGAGTCAGGCTCTCTCCTTTCTCATGCGTTTTGGCATGGCCCCATTCACTTGATTGCATCATGTTTGGCGGCAGTAATGCCCAATGAATGCGATTGGGTGAGGGTGTAAATTTTGATGCAATGCCGCAAATGGGAGCAGTCAAAATGCCAACTGCAATTGTAAACTAAGACTAGGAGAGAATCTGTGCTTTGTTCATTCAGGACTAGTGTTTCCCTCTAAATATTCCCCTACTGCCCTGTTTGCCATTCAGCAACCTTGTCCCTTGAGAAAAGCACAGGTTTACTTGAAAGCACCCTTCAACACTGAGTGTTGAAAAGAGAGCACAACAAATGCATGCTAAAGCTTATTAGAGAAAAACAGTGAGCCTCTTAACTTTTAAGCTGGATACATGAATCCTACAAGTTTTGTGGCTGATTGCATACCATACTGAATTTTATTGAATGCACGTAATCCGAGCACCATTGCACCTCCTAAGCATTCTTGGTAGGATATGAATTGAGTACTCCTTACTAAAAGCTTTATAAATGCAACAATGTACAATTCACTATCCAGATTAGTGTTGACAATAGACTGATTTACTAAAGGGGATGAGAATGTTCACATATGAGAATGTTCACAGAATAAATGGTTTTAATATTCGCTTACCTTCACAATTCAGTCATGTGCAGATGATATCTGTAACTTTCTCTCCATGTGATTGGATAATTGATGAAAATATTCACAAATTTTGTGTATACATTCTCATCTCCTGTACAGTAGTTGGGGTATGTTCACACTAGCTGCTGCTTTGGAATGCAGCGGCTGGTGTGTGATCCAGTCCATTCGCAATCTCGGCGCATCACGTTGTTCACTTTTTTTTTTTTATTGAACTGTCACACAGACATCTCATAAAGTTCAATTGGCTGCTGCACTGTGTGAAGCAGTGGATTGCCTCAAGCTATGGCTGATTTCACAAGGCATGAGATTATGCAGGGATAATAGGACAACACGTGCTGGCAATATTTTAGGATATAGCAAACTTTTTTAAATTTAATGAATAAATCCTGGCCTGTAGGTTTTTTTATTTTTATTTGCCTGGAGCTTCACTTTAACTGAAATGTCACAATTTTTATTACTCCACGTGATTTAAACTTTAATAATTCTTCTGGTGGTTTTACAGCATGAAATTTGATTTGTGGGTTCAAAGCCTGAGTGATGTTTGAAAGGAGATCAATGTCTTTTTTTTTTTTTTGTGAAACCCGATCAGAGATTAATCTTTTAATGCTGTGTCGGAGCATGTTTCTGCGTTGTTCTAAATTGAATGCCTCCCAATAATTCTGGTAATTGTGATTAGCTGTATTAGAATGCCATTAACACATCTGGACAAGTGATTCCCTGATGAACAGAACACTGCATGTTTGGATGTTTTTGCTTTTACAAAGGGTGCCACCCTAAACTTTCTTTTGGTTTTCCACAGAAAGATGAACCTGATGCTTTTAAAGAGCTTGGTACAGGCAACCGAATCGCTACATGGTTGTTTTATGTAAGTTAATGCAGAATAAAAGACCATTGTCTGATCTCTGTTCTTGTGACTGCTGAAGTGTCTGTAAAGTCAAATTGGTGCGGGCAAAAATATATTTCATCAGTTCAAAATGGCACCAGTATTGCCACCTCTTTGATCTTTTCTGTAAATCCAAGGTTGATTATATTTAATGTCACATGTTGAGAAAATCATCATTAAGGTCTGATTCTCATTTTTCATAAACCGGTGGTGTTAGGCCGGTCATGCGCGGTTCTAATCAAGATTCAAACCATTAATGGGCAAGCTGAATGTACTAAGTTGATCGATTGATCAACTTGGTTACAACCAGTCTGCCGGATTCTCTTACGATTTTAACTAAGATACACAGAGCAAATTTCTTTCCTGCAACCTGGGAAGACAGTGAATATTGCTAGCGGCTATAGCAGCTGCTGGCAATCACTGTCTTCCCGGGTTGCAGGAAAGAAATTTGCTCCGTGTATCTTAGTTCTCTATTTTATGCGCAGATGTTTCTAAAAGGTGCCACTTGACCCAGGCGAGAATTAAAATGTGTCTGCATCCAAACCTTTAAATAGGGAAGGTTTAGAACCCTTGTCATATATTTACTGCTGTCCACATCAGGGGCAGATCCAGAGTCTAGTCTCGGGAGGGGCACTGCCAGAAAATAAGGTGTACCTGTACGCCATTTTGTGCAATGGCCAGCAAAGGCACACGTGCTGATTGGCCAGAGGGGGAGCCAATCAGCGGGTCCGGCGACAGTGATGTCCGCCGGCCACCTGCAATCGCTCCCCCACAGAGATTGAACAGCGGTCTGCTGATGTAAACAAGCAGATCGCTGTTCTGTCAGAGATGAACAGAGTGATCTTGTGTTCCTGCTAACCAGGAACACGGATCACTCTGCTCATCTAGTGAGTCCATCCCCACACAGTTAGCAAGCACACCCTAGGGACACAGTTAACTCTTTGATCACCCCTGATGTTAACCCTTCCCAGCCAGTGTCATTAGTACAGTGACAGTGCATATTTTTTAGCACTGATCACTGTATTAGTGTCGCTGGTCCCCAAAAAGTGTCAGGTGTCCGATCTGTCCGCCACAATGTTGTAGTCCCGCTAAAAAATTACTGATGGCCGCCATTACTAGTAAAATCTAAATAAAAATGCGTAAATCTATCCCCTATTTTGTAGATGATACCTTTTGTGCAAACCAATCAATATATATTTATTGGGATTTTTTTACCAAAAATATGTAGCAAAATACATATTGGCCTAAATTGAGGAAGACTTTTTTTTTTTTTTTTATAGCAAAAAGTTAATGTTGCTTTTTTTTTCAAAATTGTCGGTTTGTTTATATCGCAAAAAATAAAATATCACCTAAAGAAAGTGCTATTAGTGGGAAAAAAAGGACATACATTTTACTTGGGTACAGCGTTGCACGACCACGCAATTGTCAGTCAGTTACAGTAACGCATCGCAGTATCGCAAAAAATTGCCTTTTCGTGGGGGGTAAAACTTTCCGGAGCTGAAGGGGTTTAGATTGAACAAAACTAAAAAGGCAGCATTTGTTTTTCATAAATAATGGCAGTATGGCACACAATATTTTGCAATTTTACACATTTATTAATTTTTACCCACTTTTTTTTGGTGGTCTGGTGGGGGGGAGGGGCTCCCATGCAGGAGCAATGGAGATGATCAGGATCCATTAATTGCATTGCACTGTCTGCAGGTGCAGCCAACAGCATCAGATTACAGTGACACACAGACAGTCACTGCTTCTTCCTGTGTTCACGCTGTGCTGTGCTGAGCTGTGGAGAAGATGGAGGGTGGAGGTGGGTGGAGTCAACACTCTCACTCGGGGCAGAGAACGAAGAAGGCTCTGCTCTAAATGCTGGGGCTCTCCTCATCAGCAGTGGCTCCAGCCTCCGACGTGACTGACGTCGCTGGTTGCTACACGCCAAGCGGCACAGGCAACCAGTGCAGGGGAAAACTAGCCAGCGGCGCAGCTCCACCCACCTCCTCCCTCCAGCGTGGCGTAATGACCAGAGTCTCTCTCTCTCAGCGCCGCTGATCGGCTGCTGATTATACTGATGTGAGAAAGGGAGACTCTGTCGGGACTGCAGTCAGTGATATTTCCGGGGGGGGGTGGGCAATTGCCTTGTTGCCCCCCCTGGATCTGCCCCTGGTCCACATCCCCGCTGTGAAGATTCCCCCTCTAATTATCCTGCTGATTGTCACCAAGACAAGGTGATGGGAAATCCAAACTGACAACTGTCTTAAAGGAAAGTTTTTAGAGAGATTTGCACTTGTACATATGTCCTTATGACAGACAATGTAATTCTTCTCAGCAGGACAGATGGCAAACAAACCTGAAATGTTTTTTAACCATTTTCTTCTGTATCCCAAATCTATCTAAGAAAAAGTAATAATAAACAAGCAAATACAGATTGACTATATATGCACCTGAAAGCGAGATGAAAATTAGTGTGTATTGTGAGGGGGTTAACTCAGCAGCGGGTGTGTGTGACCCCCTGGATGGGTTCACCACACAAAAACAGGCACAGCAGACAGTGGTAGGAGAAAACAAAAGGGTGTGGTTTTATTTGAACTATATACAGACAAAAAAATACAGCAAAAACAAAAGAAACAGGAAAATAAATCCTGGTCAACTTGACCACTCACTACACACGTTGGTGTCCCTAACTAACAACTGGGTACAGCCTTGTGCTGTCCCAGTCCCTAGCTCCCTGCTTTTTGAAGTTCTTAGCAATAACCACACAGGCTTTGGCTCACCGCACAGAGATCACACTCCCCAGACTATCCACACAGATCTGGTTCCAGGTTGGAGCATCTCCCTTAGCATGCTGGGAGTTCTTGTAGAGGCCCTAATGAGCCCACTTGCTTCAGCTGGGCTCATTAACTCTTCCCCTGCAAGACTCCCAGCACTCCCCCCAGTGGTATAAACTGGCATAAAGCCTGAATCTAGGACATGTATATCTCCCATCCTGGATGCAACCTGGTGATTTTACCTGCCTGCCGTTACAGTATATAAAAGTGTATGAAAAGCTTCTGAAACTGAAATGAAAGTTTGGGGTTGACAAAAATTAACAAGCATACATGCTTGCCTCCATTTTGCAGCATTCGTGTGACGCTGCAGCTGTCCCATACCAGCTCTAAGGCTAAGAACTGACTGATCACTTAACTGTTAATCAGCCAGCAGCTCTGTTTGCTTGCAGCAGAGATCAATGACCATCAGTCACTGCACCCCACTCTGCTATTGGAATGACAGGCTGGGGAGGGAGTGGATGGGCCTGAAAGGTAGAGACAGCTGTAATTCTATGCATTAAGATAAAAAACTTGTGTGCAGGGGCGTGGCTTAGCAATGGCCGAGTAGAGTCGTGTTCTGGAGGAGCTCCTGGCCTGACCCGACCTATTAGGACCGAAAAACTGTTTTACACCGGTGTACATACGGTATGAGCAACCCCTCAAGGTACCGGACGAGATCGGCAACACGAGGGACCCGACAGCACGGCTCGCAGCCCAGTATTTCCACCTTTTTTTGGAAGCAATCAGAGACCATCCCTGAGCGACATTGGGACCGCGCCACGAGGGGTCTGCTTAGACGCGGTTGGCACTGCACCCCAAGCCAACATTCCCTCGCCTACACCAAGCCAAGAGGACCTCGTAGGGACACCAGTCCTATTTCACCCTGAGATGGCGGACCCCACACAGACACCAGTCCGCCTGGATGAAGACCTGCGCACCATGCTTCGGGCCTTGCCGACCCGGGCAGACATAGAGGCCTTACCCACACGAGCGGACATTGAGGCCCGAGGTACAAGAGGAATTGCAGGTGATTGAAACCCGGGTATCCTCTGGAGAAACGCAACTCGCCTCGCTGGTGTCCAGGGTGCAATCCTTGGAAAGTGCCCAGAGCATGTACATGAGAGACTCTCAGGAAACGCAACTCCATTTAGAGGAAATGGAGGACCGCAGCCGCCGCAATAACCGGCGGCTGCGAGGAATACCAGAGGCGACAGGGGCGGAGGACTTGGCCGAGACGGTGACAGCCATATTTCACAAGATCTGGGAGGATCCGCCATCCGTTTTGGAAGTGGACCGCGTACACCGCACCCTGGGCCCCAAATCCACGGACCCGGCAAGGCCCCGAGATGTATTATGCCGCCTACACCGCTACACCCAGAAGGACACTCTGTTGCGCAAAGCATGGGACCATGGGGACATTGACTTCGATGGAGCACCCATCCAGATCCTCCCAGACCTATCCAGAGCTACGCTACACCGGTGGGCCATGTTGAAACCGGCCAGGAGGAAGGGATGTACGTACAGATGGGGATACCCCCTGGCAGTACACTTCCGATCTGAGCACGGCTCCTTCACTCTACACACACCGAGCGACCTCCCGGCATTCTTCAACTTCTTGGGCACGGATCCGATCCAGATACCGAACTGGCTGCAGAAGATATCGAGACCTACCGGACGTAGGGGCAAGGCCTCAGACAGATCCCACTTACCTGTCCGCTCCCAGAGATCCCGTGGCAGAATCCGCAATCTACCCGACGACGGAGCACGTGAGTCATGATAGTGCATGCGGCACCCCCCCCCCCCTTTTCTTTTTCTGTTTTTTTTGTTGTTCTAGTTGACTGCATACTAGTTAGTTGGCTCGGAGAGCTCCCTGGGTGATGGAATACCTCAGTTTGAAGCGTCGGCGCCCCCCCTCCCCCTGCGTCTGGGCGGGGGGGTCGCTAGATCACCAACACCACCGTCATGCCATACCGGTCCCCTTACCTGGTGACATCTCAGCACCTTTGGAAATGGATTGAGCGCTCCGGCTCCTCCGCCCGCAGTGACAGGGTATGGGTCTATGAAGGGAGGACATCCGTGGACCGTGCCTGCTGTGGCTGCTACTGTTTCACCTACCCCATTCGGTCGTGTCCCACGTATTTTCACGAGATCCACTGTCCCGGTGGTGGCCCCCCCCTTCTGCCTGTTGGGGCGATATGACATACTTGGGGGAGAGGTCCCCGTCCCGGTTCTGCGCCCTCGGCGGCCTCCTGCCTACCTACCTCCTTCTTTTTTTTTTTTTTGTTACTGCCTGCTCCGTTTTTTGGAGACTTCTCCGTGCACAAAGAGGACTTTAACATCTGGAGTCACCGATTAACCAAACTCAACACGAGAGGAGACTATGTGAGTCGCCACTTTGGTGGTCTGGGGGACGGGAGGGGGGGTGGCACGGTACCACAAACAGAAACATGCTGTAGTTCTATTTATGATGTGGACGTTTCTGCGGGCACATTGGCCCGGGGGGTGCTGGAGTTGGGGAAATGTCGATCAACACTAAGAGGTGATTGCTGGAGGGGGCGGGGGTTGCCGTGGGCGGGGGGGGGTCTTTTCTCTTTTCTTTTTTGGACGCTGGGTGGGGGGGTTGGCCTACAATATGCTGGGATGGTGTCCCCCTCCTTCCCGTTGACGCATGGGGGGGACGGATGGAGACCGCTAAGGAGGTTTCCTCGCCGGCTCCTTCCTGCTAGGGAGGGGGGGCGCTGCCCATATACCAGGGAGGCGAGCCCATTTTTGTCATATTGCAGTGCAGCCAATTGGCAGAGTTAATAGTTAAGTTGCTAAGAATGTTGTATCACTGCTCCCAGTGGCTTAGATGATTATGTAATTTGCTGTCATACCTTATCTGATAGACTCTCAAGGTATAATTAGAAGCTCTACACATTGCTCCCACCCACACAGTATTATGATAAACGTACACCCACAAGTAACCATATAAGGTCCAGGGGTCGGGGAGGGAGACCCCCCTAGATAACCCTTGCTGATCACTCCCCCACATAGGTTAACGCCCACCCGGCTAGCTCCGGCAGGGCGTCACAACAGCTGTTTGCTGTAACATTAGGACATAACACCGCAGGCAGGTGTTTACTAACGACAGCATCACTCTCATAACACATTAGAGAGTTTTGCTTTCCCCTCCCCTCCCTCTAATCTTCCACTTTTGTTTCTCTCTCTCTCTATTTTATTTCTAAGCTAACCCACCTCTCCTGTGACCCCCTCTTCCCCCCCCCCCCCCCGTGGTCATGGACACACTCCAGATTGTCACTCTAAACGCCAAGGGACTAAACGTCCCAGAAAAAAGGCGAATGCTGTTAAACGATATGAAACGCATGAAAGCAGATGTTGTTCTCCTACAAGAGACACACTTCAGAGGAGATAAATTTCCGATCTTAAAAAACAGGTACTACCCGGTAGTATATCACTCCACTTACTCAGAAGCCAAATCCCGGGGCGTCTCCATTCAGATATCTTCCAGAGTCCCGTGGAAACTGGTTGACGCAAGAACAGACCCTGCGGGGAGATTTCTATTCCTAAAGGGCCTGATAGGGGAGGCGAAAGTGACCATTGCCAACGTATACGCCCCAAACAGCCAACAAGACACCTTTGTTAAAAAGACCCTAGAATCACTACAAGCCTTCTCCGAAGGTCAACTTATAGTGGGGGGCGACTTAAATTTCCCTTTAATCCCAGCAGAGGACACCTCGTCGGGAACTTCTTCTACCTCCCGAAACGCACGTAAGGTGATTCACAAAAAACTACACGACAGACTAGTAGACGCCTGGCGACTCTTCCATCCAGGCGAACGGGACTACACCTTCTTTTCCAACACACACCAGGTATACTCCCGTATAGACCATTTCCTAATCCCCCACAACCAACTACAGGCAATTAAGAACACAACCATAGGATTAATCACATGGTCCAACCATGCCCCAGTCTCCTTGCAATATGCACTGTCCGATCATACTAGGACACAGAGAAAACCATGGAGACTCAATGAGAGCCTCCTACAAAATACGGAGGTTATAGCAGATGTCGCAAAGGAAATCACACACTATTTTCGCACGAACCTCACGGCTGATTGTAACGTAGGGCTGGTCTGGGAGGCGCACAAAGCAGTCATAAGAGGTGTGCTCATAAAGCACGGTGCTAGGATCAAAAAACAGAACACAGCCCAAATCGTGACACTGACAAACTCCAAACACTGGAAACCAAACATAAGCAGACACCGACTAGAATGCTGGGGAGCGAACTAAATACGGTACGCACCCAGATAACGGACTTACTCCACTTTAAAGCAAAGGCGGCTTTACAAATCTCTCGCAGGAAAGTGTACGAGTCGGGTAATAAGTGTGGTAGACTACTCGCACAAGCACTACACTCCCAAGCAACTGCCTCTTACATCCCACACATACTTTCCCCAACAGGACAGAAAGAAACTCTCCCTCAACGAATAACGCAAGAATTTAAATCATACTATGAATCCCTATACAATCTGTCCGTAGAAACCCCCTCCCCCGGGAAGATAACAGACTACATAACGAACTCCACTATGCCCACCCTCCTGCCGGACACACGAGACCTACTAGACAAACCCATAACACTGACAGAATTACAGAAGGCAATAGGTAATGCAAAGCGCAATAAAGCACCAGGTCCAGATGGACTTACTGTCCAATATTACAAGACCTTACTCCCCTCGCTAGGACACCAATTAATCAGGCTGTTCAATGACATTAGCAGAGACGGTAACCTACATAATACGTTACAGGCCCACATAGCGGTGATCCCTAAAGAAGGTAAAGACCCGACCCAATGTGGGAGTTACCGCCCCATTTCCTTACTGAACACAGACCTTAAGCTATTCACAAAAATAATCGCAACCAGATTGCAGAACCACATACCGCATCTAATACACCTAGACCACGTGGGCTTTGTCCCCTCTAGAGAAGCCAGAGACAACACCACCAAAGTCCTAAACCTACTACACAAAGCGGCCACTACAAATACGACAAGCGTCTTTCTCAGCACTGATGCGGAGAAGGCCTTTGATAGGGTGGGCTGGGCCTTCATGTTCGCCACACTAAAGCACATTGGCCTAGGACACAACATGATGAACTGGATTGCAGCAGCATACACGACACCGACGGCAAGGGTTAGAGCCAATGGAGTCCTTTCAGACCCCTTCTCAATTACTAACGGGACCCGTCAAGGTTGCCCACTCTCGCCTCTCCTGTTCGCACTGTCCCTTGAGCCCTTTCTGGGCCACGTCAGAAAGAATCCAAACATCACGGGAATTGTGATCGGCCATACCCAACACAAAGTGTCTGCCTATGCAGACGATCTGATGTTCTCTCTTTCGAGTCCGACAATATCCCTCCCAAACCTCCTACAGGAATTTACTCTATATGGATCAATTTCCAATCTAAAAATCAACTTTAGCAAATCTGAAGCGATGGGGGTAAGGGTTCCTAACACACAGCTTATACATCTCCACTCCAGTTTTAAATTAAAATGGACCAACACAGCCCTTAAATATCTGGGGACGCATATCCCCCCATACACTCTCGAAGCTATATGAACTTAACTTCCCCCCACTATTGAAAAAAATTAAACTGTTATTGAACCAATGGAACGTGGGCCTACACTCCTGGCTGGGTCGCTGCAATATTTTGAAAATGATACTCCCGAAGTTTCTCTACCTTATGCAAGCACTACCCATACACATACCAATCACCTACTTCAAACAAGTACAGTCCCTATTTACGGACTTTGTATGGGCCAAGAAAAAACCTAGACTGGCCCACAAACTGCTTGTGCTTCCCAAACTATACGGGGGGTTGGCGCTCCCAGACATCCGTACCTATTACCGGGCCATACACTTAGGGAGGCTCATAGATTGGCACCGCCATCAGGAAACCAAGCTGTGGACTTCCATAGAGCAAACACAAAGCGAAGTTCCTCTTCCTGGCACCCCATGGTGCTATTCGGGACTGCCTCCAGAGCTCAAGTCCCATCCATTGATTGGAAACACGTCAAGGATTTGTGCTCGTATGATAACCCAGAGTCCATTATCTCAGAACTCACCTATATACCCCATACTGGGGAATCCGTTATTCACACCAGGTATGAGAGATAGCCTTTTTCGACATTTGTCCGATTCAGGCATTCACCAGGCCTCGCACTTTAGCTCAGGGGGAAGATGGAAGACTGCTGCAGAGCTCTCAGACCCCGCAGGCCTTTACCGACTTGACTTTCTGAGGGCACTCCAACTAAGTCACTTCCTGGGCTCCATACAGCCACCAATAGACAGTACTCAGAACCTCACCACATTCGAAGAAATATGCACTGCAAAGGGAACCCTATCACACACACTGTCATTGACCTACGCCCTCCTTGATACACCGCAAGAGAAATTTGTGCCCCCAGGTCTTCTCAAATGGGAAGGAGATTTGGGATCTCAATTCAATAACCCTGAGAGACAACACATTCTGAGATACACTCACAAATCTTCCATATGTGCCAAGATTCAAGAAACCAATTACAAAATTCTCTCCCGGTGGTACAAAACCCCTGCACTACTACATAAACTATTTCCGGCGACAACAGACCGCTGCTGGCGGTGCCTGGTGGAGGAGGGGACTCTGCTGCATGTTTTTTGGTCTTGCCCTAAATTAACACACTTTTGGACGGTAGTGCAAGAGACTATACAGAAATTCACCGACCGGACGGTCACAGCAGACCCCGCTTTCTTCCTACTGCATGCTTCCGCCACCCCTGACAGGATATATAAGAATTTCGTGATCCGTCACCTATTAGATGCAGCAAAAGCCTGCATCCCATTGTGCTGGAAATCTGCCTTCCCGCCAACCATTAACCTGTGGCTCCAAAAAGTGGAGGCTATCAGGAGAATGGAAGACCTTATCCTCACGGCACAGGACAGACAGACATTCACTAAAACCTGGCGACTGTGGACCATGTTTATATATTCAGATGAGGGCCAAGCTCTGAAAAGCTCAGATGCTCCCGCCTGAACGTTTTCAGGCTTCTATCACTGCGCAGAAGTCTGGTAAGGTTAACACAAAGACACTCGATGAAACTTTGCAATGAACTCTGGGGTGCTCCGTGACCACGGGGCGCACACCTATTCCCCCCCCCCCCCTTCCCTCTCTCTTCTTTCCTTATTTTTTCTCCCCCTCTACTCCCTCTTCCCTGTCCCTTACTCCCAATATATGACGATAATAGCTGGGAGCAGGTCCCATGAGACTATAAGCCCCCATATATTTTACAATGAGGTGCACCACATTTCGAGATCATTATACACATGTGATATTCTTTGTATTTTTCAATGTAGATAGGGTTAAATTCTCAAGCTCAAACATAAAATACTAGCGTTGATTTGTTTTACACAGAAAATGTTCCCCTATCTACTGTTCATGATATCTACTGTACATGATATACAGTTTGTACTGTGAATATGTCACCTGTACTATATGTTGATCTGTACCATTTCGGTCCTTGTGGGCCCTGTTCCTTGCAATAAATAAAATAAAAAAAATAAAAAACCTGTGTGCAGCAGCACCCCCTAGTACTTACCTGAGCCCCATCGCTGTTCAGCTATGTCCATGAGTCTCTCGGCCGTCCGAGACTCTCCCTCCTGATTGGCGGAGACACAGCAGTGGCGCCATTGGCTTCCGCGGCTGTCAATTAAAGTCAGTAAGCTAATCGGGAGAGAGAGAGGGGCTGGTCCAAACTGCGGCTCCGTGTCTGAATGGACGTGCAGAGCTGCAACTTGGCTCGGGTGCCCCCATAGCAAGCTGCTTGCTGTTGGGGCACTCGACAGGCGGATCTGGGCTGCCCTGTGCAGATCCACTGCACAGAGCAGGTAAGTATGACTCGTGTTTTTTTATGGGGAAACAAACAAAAAAAAACTGACTAAAATCGCTTTAAAGAGGAGCTTCAGTCTGGACAAAAAAAATTAAGTCCGCAGCTACAAATACTATAGCTGCTGACTTTTAATATAAGGACACTTGCCTGTCCCATGGATCCAGCGATGCCAGCACCAATGTGCCCGAAGGCTTCACAGCTGCGCATGCACGAGTCACGCTACTTTTTCTGAATGGTCCTGCCGTCTTCTGAGACCTGTGTGTGTCCCAAAAGGCAGTGGGAAGGAGGAGGGACTGGAAATATTTGGTGATCGGTGTGACAATCTTACTTGGAAGTGGGAGCGAGTACCTGACAAAATCGGGTACCCCTCAAAAAGTGCCAAACAAGCGGAGCTTCCCCTTTTGGGTGGAGCTCACTTTAAAAATCTATACACCACAGCCATCTATAGCCCATGGGATTTTTTTTTTTTAACTCTTTAGTTTTTATTAAGGAAGTATGCAGAATGAAATTAACAAACACTGCGTCAAACGAAGTTGGTAATTAGATTTTGTGCAATACTAAAAAATTTCAGCAAAATGGTACATATGTAAAGAGAGGTTAAGCCCACTGGATTTTTATCGAGTTACAACACAAAGTAAAATATGAAAATGTATTGCATAAAAAAATACATATATTATAAAACACATATCAGTATACTGGTACATGTATACCAACAGTAAAAAAAATATTATCAAATGACATTCAAAAACCTTCACGTTTGAAAAGACCTGACCTCAACATATCAACTATCCATCAATCAAGATGGTCTGTGCTTAATTTCTCCACACTTTTCATGAGATAAAAACTCTCTTCCTCGGGAGAAGCACACAGGGATATAGAATTATGAAATCTGTCCAAAAGCCTTCATGTAGATAAAATATAATTAACTTTATAATTAAAAATTCCAAATGTGTAACAGGCCAGGAGGGGGCCATCCCAGATGCACATCACTCTACCAGGGAGTTGTATGTAGAGAGGCAGGGAAGATGGAAAGAACAGGTGCCCGATATGTGTATCTCCAGGTGTCCCAACAGATCAGATGGGAGTGGACAGGTGCAAGTGTGGCTCTCCAGCCTTGATCACAGATCTCCATTAGGTAATTTGTGATGTGACATTTTGGGATGCCTGACCATCTTGATTGATGGACAACATCAGCTCAGTTGTCATATGTTGTCTAGTCTTTTCAAACTTTAAGATTTTTGAATGTCTTTTTGATATATTTTTTTCACTGTTGGTGTACATATGTGTTTTTTATAATGTGTAATTTTTTTTTTTTATGTAATTTTCTTATAACACCTTGGTGTTCTAACTTGATAAAAGTCCCATGGGCTATAGATGGTTGTGGTGTATGTACTAATCGGGACTGAGACACGACCAGTACCCATTTCATACGAGCGTCCTATTGTATAACACTTTTTAATAATCTGTGTTATTTAAATACATTATACATATCTCAGATTATCTATTTGCCATCTTGCCTATGCTGGCTATACATGGCGTGAGTTTCAGCTGAATCAGCAGGAATTCCAAATATTTGCTGTCGGTGTCACTGTCAGCAACACCCAGCTAGACAAACTTGAATCTCGACTGAACAGTGACTGACCTGCAGCCAGTAGAGTATTCTCAGAGCAATGACTGTCAACCTAAATAGCCGGCAGGGGAGTTTCCTCCATCCATACTTGTTTTGGGAATGTGGGGCAATCAAGAAATTTCTCTTGTTCAGCTTGTAGAGCCAAATAAGAGTAATCTCAACATGCATAGCTAGCTCTAGTCTGTTCATCAGCATTAGTGGGAGGTAATAAATGGGTGAGAGCATCTGAGGGTACTGATATAATTTGCTTACAGGATGTTCTCTGTAGGAATTTTGCTTCTGTTGCCAGCTACTGGGCATGTAATTTGGGGGTGTTCTGTCCCCACCCTTTTCATTTCTCCTCTCCTGTGCTTTTATCTGCCACTATTTTATTGTATCACTGAATGCAACTGTCAATCAAATAAAAAGGGAAAACACAAGGCAGGACTGAGAAGTGACTTTGTTCTGTACAGTGATTTGCCCTTTAGGCAAATGTACTGTAGGTGCTTAAAGATTCCAGGTATAGATATTTTATTCATGGCTACATTGGCCCAGCTTGGCCCAATGTGTATTCCATGCTACTCCAGTGATCCACATTTGCTTCTGGGTCCTGCCCCAAGCAGCTGGCCTGCTGCGTTTTTAAACACAGGAGGTAAGTCACTTGGCATGGACACCATTCAGAGAATGCTTTGCATTTTCTGAATGAATGCAAAGTGTTCTGCTTAATCATGGTGGAGAGGCGGGGAGGTAACATCACGCTTTCCACCACGCTTTCCACCATCCAATCTGAATTGACCGAGAGCCCGCCCATTAGTTTCCCTGGTTTCTTCAGGGAAATGCACGAACAGGCTGATGGCAGTCTTACCTGCAGAAAATCCATTTAGAAATCGTACTGTTTTTGATGAGATTACATAGAATCTTAAATGATAGTTAATCAAGCTCATAATTGTATTGTGTTGCTGTAAAAATTATATGTGAAAATTAAACAATTTATTCTTGCAGATGAGTGACGTGGAGGCGGGTGGTGCTACAGTTTTTCCAGAAGTAGGAGCAGCAGTTTACCCTAAAAAGGTACAATACCCTGTTTTTATATAGTTTATAATTATGTAGAATTGTGCAGTTATGTATTACTTTAACATATCTACTTAGATTTTATGCATTTAACTGAAATAAAAAAAAATTTGTAGACCTTTTCTACACCAAAAATCATACCATAACTGGGTACAGCTTTCAATTCCCTATCCATATGTCATCTATATGACTGAATTGAAATATATGAAGTATAATTGTTAAAGTAAACCTTTCTTTTGCCTATGTAGGGCAAAGTAAAAAGGTTGCTTAGTTTTCCCCCAAGTTTTCAACTCCAAGAAGCAATGTGAAATGTCTGGCACTTCTGAGTATGGATGAGCATTTGGCTCACCGCCTTGTAAGTGGCCCAAACCTATCATTCGACATGGAAATCTGCAGCCCTCTAAGTTCGGATTAGTCCTTTGGTTTCAGTACCTACTGAAATTATGCATACCTTCAGACTGGATTGATTTGGGGTTTTCATTCGCAAGACATATAGCATTGTATATTTGCTCATAATCTGCTACTTTATGTAAGAAATTATGGGGGTACACTGTTGAAAAAGGTTTGCGATTTGAGAAAAAAATGTGGCAGTTCTGTTATTTTCCAAGCAAAATAGTGATGTAAATGGCAATATTTAATATTCTTACATATTACTTTTGAATATTTATTAAATAATTGTTGCTACAGGCTAAGGCAACACCGATACTACTTTATATTGGCGAGGGTTGGAGTTGTGCAACCTGAAACATCACACATAATAAAATACGTATTCTGGTGATATCACTGTTTTTTTTATAAACCTACACTGTATAGACCAAGATCAAAAAGCATGCCTTATTACTAGTGCCAGTTAATAATATCACAAACATCTAAAGGCTATGAAATATAAAGGTGCATCAATAAATCATGTGATATGGTCCAGTGATATCTGTGTGTTCAATTCCGTGAGGTAGTGATAACAGTTCATACAACGTGATGTCCCAGTGTGTGATTCTTGGTCACCAGTGTGCTCCCAGAACTCTCACCTTAAATAAGACTTAAACATACGTTTTATATACATTTTCAAGTGGTCAGGTTAGCCAGGGTAGAGGAAGCCCTCCTTATCCTCCCCAAACAGTTAATCCAGTCGTCGTCCCCCCCCCCCCCCCCTCCTGCCGCCATCCGGTGCTTCTCTGGGCTCTCCGATGCCATCGGGGTCCCGGAGAACGAATCGGCCGGCGCCGGATGGGAAGCATAGAGATGACTGGTGACCAGATGGTCACCAGTCATCTCTATGACCGTCAGTGGCCCGGGCGCGACGTTATGACGTCACGCCGGGGTTCCCGTATGTAAACAAAGCCATGATCTCGGCTGTCGGCATGAGATCATGATTTATTTATTTTTTCCCGATTTCATGCTTTCCAGCCTGGAGGAGAGATGTGGGGTCTTATTGACACCGCATCTCTCCATAAAGAGGACCTGTCACAATAGATTCCTATTACAATGGATATTTACATTCCTTGTAATAGGAATAAAAATGATCAAAAAAATAAAAATAAAAAAAATGAAGTAAAAAATAAATAAAAATTAAACGCCCCTGTCCCCGGTAGCTCGCGCTCAGAAGCGAACAGGCATGCAAGTCCTGCCCACATATGTAAACACCGTTCAAACCACACATGTGAGATATCGCCGCGTGTGTTAGAACATGTGCAACAATTCTAGCACTAGACCTCCTCTGTAACTCGAAAATGGTAACCTGTAAAAAAAATTTAAGCGTCGCCTATGGAGATTTTTAAGTACTGAGTTTGGTGTCATTCCATGAGTGTGCGCAATTTTAAAGTGTGGCATGTTGAGTATCTGTGGCATGTTGAGTATCTGTAACAACATCTTTAACATTTTATAAAAAATTGGGCTAACTTTACTGTTTTTGTTTTTTAATTCATTAAACCGTTTTTCCCCCAAAAAAGGCGTTTGAAAAATTATTGCGCAAATACCGTGCGAGATAAAAAGTTGCAATGACTGTCATTTTATTCCCTAGGATGTCTGCTAAAAAAAACATATATAATGTTTGGGGGTTCTGATTAATTTTATAGCAAAAAAATGATAATTTTTACATGAAGGAGAGAAGTGCCAGAATAGGCCCGGCGCTGAAGTGGTTAAGAGGCTCATTTGTCCTCCACTCATTAACTGTATTAATGGCACCTGTTTGAACTTTATCAGTATAAAAGACACCTGTCCACAACCTCAAACAGTCACACTCCAAACTCCTTTATGGTGAAGACCAAAGAGCTGTCGAAGGACACCAGAAACCAAATTATAGACCTGCACCAGACTGGGAAGACTAAATCTGCAATAGGCAAGCGGCTTGGTGTGAAGAAATCAACTGTGGGAGCAATAATTAGAAAATGGAAGACATAAAAGACCACTGATAATCTCCCTCGATCTGGGACTCCACGCAATATCTCACCCCGTGGGGTCAAAATGATCACAAGAAAGGTGAGCAAAAATCCCAGAACCACACGGGGGGACCTAGTGAATGACCTGCAGAGAGCTGGGACCAACGTAATAAAAGCTACCATCAGTAGCACACTACGCCGCCAGGGACTCAGATCCTGCAGTGCCAGACGTGTCCCCCTGCTTAAGCCAGTACATGTCTGGGCCTGTCTGAGGTTTGCTAGAGCGCATTTGGATGATCCAGAAGAGGATTGAGAGAATGTCATATGGTCAGATGAAACCAAAGTAGAACGGTTTGGTAGAAACACAACTCGTGTTTGAAGGAGAGAGAATGCTGAGTTGCAACCAAAGAACACCATACCTACTGTGAAGCATGGGGGTGGCAACATCATGCTTTGGGGCTATGCAAAGGGAACAGGACGACTGTACATGAAAGAATGAATGGGGCCATGTATCGTGAGATTGAGTGCAAACCTCCTCCCATCAGCAAGGGCATTGCAGATGAAACGTGGCTGGGTCTTTCAGCATGACAATGATCCCAAACACACCGCCCGGGCAACGAAGGAGTGGCTTCGTAAGAAGCATTTCAAGGTCCTGGAGTGGCCTAGCCAGTCTCCAGATCTCAACCCCATAGAAAACCTTTGGAGGGAGTTGAAAGTCTGTGCTGCCCAGCGACAGCCCCAAAACATCACTGCTCTAGAGGAGATCTGCATGGAGGAATGGGCCAACATACCAGCAACAGTGTGTGACAACCTTGTGAAGACTTACAGAAAACGTTTGACCTCTGTCATTGCCAACAAAGGATATATAACAAAGTATTGAGATTAACTTTTTATATTGACCATATAATTATTTTCCACCATAATTTGCAAATAAATTCTTTCCAAATTAGACAATGTGATTGTCTGGATTTGTTTCCACATTTTGTCTCTCATAGTTGAGGTATACCTATGATGACAATTACAGGCCTCATCTTTTTAAGTGGGAGAACTTGCACAATTGGTGGCTGACTAAATACTTTTTTGCCCCACTTTAGCAGTCTTGTGACTTCTGTCCATGTCCGGCTGAGCACTGGTTAAAGCTTGTAGGAGGAATTTTCATTCTCTTACTGCATATACAGACTGATTTTACTGTTGTGGGTTTAGTAACACTTTAAGGACTATAGTTGAAATCTAGTTCTAAAAATCATTAGCTATAACTGTACATGTTTACATTTTTCCATAGGGAACTGCGGTGTTCTGGTACAATCTCTTTGAAAGTGGAGAGGGAGATTATAGTACAAGACATGCAGCCTGTCCTGTATTAGTTGGAAATAAATGGGGTGAGTATGAGCATCTTGTTAATGTGTGTTGTCCTGCAGCCTGCTTGGCATATTCAGACAAGGATATTATAAGCTGCTCTGTCTGCATTGAATCAATGGGCATAAAGTGGTTTTAGTTTTCACAAATGGGAAGAAACCTTTACACTGCAGTCTTTTTTTTTTTTTTTTTTTTTTTCTGTGGGTTACCTACCACAAACTGCAAGTCAAAAGTAGATGGAAAATATAAAGAAACAGGGCTGGTATTGTGATCTTGTATTGGCTACTTGTCTGCCACTTTTGGTGTGTGTGTGTGTGTGTGTGTGTGTGTGTGTGTGTGTGTGTGTGTTTTAATAGCAGTACATAAAGCAGTGATAGCCAATGGCACAAAAACAGTCAGATATTTGAGCTGCTTGCTGTGGGGGCACCCGACAGGAGGGAGGAGCCAGGAGCGCCGGCGTGGGACCTGAGAAGAGGAGGATCCGGGCCACTTGTGCAAAACCACTGCACAGAGCAGGTAAGTATAACGTGTTTATTATTAATAAAAAAGGAAAGCTTTGTAAGTACTTTTTTATTTTTTAGGACTTTTGCACACATGTTGGAATTGGAGACCACCTGAAAGTCTGGCAGTTGCTACTTGTCTTATTGGCAGTGCATAACAATATTAAATTAGAAACAGAAGAAAAGCAAAGTTAAAAGGAGCGTAGACTAGGCACAGTTATCTGTCTCCCAGCCCCTGAGTGAGCATAACCATGTTGGTGTGTATGAATTTAGACCGTTGACAAGACCTTACCTTTTTAATATGGCACCAACACAAAGCAAAGAAAAGAGGGTAAATATAAATCTTAAGTAAGACTGTAAATTTAACTTGGTGGATAATGTGAGCAGAGAATATTACCTAGCCAGCAGACACACAGGTATGTACACTCAGGTTGTATGAGTATGCACCACTCTGCAATACCAATGTTATCTGCTGGCAAACAATAGTGTTTTGGTAGGTGATTCCAGCTTGGCTAATAGTCCAACCCCCATCACCCAAATTCTGTAAGCTGGAGGTGTCCACTAAAATCTGAAGGAACCCACTGACGTAATGAACATCATTCAACCCTGCTAGAATCCGTAGGATAGGGCTAGTCCCATAAATACTATATGGGTACCTTTTTTAGAATGAGACATACTGTAAACCAATACTCTAAATAAAATGCAGCTAAAACAAAAATTTTCTTTTTGCAGTATCCAATAAATGGATCCATGAGCGGGGTCAAGAGTTTCGAAGACCGTGTCGCTTATCTGAATTGGCATGATCCACACCTATGTTATGTGAAAACACATCTCGGCCACAAAGCTTTACAGACTGTCCTTTGCCCAGTTTGCTAGCAAAGAACTCTAATGCCATAATCCCAGGATACTGGGAAGAATCACTTGTGGAGGACATGATCCATTATTTGTTTTAAATTACTAATACAGGTGAACATCTACACAGAGTTACAAGTGTGCATTGTTTGAAGCCAATGGATATGCCAAGTCTACAAAGATCTAAAGCAAAGGAGGTTTGTGATGTGTCTGCCTAACCTTTTATTGCTTTGGAGACTTCAGAAGATTTCATTGCCCACCTTTGGTGCAGGGTTCGTGTGTCGCTTTTTGCCTTCTAAGATGTCAGGACTGACACAAATTTTTTTTTTTTGTTTTTACCTCACACGGTTTGCTTTGTTGGTGACAGTTTATTTTTTTTCTCTTATTTATATAATCCTTTGTTTATTGATCTGATATTTTTAGAAAACCCGTTTGCAAGATTCCAAGATTGAGCCAAAGAGCCTATTCAGTTTTACTTTGAATATGAAATGTTTGGGAGAGTTGTCCCTGATTACCTGAAAAGTGAAATCGGTGATTACAGTACATTTTGCAGTGCATAGCAAAAGAAACTTAATGGGCTTTGGAATCTGCTCAGTCATTTTTCTACCATAAAATCCTGCCCAGTAATGCCAGTTCTTCTTAAGGTGGACGCTTAAAACTTATCACTTAAAATGTGTTAACCTGGAATCGTGCTTCTCTGACAGTCAGACACTGGCTTCGAGAGGTTACTAACTGGGGATCTCAATGGTAGACATATGCCAGCATAGTGCTCTAGGACTGTGGAAGTCTGTGGGACCCTGTGTGTCAGCTTGGCCTTCGATCTGATGCTTGAATACTTTCTGCTTCTCAATATAGCATATTAATATGGCAACATGTGTGGTGTCAATTTAACCATTTTTTTTAATGCACAATAATTTTGCAGTGTTCGGCATTATAAATACTGCCACCTGGAGACCCAAAAAACAGTGTTTCTGGGGCCCACTTGATGTTCCATACAATATGTTGAGTAAACTGACGTTTTTTACCCTGGGTAGCATGATTTATTTAGAATAAAAAGATGCACACTTGGAGAGTATTTCTTATCTTACACTGTGCAGAGTATGACCCTGTGGCCATACAGTGGGGAGAACAAGTATTTGATACACTGAAAATTTTGCAGGTTTTCCTACTTTCAAAGCGTGTAGAGGTCTGTAATTTTCATCATAGGTACTCTTCAACTTTGAGGGATGGAATCTAAACCAAAAATCCAAAAAAACACATTATATGATTTTTAAGTAATTGATTTGCATTTTATTGCATGACATAAGTATTTGATACATCAGAAAAGCATAACTTAATATTTGGTACAGAAACCTTTGTTTGCAATTACAGAGATCATACGTTTCCTGTAGTTTTTAACCAGGTTTGCCCACACTGCAGCAGGGATTTTGGCCCACTCCTCCATACAGAGCTTCTCCAGATCCTTCAGGTTTCGGGGCTGTCGCTGGGCAAATCGGACTTTCAGCGCCCTCCAAAGATTTTCTATTGTGTTGAGGTCTGGAGACTGGCTAGGCCACTCCAGGACCTTGAGATGCTTCTTACGGAGCCACTCCTTTAGTTGCCCTGGCTGTGTGTTTTGGGTCGTTGTCATGCTGGAAGACCCAACCACGACCTATCTTCAATGCTCTTACTGAGGGAAGAAGGTTGGTTGCCAAGATCTCGCGATACATGGCCCTATCCATCCTCCCCTCAATACGGTGCAGTCGTCCTGTCCTCTTTGCAGAAAAGCATCCCCAAAGAATGTTTCCACCTCCATGCTTCACGGTTGGGATGGTGTTCTTGGGGTTGTACTCATCCTTCTTCCTCCAAACACACCGAGTGGAGTTTAGACCAAAAAGCTCTATTTTTGCCTCATCAGACCACATGACCTTCTCCCATTGCTCCTCTGAATCTTCGGCAAACTTCAGACGGGCCTGGACATGCGCTGGCTTGAGCAGGGGGACCTTGTGTGCGCTACATGATTTTAATCATGACGGCTTAGTGTGTTACTAATGGTTTTCTTTGAGACTGATCCCAGCTCTCTTGAGGTCATTGACCAGGTCCTGCCGTGTAGTTCTAAGCTGATCCCTCAACTTCCTCATGATCATTGATGCCCCACGAGGTGAGATCTTGCATGGAGCCGCAGACCGAGGGAGAATGACCATCATCTTGAACTTCTTCCATTTTCTAATAATTGCGCAAACAGTTGTTGCCTTCTCACCCAGCTGCTTTCCTATTGTCCTGTAGCCCATCCCAGCCTTGTGCAGGTCTACAATTTTATTCCTGATGTCCTTATACAGCTCTCTGGTCTAGGTCATTGTGGCGATGTTGGAGTCTGTTTGAACTCGTTACCTGTATAAAAGACACCTGTCCACACACTCAAACAGGTGCAGTTATTACAGGTAATGAGTGGAGAACAGGGGGGCTTCTTAAAGAAAAAATAACAGGTCTGCGAAAGCCGGAATTCTTACTGGTTGGTAGGTGATCAAATACTTATGTCATGCAATAAAATGCTAATTCATTATTTAAAAATCATACAATGTGATTTTCAGGATTTTTGTTTTAGATTCCGTCTCTCACAGTTGAAGAGTACCTATGATAAAAATTACAGACCTCTCCATGCTTTGTAAGTAGGAAAACCTGCAAAATTGGCAGTGTATCAAATACTTGTTCTCCCCACTGTATATTCTTTTTTTGTTCAGCCTGCAGGCTGAATAAAAGAAATGTAACAGATGCCTCCATCCACATTAACAGCGTGGATAGACTAATCCCCCCTGCTGGGCTGTTGTATTCAGATGGCGCCTGTCAGAATATTACAACTGCAGCTGGTGTTTAGCTGACAGTTTTCTCCCTGGCTCCATCAATTTTCAGTCAAAGTATGGCAGGAGGGAGGGGACCAACAGGAACACTTTGGCCGGTTCATCAGGAACTGCCTGAAACTCAGTGTATGGCCAGCATTTGTGAATCTGTGCTTGGTCCAGGTATCTATAAAGTGAAGTGTAGCATGATGTTCTTATTCATTGAGGTTATCAACTGGCCCTACTACCTCCATGGGCTCTTGGGAACTTTCTGAAATTCAACATCTGTATTATCATTTTGTATATTTTTTTTAAAGATGTCAAGTTGGCACATTTGAAATTGTGTTTAAAGCGACAGCCATAAAGCAGCAGTGCACAACTACATCTGTAACAGCTACTTGGCAATGGCCACCTGAGCCCAGCCTTATGTGGTGTACAGAGATGAGCTCTACAGGCAATCTACCCAGTCTGCCCGTGTGGTTTTCCACAGTTCCACCAGCATTTTTTCCTTTCAGCTTTTTTTAAACATACAGTATATGCCCCTTCAGTAAAGGGCATGAGGTCAACACACCAGGGGAACAGGCTGGAACTTCAGTTGTAGATCAGCATATGTGTGGTCTTTCATGCTGATATAAATGTGAAAGATTTCAGCACCAGAAGGGGCACTTTGAAAGGTCAACTCCCATCTCTAAATACCAGCATGATGATGGGCACTGAGCCCTTTAATACTACTTTTTAGACGCCTCACCTGGTCACCTAATACAAGGCTAAATTGTGGGTGGGGAAGACCCCCCCCCCCCCCCCATATTGGTTACAAAATATTGTTTTAAAAAAAAATTAAAACAAGTTTGGCAAATCAACTGATATTCAAGAATTTCCACTGCCCATAAATCATCTCAATTCCCTGCTGGTCTGGATCTAGGAAGATTGATTCACTCCTGTGTGCAATATTTTAGAAACGCATGAACTATTCTAGTGTTTGGAAAACAAAATGTGCCATGTGTTTAAAAAGCCAGCCATACAATCCGTGCATTATGCTCCCCTGCCACAGTCTTTGTGTCAAATGACGTAGAATGGTGTGCTGCTGTTATGGTGGAATTTTAGTCTCCCCGTACTTTTGTTTTATGAATGACAATTAAGATCTAACTTGGCAATATCCTGCACTATGTAGTTAAAAATACATTCCATTGCCTATGTTAAATCTGATATTAAAAACTCGATTACTTGTCTGTAATTACCCTTAGCCTCTAAGGTGCTCCTTTTGATTAAATTTCTGGGGCCTGGCTTTCACTGACCTGGTGGTTTTATGAACAGTCCTATCCATAACGAGAACACTTACTAGTTAAGTGGGATGGCCGTGGGCAAGGCTTGGCGATGAGGTCAGAGAAATTTAGGCCCTATTAGCAAAGTGAAACTTAGTCAGAAAGGGGCACAAAGGCTTTCCTGGCTAATAAAGGTATGAGGCCTATTGCAATGTCTGATCTTTGGAGAGCTAGATATTAAGAACCTTGGGGTCCCTAAATCTTTTGGATTGGGGTAGTAGTGATGTGCTTTCCATTTCCCTCCTTACCCCCAATTTAGAAATCTCTGGTTGTAAAGTTTGGGTCCTGGCATTCTTTTGCCTCCTGTGAACTATTGTGGCCAACTGGCCAAAATTAATTGTCTGCCTCATAGATGTCTGGGTTTTTGAGACAACAATTTGCTTGCAAAGCATGCCATGGCCTCACCTTTGCACCTAAATATCTCTGAATCCAGGTCCCAGTGATGAGTACAATGCATTCACCACTCATCACAGAAAGTGTTTTAACGATACAAATGTATCACCTGTATCCTGCTAAGAGCCGGTTCACACAGGGGCGTCCTGGGATCGGACTTCAAGTCGCCCGGTTTAGAAAAGTAATGGAAGTGAATGGAGCCATCTTAATGTACACTACTGCAGTCGCTCCGACTTCAGAAAAGGTTCCTGTACTACTTCAATCCGACTTCTAGGCGACTTCTACCCATTGATTTCAATGAAAGTTGCCTCCAAGTCGGATCCCCTGACTTAACTGAAGCAACTTTCCAGGAAGTAAAAATAGTTTTCCAGACAAACCCCTCCCTCCCACAGAGCCGATTGTTTGATTGGCCACTGGAAAGTCGCCTGTCCTGGCGGCAACTTGAAGTTGCCTGGAGTCATGCTGTGATCCATGCTCAAGTCGTGTCCAAGTTGCCTCCCAAAGTCACGCTGGAAGTAGTGTTGCCTCTGTTTGAACCGGCTCTTACTGTCCCCTAAATGGCTTTAGTTACCAGCTTTTGTCCTCTACTGTGACAAGTGCCTTAGCTTCCCATGTGTATGGCCATGGAATGGTTGTAAGAGTCCTACATAAACAAAACCTATATTTTTGTACCCTTGATTCTTCCAAACATGCCCCTGCAAAACGTGTCCTTTTTTATCACATTTTGTGCTCCACAAACGACATAAATCCAGTTGGATAGGTACAGGTACATGTTCCTAAAATTCTGTGAAAAAATTTTTTTTTGTGTATTTCAAAATCTATTTTTGTGGCAACAAATGACCTATTTATAACCCTTTTTAGATGACCTTTTTGTATTTTGTCTCTGAGGGATTTGGGATGTGAAGTGTTCTGCATTTAGACAATGGTGTAAGAACAGTTTGCTGGAGTTGTCTTTCTGTTCAGATGGCAATCTTTGTATTGACATGCACTGCATCCTTCCCCTAATTACATTTCTATGAAAAATCAAAATGTGTCTTGTGTGTGTGTTTTTTTTTTTTTTTTTTTATAAATGGCTTGTTTCCAAATGAAGATGTTATCCACTCAGTTTTTATTTATAATCATTTATTTATAAAGCGGTGAACGTGAATTTCACCAAACATTCACTGGTGAAGAAAAAAATCTCTGTAGTGCAAAACACATGAACCTGGAAGATACTGCTGCAGAGAATGTTGGCTAAATGTCAGATTCGCTGCTTTGTAAATATGCCCCATATGTATAGCTGCATGCACATTTTGTTTAAAATGTCAGTACACTGATAGTGAATCACATATTACGTTTTTAAATCTTGCAGTGCCTTGAAGTATTCATACCCCTTTGAAATTTTCCACATTTTGTCATGTTACAGCCAAAAACTTAAATGTATTTTAGTGGGATTTTATGTGATAGACCAACACATAGTGGCACATAATTATAAAGGGGAAGGAAAATGATAAATGGTTTTCAAAATTGCTTTACAAATATCTGAAAAGTGTGGCGTGCATTTGTATTCAGCCCCCCATCAATACTTTGTAGGTACCACCTTTCGCTGCAATTACAGCTGAAAATATTTTTGGGTATGTCTCTACCAGCTTTGTATATCTAGAGTAAAATTTTCGCCCATTCTTTTTTGCAAAGCTCTGCCATATTGTATGGAGATCGTCTGAACAGCAATTTTCCAGTCTTTCCCCACACAGTCTCAATTGGATTTAGGTCTGGACTTTGGGCCATTCTAACACCTGAATATGCTTTGATCTAAATTGTATCTCTGGCTGTATGTTTCGGGTCGTTGAGACTGGGGCGGAGGTTCACCTTCCAGCAGGACAAGTCTTTTGCAGGCACTAACAGGTTTTCTTCTAAGGTTGGTCATAAGAAAAAGGGGATAAAAAAGGGAAAAACACACTTGGAGTGACTAGAACATGCATCACTGACTCACCCAAATATTGGGTGGGGTTTCTGGAGTCCAAAAACATGGAATTGCAAAAGAAGGGAAGGAAAAGGGGCTCCACATAGAAACTCATTGAAGCATATATATTTAAACTTTTTGTAACAAAAAAAGTTGTCATGTTTAACCACTTGCCGACCGCCACACGCCGATTTACGTTGGCAGAATGGCACGGGCAGGCAAAAGGGCGTACCCCCTTTAAATTTGCCATCTAGCGGGCGCGCCAGCGGATGCCGCGAACTCTGTTTGCCGGCGGCCTGTGATTGCAGCTTGGAGAGGCAGAACTGGGAGATGCCTATGTAAACAAGGCATTTCCCTGTTCTGCCTAGCAACATGACAGGGATCTACTGCTCCCAGTGATGGGGAGCAGTTATCTCTCATGTTGTAGTGAGCCCATTCCCCCTACAGTTAGAAAATATCTAGGGAACACACTTAACCCCTTGATCGCCCCCTAGTGTTTAACCCCTTACCTGCCAGTGTCATTTTATACAGTAATCGGTGGCTATTTGTAGCTCTGATCGCTGTATAAATGTCAATAGTCCCAAAATATAGTGTCAAGTGTCCGATCTGTCCACCATAATGTCGCAGTCCTGATAAAAATCGCAGATCGCCGCCATTATAGTAAAAAAAAAAAAAAAAATGCCATAAATCTATCATCTATTTTGTAGATGCTATAACTTTTGTGCAAACCAATCAATATACACTTATTGCGTTTTTTTTTTTATTTTTTTTTTTACCAAAATTATGTAGAAGAATACATATCGGCCTAAACTGGAAGAAATTGTTATGTATGTTTTTGGGGATATTTATTATAGTGAAAAAAAAAATAGTTTTTTTTTTTTTTTCAAAATTGCAAGTTTTTTTTTTTGTTTATAGCGCAAAAAAAAACGATCAAATACCACAAAAAAAAGCTCTATTTGAGGGGGGGGAAAAAAGGACGTCAATTTTGTTTGGTTGCACAATGCAGTGCCGAATCACAAAAAAATGCTCTAATCAGGAAGGGGGTAAATCCTTCCGGGTCTGAAGTGGTTTAAGTCAAAATAAACCTTTAACAAAAACCCTTTCACACTGAGGCGTTTTTCAGGCGCTAAAGGGCTAAAAATAGTGCCTGAAAAGTACCTCCCCCCCGTAGCCCCTGTGTGAGAGCCCAAGTGTTTCACGCTGGGGCACTGCGCTGGAAGATTTAAAAAAAAAGTCCTGCAAGCAGCATTTTTGGGGCAGTGGAGGAGCGGTGTATACTCTGCTTCTAATCCGCCCCTGCCCATTGAAATTAATGCATAGCGATTCGGCAGCAGCACTACACGGGCACATTTAACCCTTTCTTCGGCCGCTAGCGGGGGTAAAAGTGCAGATAGCGGTGGTAATGAGTGCTAAAACTAGCAGCGTTTTACCGCTAACGCTGCCCACGGCTCAGTGTGAAAGGGCTCTAAGGTTTTTTTTTTGTGGTATGGTGAAGGTTTGTGTTGAGTTTTTTTTTTTTTTTTTTTAAAACCTTAAACTTTTTGTAACAATAAATTTTGTCAATCTACAGATGCTGCAGTGCGTTTCTATGTGGAGCCCCTTTTCCTTCCCTTGCACTTTCTTCTAAGGTTGCCCTGTATTTGGCTCCATCCATCAACTCTGACCAGATTCCCTGTCCCTGATGAAGAAAGGCGTCCCCACAGCATGATGCTGCCACCACCATGTTTGTTTCACAGTGGGGATGGTGTGTTCAGGGTGATGTGCAGTGTTCATTTTCTGCCACACATGGCATTTTACTTTTAGGCTTAAAAGTTAAATTTTGATCTCATCTCTCCAGAGCACCTTCTTCCACATGTTTGCGTCCACCACATGGCTTCTCGCAAATGGGACATTATGGGGCCATGATGTCACAAGGGGGGGGGGTGGTCTTAAACTTGCGCCATCGGGTGGCCCCGCCCCATGCCAATATAAGTCATTACACATGGCAGAGCCAGCATTACACCGGGAGATCGCGTTGAGTCAACATCGCAAGGATAGTGGGGGAAGACCCAGCAAAAGAGCAGAAGACAGCAGAGAGAGGAAAAGGGCAGAGGGAGAAGACGTCACCGGAAGAAGACTTCACCGGAAGAGAGAAAAGCCGGAACTGCCTTGAAAATATCTTCAAAACCTGTGTAGTGTGTTTATTTTTGACATATTTTTATTTTTTTAGGTGTAGGGGTACCATGTACCCCCATACTCATTCACCTAGAGTGAGGGGCTGGGATCTGGGGGCCTCTAACAAACCTTCTTAGGGCTTCACAGAACAGCTGTATTCATACTGAGATTAAATTACTCTTTACGAATTTAGGTGACTTCTGAAGGCAATTGGTTCCACTAGATTTTAGTTATGGGGTATCAGAGTAAAGGGGACTGAATACAAATGCACGCCACACTTTTCATATATTTATTTGTAAAAACAAATTGAAAATAATTTTCCTTTCACTTCATAATTATGTGCCACTTTGTGTTGGTCTATCACATAAAATCCCAATAAAATACATTTTTGTTTTTGGTTGCAACATGGGAAAATTTCAAGGGATATGAATATTTTTTGAAGGCATTGTATATATCTAGGACAATGGAAAATGACCCTGATTCACCCAGCTGCAGTCATCTGCTACTGGTTAAATGTGCTTTCCATTATATGCTAACACAGCTCGACAAAGCATGCTCAGTAACCTTTATTCCAACAAATAGTGCAATAAAGGACAAAAGTAATCCTGATTAGCAGCAGATCGAATGAAGATGTGGTAATCTCTAAGATGCTGTAGTAATTAATGCATTTCACTATCTTTCTATAGACCTTCGTCCTCTGAGTCAGCTCTCAATAAAATATCATAGCGTTCTACAGAATCGCAGCAACATGTAGACTGCTCATGTTTTCTCTATCTAAAGGCCCGTACACACGATCGGATATTCCGACAACAATTGTCCGATGGACGTGTTTTGTCGGACAATCCGACCCTCTGTACGCTCCATTGGACAATTGTCGGAATTTCCAACAAATGTTGGCTGTGCATGCTCTCAAATCGTCCGACAACAAATGTGTTACGTCGGATCATCCAATCGTGTGTATACAAATCCGTCGGACTAAAATTCAAAGTATAAACGCATGCTCGGAAGCAATGCTAACCATAAGACAACATTAGCAGAAGTTGCCCAAAGGGTGGCGCTAAATAGCTGAAAAATCACGTATTACGTCACTACGTTCGTGTTTGTTGGCTGAAAATGTTCTGCCGTGTGTATGCATACCAAGTTCACTGGCAACGCTCTTTGGACAAAAATCCACGGATTTGTCCGATGGAAGTCCGATCGTGTGTACAAGGCTTTAGAGTGCCGTTTTAGGGATATCTGAATATCAGTATTACAAATGTATTCTGTATCAAACCATATATTGCGATCCTCATCCTATCTCCAGTGCATCCAGAAAATATTCACAGCGCTTTACTTTTTCCACATTTTATGTTACAGCCTTATTCCAAAATGGATTAAATTAATTATTTTCCTCAAAATTCTACAATCGATACACCATAATGGCAGCGTGAAAGAAGTTTGTTCGAAATATTTGAAAAAAATCACATGTACATACAGTAAGTATTCACAGCCTTTGCCATGACACTCAGAATTGAACTCACGTGCATTCTGTTTCCACTGATCAATCAAGTTGTAGAAACATCTCAAGGATGGAGTCCACCCGTGGTAAATTCAGTTCATTGGACATGATTTTGAAAGACACACACCTGTCTACATAAGGTCCCACAGTTAACAGTGCATGTCAGAGCCATAAAGTCCAAGGAATTGTCTGTAGACCTCCGAGACAGGATTGTATCGAGGCACAGATCTGGGGAAGGGTATAGGAAAATGTCTGCAGCATTGAAGGTCCCAATGAGCACAGTGGCCTCCATCATCCGTAAATGGAAGAAGCTTCCTAGAGTGGGCTGCCTGGACAAACTGAGTGATCGGGGGGAGAAGGGCCTTAGTCAGGGAGGTGACCAAGAACCCAATGGTCACGCTGACAGAGCTCCAGCATTTCTCTGTGGAGAGAGGAGAACCTTCCAGAAGAACAAACCTCTCTGCAGCACTCCACCAATCAGGCCTTTATGATGGAGTGGAAGCCACTCCTCAGTAAAAGGCACATGACAGCCCAACCTGAGTTTGCCAAAAGGCACCCGAAGGACTCTCGGACCATAAGAAACAAAATTCTCTGGTCTGATGAAACAAAGATTGAACTCTTTGGCCTGACTGGCAAGCATCATGTCTAAAGGAAACCAGGCACCGCTCATCATCTGGCCAATACCATCCCTACAGTGAAGTATGGTGGTGGCAGCATCATTCTGTGGGGATGTTTTTCAGCAGCAGGAACTGGGAGACTAATCCGGATTAAGGGAAAGATCAATACAGCAATGTAGAGAGAACCTTCTTAACCTCCCTGGCGGTAATCCCGAGCGTGACTCGGGGTTGTTTTTTTATGCTAGGATCGGTAACCCCGAGTCACGCTCGGGGTAGACATTGCAGAGCCCGCAGCGGAGTTTCCTTACCTTCTCCTGGCGATCCAGCGATGATGTCCTCTGCTGTGATCGCCAACGAGATCTTCGGCGAGTGTCGGCACTTTCCGACCCCATCTGACTTCCTAGTTCCGTTCCCTGCGAGCCGCAGCGGCGCATGGGAGCGGAACTGGGCGGCAAATTCAAAAAGGTAAACACATAGTATACATACAGTATACTGTAATCTTACTGATTACAGTACTGTATGTAATAATTACACACCCCCTTTGTCCCTAGTGGTCTGTCCAGTGTCCTGCATGCACTTTTATATAATAAAAACTATTCTTTCTGCCTGGAAACTGGAGATTGTCCATAGCAACCAAAAAGTGTCCCTTTATGTCAAAAGTGGTTTTAGACCAGCTAGAAAACAGCGATAATAAATTAGAATCACTCGCAGAATTGAGCGATAGCGATTTGTGGGGAAATTCGTCATCAAACACTAAATCTAATGACAGCGACAATTCTGCAACTGAGCAAATTTCTGTGTTTTTGATTTGATTATATTATTGAATTTTTTTTTATTATAATTAGATTACTATTTTTTATAATTATTTATAGTTATTTATTATATTATAATTTATAATTTTGTGTTTCAAACTTTATCATACCCGGGATGTCTACTAGACTCTTGTTTGGTCAGGTTTAAGTAAGTAATTACTAAGAATTGCAGGCCTATAATACATAACACCAAATTTCCATTCAAAATAATTGTACCGCTTTTGGTACATAATTCCAGAAAGAATCATACCGCCAGGGAGGTTAATGAAAACCTGCTCCATTGCGCTCTGGACCTCAGACTGGGGCGAAGGTTCATCTTCCAACAGGACAATGACCCTAAGCACACAGCCAAGATAACAGAGTGGCTATTGGACAACTTTGTGAATGTCCTTGAGTGGCCAAGCCAGAGCCCAGACTTGAACCCGATTGAACATCTCTGGAGAGGTCTGAAAATGGCTGTGCACTGACGCTCCCCATCCAACCTGATGGAGCTTGAGAGGTCCTGCATGGAAGAATAGGAGAAGCTGCCCAAAAAATAGGTGTGCCAAGCTTGTAGCATCATACTCAAAAAGACTTGAGGCTGTAATTTGGTGCCAAAGGTGCTCTAACAAAGTAATTGAGCAAAGGCTGTGAATACTTATGTACATGTGATTTTTTTTTTCTTTTTTTTTTAATACATCTGCAAAGATTTCAAACTTCTTTCACGTTGTAATTATGGGGTATTGTTTGTAGAATTTTGAGGAAAATAATAAACGTAATCAATTTTGGAATAAAGCTGTAACATAACAAAATGTGGAAAAAGTGAAGCGCTGTGAATACTTTCCGGATGCCCTGTATACTATTCATCAGTATTATATGATATGTACGTTAAATGCTAGACAGCAGACATTATCATTTCAGCGTGTCTCCATAACCATCTACCTGCCCAGCTAACCCGGTAAAGACTTTCCACCATTTTGAATTTCTCTTGGATCTGTGTCTTTGGACAGTTGACAGTTATATACCAATAAGGACCACTTGCTGATTTTCCTGACTCGCTGCTACATGCTTCCATTTCTGGGATCAGCTGCTAGCTTTACACTGGATTGAGGGTCTTGTGTATTGTGAGTGCGCGTAGGTCTGCGAGTGCGCGTAGGTCTGCGAATGCACGTAGGTCCGCTGGTCTGCGAGTGCACGTAGGTCCGCTGGTCTGCGAGTGCACGTAGGTCCGCTGGTCTGCGAGTGCACGTAGGTCCGCTGGTCTGCGAGTGCACGTAGGTCCGCTGGTCTGCGAGTGCACGTAGGTCCGCTGGTCTGCGAGTGCACGTAGGTCCGCTGGTCTGCGAGTGCACGTAGGTCCGCTGGTCCGCGAGTGCACGTAGGTCCGTTGGTCCGCGAGTGCACGTAGGTCCGTTGGTCCGCGAGTGCACGTAGGTCCGCTGGTCTGCGAGTGCACGTAGGTCCGCTGGTCTGCGAGTGCACATAGGTCCGCTGGTCTGCGAGTGCACGTAGGTCCGCTGGTCTGCGAGTGCACGTAGGTCCGCGAGTGCGCGTAGGTCTGCGAATGCACGTAGGTCCGCTGGTCTGCGAGTGCACGTAGGTCCGCTGGTCTGCGAGTGCACGTAGGTCCGCTGGTCTGCGAGTGCACGTAGGTCCGCTGGTCTGCGAGTGCACGTAGGTCCGCTGGTCTGCGAGTGCACGTAGGTCCGCTGGTCTGCGAGTGCACGTAGGTCCGCGAGTGCACGTAGGTCCGCTGGTCTGCGAGTGCACGTAGGTCCGCTGGTCTGCGAGTGCACGTAGGTCCGCTGGTCCGCGAGTGCACGTAGGTCCGTTGGTCCGCGAGTGCACGTAGGTCCGTTGGTCCGCGAGTGCACGTAGGTCCGCTGGTCTGCGAGTGCACGTAGGTCCGCTGGTCTGCGAGTGCACATAGGTCCGCTGGTCTGCGAGTGCACGTAGGTCCGCTGGTCTGCGAGTGCACGTAGGTCCGCGAGTGCACGTAGGTCTGCGAGTGCACGTAGGTCCGCTGGTCTGTGAGTGCACGTAGGTCCGTTGGTCTGCGAGTACCTGTGTATTATCTTGTTGAGTATTAGTGTCAGGAAGCTAGTTGTTAGGTAATTTGGACAGGGTATAATCCCCAATGCTCATTAAATTAATAGGTATGATGCTCGGCGGGTGTGGAGAGGCGACTCGGTGTACATCTTGCGGCATGTATGCGTTCCTTGATCATCCGATCGAGGGCGAATACTGCTGTGCAAAATGTAAGCACATTGCCTGAAAGCCCAGGTTCTGAATCTGGGGAAGCAACTGTCAGCACTGAGAAGACCCTCCATACTAAAGGAGAGCTGGGAACATACCCGGCAGAGGCCAGCACAGAGGTGGGCTGAGACAAAGGTACAGGCACTAGAAAATAGTAGATGGTGTGACGATCTCACGCACTGGACACGAATAGCGTGGCTAGTGCGTCCATTTTGTTTGGAAAACTTCCATGACAGTTGTTCAGCTCAGAGAGTCAGTAGTAGAAAGGGACTCTAATTCCCCCTCCCTTTCCAAAATTCCAGGGTTTCTATTTCAAACAGTGGTTATCTCGGCAGAGAAAGCTAGGTTTGATAAGGCGGCCTGGCACTATTCCTGGCCGGTCGTAAAGCTGTCACCCTTTTAACAGATCCTGATCGTAAATTCCTTAGTGCACATCAAGCTTACAGCTAGGGATTAAGTATGGAAATTCAACAGGTTTCATAACTTCCAAATAACAAAACGCACCGCCATAACATGGACATATTTAGTTTCCTCAGAGAATTTGTAACGTTTCAAGTCCAGACATCAATATGATCGATCATTTGGAAAGCCCGGGGTAACCTTTATTCCCCCTAGGTCAACTAGAACTGGCAGCATGGTCATATTTGGACTCATATTAAAGGTAAAATCACGCTAAACGATAATATGAATATTGTTAGTCTGTAAACCTTAGAGATCTAGAGATATGAATATGCATCACAGAAGTGTACCTAAGGCAGGCATGATTGGGACACCTCCCAGTGCCCAACCCCTACATTAGGAGGACCAGCCGATTGGTCACTGTCAACACCCCCTTGAATCTGACAGAAAAAGGAGATCCCAGAACACACAGTTAGTTCTCTCTGACCATCGAAGAAGTAACATCTGCGGAGTTCTCCTTTTGATATTCAAGCAGGAACCTCTGCAAGTTTGAGAAACGGATTCATCGATCGAACTCTGATCAACCCTTGGACATTAATTGCAAGTATCCTTCTTCTTCAATTCTACCTTATTTCTTTGTGGCTGTATATTGTTATCTTTTGAAGCATATTTTTCTGTAACAGTTTATTGCACCAACTTTGCCCTTTTCAAAATAAACCCTTATGTTAGAAAGTGTTAATCTTGTCTCTAAAACGCTTAATGCAAGCTATAAACGAACCTGCCTCTTGAAGAGCGCTACCTTGTTGTAGAATAGGGCTCTGAGCAAACCTGTCTGTGGTGACAGTGTATGCTGCAGACGCTTATTCTAAACTCATAATTGGTATTGTTAATTAATGGGAGTACCAACGCTTCCTTATCAAACGGTGGTGGCAGTTAAAGGGTTAATTGTGACATTAGCCCAGTAGCAATCGCTCTCAGGCTGCTGGCACTTAGATTGTGGTCCCGTAAGCTGGAAAATCTTTGTGCTGGACGCAGCTGAGAGTGGCATTGTTACGCAAGTGACAGCGCGGTGTGAGGTTGGCTGTGCCTTCGTTGCGAGTTAGCGCGGAGGGCGGGAATCTGACACCCGCGTTCGTCACAGATGGGTGACAGTCAGGAAGGGTAGAGGGAGGAAGTGCCAGGAAGGTTGATCCAGGGCTGGAGCATCCCAATAAGTACGCTCCATTGAGTGACATTGGTGAAACCAGTCAGGGACCAGCACTGCTGGAGCTGAGGGACTCTCCTAGCTGCCGGGGGAAGAACTCCTCCAGTGAGAGTGGGGGGGGGGGGGGCAAAGGGAAAGAAAAGACAAATTCTGGTGGTAGGGGACTCAATTCTTAGAAGGACAGAGAGGGCAATCTGTAACAAAGACCTGAAGCGCCGAACTGTATGTTGTCCACCGGGCGCTCGGGTTTGGCACATCATGGATCTGGTGGACAGATTACTGGGAGGGGCTGGGGAAGACCAAGCTGTCATGGTGCACGTTGGCACCAATGACAATGTCAGAGGCAGATGGAGTGTCCTAAAGAACGATTTTAGGGACTTGGAAGCTAAATTGATGAAAATGACCTCCAAGGTAGTATTCTCAGGAATACTACCGGTACATCGAGCCACACCAGAAAATCATAGGGAGATTAGGTAAGTAAACAAGTGGCTGAGGTGCTGGTGTAGTAAGGAGGGGTTTGGGTTCCTGGAGGACTGGGCCGACTTCTCAGTCGATAACCAGTACTATAGAAGGGACGGACTGCACCTAAATGAGGAGGGTGCAGATCAGCTGGGAATGAAGATGGCCAAAAAGTTAGAGGGGTTTTTAAACTAAACGAGGGGGGAGGGTCCAGAGGTAGAGATAAGCAGCGTGGGACATATTCCAGAGGGTAGTATTGGGGGCATTAGTGGTAGGTTAACCAAAGCACATAAACCCAAGGTAAGTATAGTATATAAGTCCTAGTTGCAATCTCGGAACACCCAAAAGGAGGATAATATGCGACCGGTCTAAACTACGTGGCATGTTCACCAATGCCAGGAGACTGGCGGAGAAGATAGGTGAACTAGAGATACTGTTGTACGAGGAGGATTTGGATTTTGTGGGAATTTTAGAGACCTGGTTCAGCAGCTCTCATGATTGGCTGGAAACCATTCAAGGGTATACCCTTTATCGCGAGGATAGAGAGGGTAAAAAAAGGGGGAGGGGTATGCCTATATATCAAGAATAATTAACAAGTGAATGTGAGAGATGACATCACTAAGGGATGCAATGCCAAGCTGCTGCTAACAAAGCAAACAGAATATTGGCATCCATTAAAAAGGGATCAACTCAAGAGATAAAACGACAATTTTCCCGCTCTACAAGACACTGGTACGGCCGCACCTAGAGTATGATGTCCAGTTCTGGGCACCAGTCCTCAGGAAGGATGTACTGGAAATGGAGCGAGTACAAAGAAGGGCAACAAAGCTAAAAAAGGGTCTGGGGGATATTGGTTATGAGGAAAGGTTGCAATCACTGAACTTATTCTCTCTGGAGAAGAGAGGGGATATGATTTAAATTTACAAATACCGTACTGGTGACCCCACAATAGGCATAAAACTTTTTAGCGGAAGGGAATTTAACCAGACACGTGGCCACTCATAAAGATTTAAAGAAAAGAGGTTTAACCTTAACCTACGTAGAGGGTTCTTTACTGTAAGAGCGACAAGGATGTGGAATTCCTTTCCACAGGCGGTGGTCTCAGTGGGGGGCATCAATGGTTTCAATAAACTATTAGATAAGCACCTGAACGACCACAACATACAGGGATATACAAGGTAATACTGACATATAATCACACACAGGTTGGACTTGTGTCTTTTTTCAACATCACCTACTATGTAACACTAGAAACAATCATTCATGTAGAACTATAGGGTTTTATTTTTTTGATAGAGTAAGGAAGGGTTATAACCCCTGTAAGGTTTATTTTTTACATCTTTGTCCCATTGGGGCGATTTTCTTTCACTTCCTGTCCCATAGCCAAACAAGAAGTGAGAGGAAATCCCTAAAAAATGAAGGGAATCTATTAGGGACACCCAAGTCACCAGAACTAGTGTCCCCATTGGAAGATTTCCTCTATTACTTTCATTTTCAATGGTAATGGTAAACAGGACAAATAAAGTGGAGGGGACAAAGACATCAATAAAAACTGACTGGTGTTCTAATCCATTTCCCCTCTATCCAAAACGAATTAAAAAAATTGCCCTTAGTTAACTCTGCAAATCTTTGTTTATGGTAAAGTTTCTATCCATCCTATTAATTTTAGGTATATACTGTATGTGTCTAATAATCAAACTATTATGCATACCATGCTAAAAGCATCTATTTTCTATTTTTACCCTATGGCCCTGTTCAGTTACAGAGAGCAATAGGATAGTCCTATGTAAGTTATGAGTATCCAGAATCATAACTTACACTTGGTGTTGGACTATCTTATGACTGCACTGATTGGCCCAGCTCTGTCTCATGGCGTAAATCGCATGCTTCTAAATATCTAGAAGTACTAAATATATTTCCTCTGACTTAAAGCACTAAAAAAAATGGTGGGAATGTGACCCATAAGTACTGAGTATTTACAATGACTTCCAGTGAATTGCGGGATAGGAAAGTGTTCTGGGGAAAGAGTGTGAAAGCGAAACTGCCCAGAATGAGAATCTGATCGGGTGTTTGTAGAGTTTGCACATACTGTATATACATTTTGATTAGCATTTACATAAGTAGGTATATAGTAGGTATGGTTGAATAAAAACATCAGTTCAACCGAAAAATTATTTCCAAATTAAATATGAACATTAGATTAGATCAAAGGAGTTGCCAACATCCCTGGGATTGAATCGATGGAAAGAACCCCCCAAAAATAGGACTTTAAAGGCAACAGTGTAAGAAATTTACAAAAATATTTATTACATAAAATAGCAAACAATTATACAAAGTTAAATGATCAATGTTGAGTGATTCCAGTAGAAGAGTCCGGTTGAGGCCCAACGTGTTTCGGGACAGTATGCATCCCTTCATCAGGGGCTATTATACGGACAAAATCACACAAAATGCAAAAAAATAAGTTTTAACACAACACATATGTTTAACATTTACTTGAAAAGAGCAGCTCAGCCTAAAAATATATAGCATTGCAAACCATAAGAACACATACCTAAAACATATCAGAGCAAGTTCGTGAATGCACCGGCAGGGGGCCTCCTGCGGCAGCGGCAGGGAAGTGTCTCCAGCGCAAACCGCACCAGAGTAAGGCGGACACCCACACCTCCCAACAAATCCCAAGGGCATCAGCGGTACAGAGGCAGAGGAACCAGTTGACAAAGTCCTGCAAGTTGTAATAACACATTATTGGCATATTGGTTTCATAATATGAAACATCTCCAGTGCCAACAATATCCCCATAGTCATAGGCACACAGAAAAATCAAAAACCATAATATCCACTAAAACTATGAAAAAATAGGGGGGGGGGGTACTATACCGTTAATGGCCGCATGAAAAATCTGTACAGTAGGACCAACAAATTCCTTAAGCAGTTTCCTTCCTCATCCAAGATTGCATTTATTGCCACACAGTGCAGAAAGGAGCAGCTAAATCTGCAATCTGTGGACACAAATAAAGCAATCAAAAAACAGCCAAAAAGATACAGGCATGTAAGACAAAACTGCCTGATTTAAAAGGAAAACAAAAGAGGCTCTAAACCTACTCAAAAGCTTTTCAGCCTACCTTAAAAGCATGCGCTGAATTGCAGGCACTGACACCAATAGACAGAGAAATACTTCTCTTTAGGAAGTTTGGTCTTTCATCCAAGATTGCATGTATTGTCATGCAGTTGTAGGAAGTGCAGGATCCCCAGTCTGAAAATAAATGCAATGATCACAGAACAGCAGACACACAAACAGTCATGTGTTAGCCATAAAGGAACACATGGCTGGAGCACGCAGCAAAAAAGATCCATTAGCCTGTTTAAAAAGCGCCCACCAGCATCTACCTTGATGGCATAGACTGCTCTACTGACACCCACCGTCCGAATTGCCAACAGATCCGCCATAGCCACAGTAGGCTTTTTGAAGGAGAGAGGAGGGGAGAGTTTCAGATCCTTGTGAATTCCATAGGCCGAGAGGAAAAGAGGGAGGTGATAGGGCAGTGTCACAAAGCGTGACCCAGCCCAGAGATCACACACACATCACGTGATCGAGGTCCTCTTCCTCAATACAACAAACATAGGCACAAAAAGATCCTGTGCAGACCTGAGCAGCGCCATAATTGGCTAAAGAGCCCTCAGATATATGATATGACGCCGAGCGTGACACATATGCAAAGCAGCCCTTACAACAATGTCAAATGAGTGAATCCTTAAGAAAAAACTAAGGATCCCATAAGATGACAAAAATAGAAAAAAGAAAAAGGAAAGGAGGAAAAGGTTTTATTGCAGATTAGTGTGTGTGTCTGCTCAAATTTTATAATAAAGTGACTTGATTACAAAAAATATTTTTCAGACAATGTGAATTCAAACTAATGACAATAGGGGGATCATGCAAATAAGGAAAAAGTCATGTGGCCCTAAATCCAGGACTCGCAGTACCCAGGATCCCGGGCACAGAGTGCGAGGACGCCGCCCGCACCCAGACCAATCCCCTAAGATAGGGGAAGAGGGTCGAGTGATGAAAGCGTCCCGCACTCAGCGCCCACCGGCGCACGCAAAACTCAATTGGCTCTGGGCCAGAGGCCAGGCCAAAGGGCTAAAAGCCACCAAAAGGGGGCCTACGTGCGCCGGGTGGGAGGTAAGGATGGCACATCCAAACCGCGACCCCGCATACACAGACCATCCAGAACCGCTCAAAGATCTAATGAATACAAATAATGTAAAGGGAGGAATGCCTCCACAGGGAAAGGGGTCACAATGTGGGCAAAGGATGACAAAACTATACATATAATAGGTTGTTATACATGGATGAGGTTTTATTCCTTTTCACACCCCCCAGAGGCGAATCCTTTCGGAAAGGGTCTGAAGCTGATCTGTTCGTTCAACCCGGGGGGTATGGTAGCCCCAAGGTCCGCAATTCAGCGGGTTTCCCTCTGGAGCAATATTTTGTTCCAGTCCCCCCTCGTGAGTTGGAATGAATTATATCTAAAATTAAAAATTGAATCCTAGGAAATTTTCCTTTTATGCTGTTGGATAACATTTCTACCCAGCGGCAAATCTGGGTTTGCCATCTTCATAGAGCTGATGTGCCTCGAAGCTCTCTTATAAAACTGTAGTTTGTTTTTTCCCTACATAAAAACGAGAACACTGACATGTCAGAAGATATACCACACCTTCGGTTTTACAGTTGAAGAAATGGCGGGGTTTCTATGGACAACCATTAGGCAAAATATTGCCCTTTTGGGTGTTCATATATTGGCAAATTGAACAGCCACCACATGTAAAAGTGCCCAGTCTCTTACAGGGGTCCTTGCGGAATTCACCCCGAAATTCGCTCTGTACCAGATGGTCTCTGAGTGAAGGGGCACGTCGATAAGTAATAGCTGGTGCCTCAGAGACAAAGGGACTCCGATTCGGATCTATACAGAGTAGATGTCAAAACTTGGAAACAATCTTCTTGACGGCAAGATGCTGATTGTGGTATCTTGTGATGATTCTCACATTTTGACTGTCATCGCTTTTCCCTTTTGAGCCAAACAGAAGCTGGTGTCTTTCTTGTCCGTTGGCACGCCCTGAAGGCTTTCTAGAGACATGTATGGGAATAACCCCTTAGTAAGAGTCTGCTTCTCAAAGAATTTGCCTTTTGAAGGAAAGTCTCCTGGCTGGAGCAATTCCGCTTTAGCCGTAAGTATTGGCTATACGGAATAGATTTTACCAGGGCTTGAGGGTGGGGTGGGTCGCGTGAAGGATCGTATTCCCGGCCGTAGCCTTACGATACAATTCACTGGACAGGCTCCCATCAGAGTTCTTCTTAATAGTCACATCCAGAAAATAAATACCAATGAGACTAGAGGTAACCGTGAACCTCTGAAGTCATTGGTATTCATGATGGACATAAATTCCTCCAATTCAATCGCAGATCCCTCCCATATCATAAAAATATCATCAATGTAGCGGAACCAAGCCGCTACCTGATGAATGGAGGGGTTTGCAGGTTTGGTAGACAGAACCAATTCTTCCCATTCCCCCAGGTACAGGTTGGCATACGATGGGGCACAGGATGTCCCCATCGCAACCCCCTGTACCTGGAGGAAGTAGGAGCCGTCAAATGAAAAGACATTGTGACCCAGTGTGAATTCTAAGGCCATCATAATAAATTCCCCAAGTTTGTGATCGACATCATATAATGGAGAAATCACATGCCTGATAGCCGCCAACCCCAAATGATGGGGAATTGAGCTGTACAAAGCCTCAACATCAATGGCGACTAGCAGGGCATGATCTGATAGGGTGAAACCCTCTAGATTTTGTAAGAGGTGAGTGGTGTCCCTTATATATGATGGCAGGTTGACTACAAATGGTCGAAGATAGGTATCCAAGAAAATACTCAAATTTTCTGTAATGGTCCCATTGCCTGATACAATCGGCCTCCCTGGGGGCTCCAATAAATTCTTATGGACCTTGGGAAGACAATATAGTGTGGGAATTCTGGGATATTGGATCCGCAGAAATTCCCACACATCCTGATTAATGACGCCTTGAGAGAAGGCGCCATCAATTAAGGCAAAAAACTGAGTCTCAAATCTGGCAATGCTGGACTTAAAGATTGGTTTATACCAATCCTTATTTGATAGAATCTTCTGACACATTGTTTTATATTGGTCATTCGTCATTATTACAATATTGCCCCCTTTGTCAGAGGGCTTGATTGTAAGAGAATGACATTTTTTCAGTTTGTCCAGAGCAGATTGTTCCCTAACAGTTAAATTGCCCACAGGTCCTGATTTATGCAGTTTTTTGATCTCAACAGATGTCAGAGAGACAAATGCTGCCAAGTTGGGATTTGTATGAAGGGACGGAAACTTATCTGACTTTTTCTTTCACGTTGCCAACCAAAGGAAGTGGTATTACCGAAACATTGGGTTCCTGTACAGAGGTCTCCAGCTCTATGGCATCATTAGGATCTGGAGATTCCCAGTCATCCTCCAAGGACAACAGGATCTCCAGATCCCTCTCGTGCTGGGTTGCAGTGAGCCCCTGGATGTCCCTATTTTTAGAATAAAGACTTTTAAAAAGTAATCTTCTCGCAAAAAGATTGAAATCCTTAATGATCTCGAAGGAGTCAGGATGTGAATCAGGGCAAAAACTTGGCCCCTTAGATAACAACGCCCTTTCTTCAACCGAGAGATCATAATTAGAAAGATTAATGACATCCAAGGCATCACTGCTTGTCCCAGTAGAGTCCAACAGCATTTTCTCTGTTTCCGGGGTGGAACCCGGTCCCTGTGGAAAAAACCTTATATCACTGACTTCATCAATGTTAGTTCTGAGTCTATCCTTGGATAGATGAACACCCATGTGTTGAGAAATGTGTGGCCCTACATTGGAAGGCCCAGACACCAAGGTAGAGGAGACACCACGTGAGTCATCATAGTTACCACACGTCCCAAGAGGAGTAGTAGAGGGTTATTGGTGATTCTTTTCTTTGAAGCCTTAGAGTCTTCCCCGAATAGTGGACGCTTTGGTTTGTTGTTTCTTGTCCTGTTACGATTTTAAGAAGATGGAATAGTGGGATTAGATGAGGAATTAGAGTCTTGATTATATATTTGTTTGTTCAATCCCTTCTTCGTTTGAGACTGGGTGGGATAATTAGATTGCCATCTATAGGCCTTGCCCTCAATAAATGACATCTTATCCCTCCAAAACTTTTTTTTTCTTTTTTCATCAAAACATCAGTGGTCACCTGATCAAGGTGGCCCCTGATCTTTTGCTCATTTTCTTTAAATGATGGCAAACCCAAGAATGGTTGTAGTTTGACATGGACATCATCAATGTCTTTCTCCAATGATAACATCCTACTTCTATATTCCTCTATTAACAACTGCATCATATTACGAGTACATAGTTGTAAATTACTCTCCCACTTTTTCTTTAACTCAAGATTGATATTTCCCATATCCTCTAAATTGTATTGTTAAGATGCACATCCAAGAGTCTCTTAGAAACTATCCATACTTCCTGCCGACACCACCGATTGTGGAAGAGAGTTCCACATCCTTACCGCCCTGACAGTGAAAAACCCCCTATACAACTTAAGGTTAAACCGCTTCTCATCCAGTCTCTTCGTGTGGCCCCGTGTCCTCTTACACTCCCTGAGACTGAAAAGTTTCATACTTATGCTGGGATCACCATTGAGATATTTGTACATCGCAATCATATTCCCTCTTAAGCATTTCTTTTCCAGTGAGAATAAATTTAGCGCTTGTAGACTTTCCTCATAATTGAGGTCCTCCAGTCCCCATATTAATTTAGTTGCCCTTTTCTGGACTCTCTCCAGTTCCAGCACATCCTTTTGTAGGATTGGTGACCAGAACTGGATGGAATACTCCAAATAAGGGTGATTCAGGGTTTTAGAAAGTGGCAGAATAATTGTCTTATCTCTGGAGTAAATACCCTTTTTAATGCATGCTAATATTCTGCTGGATTTGGAAGCCACAGCTTGCCACTGCATGCTATTGCTCAGTCCATCTTCTACTAGGATAAATAAAATCCAGTGTACAGCAGTCAAATCATATAGAGAAACAGGGGAGAATAGCTAACGCGTTTTTTCAAGACAATTCTAAGGCTCTGATTGGTAGCCTGTTTTTCAATCTTTCCTCTTATACACACGCTTGGGTCCTGTTTATTTAGCTATGACTAAGCATCGATTGATGTGAAACGCGTTAGCTATTCTCCCCTGTTTTCTATATGATTTGACTGCTGTACACTGGATTTTATTTTATTTTCTACAATAAAGATGCCTTTTTCACGGTGTGCGGCCATCCAGGATATTTTTCCTCATCAGCCTTGTGCAGAGCCAGCACCTGTCAGCTCCTAGTAGGGCGGGACATGTTCCTGTGAAGGTTCGGAAGCTTTGAGAGCGGCAATCCTTTTCTCCATCTTCTACTAGGATCCCTAGATCCTTCTCCATCCTAGAAGCCCCTAGAGATTCTCCCCCTAAAGAGTAACTTGCATTTATATTATTACCCCCCAAGTGCATTACCTTACATTTACCAGTATTAAACTTCATTTGCCATGTAGTAGCCCACTCAATTACTTTATTCAGGTCCTCTTGTAAAGTTTCTATATCCTGCTGTGTTGTTATTGCCCTGCATATTTTTGTGTCATCAGCAAACACTGAGATCAAGCTTTTTATCCCCTTTTAAATAAATTAAACCAAATTGGTCCCAGGACAGAGCCCTGGGGTACCCCACTGACCACTCTAGACCATTCTGAGTACACGTTATTTATCACGATCCTATGGACAAGCCCCCGTAGACAGTTTTCTATCCAGGTACCTACCCTATGGTCCATGCCTACAGACCCCAGCTTGTAGATTAGGCGTTTGTGGGGACTGTACCAAATGCTTTTTCAAAATCCAGATACACCACATCCGCCGGCCTACCTTTGTCCAGATGGGAGCTCACTTCCTCATAGAATGTTAATAGGTTGGTTTGGAAAGCGCAACCTTTTGTAAACTCATACTGATTACTGCTAATTATACTGTTTTTCATTAGCAAATTCTTGGATATGGTCCCTTATCATCCCCTCAAATAGTTTACAAACTACTGGCCTTAGACTGACAGACGTTCCCAGGAATAGATCTCTGTCCTTTTTTTGAATATTGGTTCCATGTGGGCTTTTCGCCAATCAGCTGGTAGCAATCCTGTCAGTAAGCTGTCAGTGAAGATTAGAAATAGTGGTCTGGCTATAACCTGACTGAGTTCTTTAAGGACTCTTGGGTGTAAGCCATCTGGACCCGGTGATTTATTTATGTTAAACTTCTCTAATCCAGCCTCTGTTAGCCACAAAGGTAGATCCTGTGGCGTATAGATAACAAAACTTTTGTGGTCAGAATACCCCTCCTTTTCCTGTGTGAAGACTGAGCATAAGAAAGAATTTAAAACAGCTGCCTTCTCCTTGTCATCTGTAACCACCTTCCCTTCCTCGTCCTTTATGTGTTCCGTCCTTGGGATTAATTTTACTCTCCTCCGCTATGTGTCTCTCATAGTCTTTTTAGCTGCCCTGATTGCGTACTTACACCTCATATTGCATTCCTTGTATTGTTTGAATACTGATACTGACCCCTCCGCTTTGTACTTTTTAAAGGCCGTTTTTTTTGTCCTTCATATGACATTTTACTTTTTTGTTCAGCAACCCAGGTTTAATCTTTGTTCTATATTTATTACCCCTTGGAATGCATTCGGTGATACACTTATTTAATATATTCCTAAAGCATTCCCATTTTTCCTCTGTGTTCAATGTTTCAAGGATTTGGTCGTACTTAATATCCTGCAGCATTGAGCGCAGTTTAGAAAAGTTTGCTCTTTTGAAATTTAGTGTTCTAGTACACCCCTCGTGCCTCTCCTTTCCCGTGATTTATGCGGAATGTATTAATCTTGTGGTCGCTAGTTCCCAAGTTGTCCCATATTTCCACATCTGCAATCAGATCTGTATGATTTGTAATTGAAGATCTAGCAATGCGTTACTCCTAGTCGGAGAATCCACCAATTGGCAGTAAAGAAACAGTATTCAGCGCTAAAACAATATAACCAGAAACAAAAGTAATAATAAAATAATGCAGCCAGCACTTTAGGGTAATTCATGAAAAATCCCTCGTTCTGAGCAAATATCTAAAAGAGTGCAGCGCAAAAATAAACTAATAAAAAGTCCATAGTCAGACAAAAGTCCATAAAGCGTGAGTAGTGCACTAATATACAGCATGCAATGTGGATCACACCAAATTGCCCAGAGAAGAGATCCCTCCACCGCACACAGAGTGGCCTCTCACCTAAATGATTCGACCTTCAAGAGGTCACAGGGCGTGGAACTAAAATGCAGATGACATCTTACAGCTTCCAACATCCATACGACATTAACAGCTTGACATGTGTAGTAGTAAACTCCAAACACTTGCTCCACTGTACTCCAATATATGTAAATAAAAAGGGGAGAACTCCTAGTGCTCTCTGTAATATGTCGTTTATTGCTTAAAAAGTAGAATTAAAAGTACTCACATTTATAAGCACTCATCACGAGTGCAAACAAGACAGCATGTAAATATGAGGATTGCAAAACGATCGCAGCGGCGTCCGGCGTAGCTCCTCCCCCTGTACGCGTTACGTCAATGGGCGTGACTTCTTCAGCGTGGGGCAGGGCTAGACTCGGACACGCCGCGGCTATCTATATAGGTGAGCATGAAGAACAGCAGACCAATCCCGAGTCACTGACTAGACAGCCAATCATGGCTAGTCTGCCAAGAAGACAAGCTTCTCAATACTTCAAAGGGAAAGGGGAAAGGTCAGCTGAAAAACAACACAGAAAGGTCTAATGACTGCAATCGGTCAAAAATTGCAGCAAGATTAATAATCAATACAAAAGAACCCTCTGGCTAATTAGAATTTCCATGTGGAAATAATAATGATAAGGGCACGCAATTACCCAAAAATAAGATTAAAATTGCTGAACGCCAGCCACGATCGTTTCAAACCCATACAGAAATACATTATAAATTACAAAATTACATTAAAATCATTAACTGTATAAAAACTGGATAAACAAGTGGAAAAACAAAAAAACAAAAAAACCAATAAATACAAAACCAACATTTATATACTATCTATTTGAAATAAAACAATTTAAATCAAAGTCTACGTTAAGGCCTGCAGGCGAAAGGACTTTGGTCTCGAAAATCCAAAAAGATTCTCGCCGACTCAATTGGCAAATGAAATGCCCACCCCTCCAATGTCTTGGCACTTTTTCGATCCCCCAAAATTTAAGACTCTTGGGGTCACGCTGATGGCATCTCCAGAAATGGCGGGAAACACTATGGGTTTTTACCCCCCTTTTGATGTTACTCACATGTTCCCCAACACGCACATGAAAAGCTCTGGATGTACGCCCCACATATTGGAGACCACAGTCGCATTCCAACATGTAGACCACTCTTTCGGTTGTACATGTGATGAGTTGCTTAATTTTATACTCCATCTGTGTGACTGTGGAACTGAATGTCATGCGCTTTTTAATATTATTTTTAGCATGTTTACAGGTCGCGCAGCGACCACATGCATAAAACCCAGACAAAAATTCAAACAACTTAGGCTGTGCAAGAGTGGGCAGATCAATAACTCCGGGGGCTATGCTGTCACGAAGACATGGTGCTTTCCGGTATATGAATTGAGGGCGTTCAGGCAGAACAGGGCCCAGGATACTATCATATTTGAGGATAGGCCAATGCTTGGCAATAATCCTTTCAAATTTTTTGTCTTGGATACTGAAATCCATAATGATCTTGTACCCACTACCGTCATCTTGAGTGGCAGGAATAGCTGGTTTATCCGCTACAATAACTCCCCTATCCATAACCCTTACTCGTTCAATCTCTTTAGCAATAACCTCAGGAGTATAACCCTTTTGTTTAAACCTATTTGCTAGGATTTGAGATTGGGCAAGAAAGTCAGACTCAGATGTACAATTACGACGGAGTCTGACAAATTGCCCCCTAGGTATGTTACACAACCATAGTCTGTGATGACAACTAGACAACGGTATATAACCATTACGATCCGTAGTTTTGAAATGGTTTCTGGTGTGAAAACTACCATCTTGCTTGAAAATCTCAAGGTCTAAGAAGGTTACTTGGTTAAAGTCAACATTCCAGGTTAACACGATGTTCTTGTTATTACCATTCAGCTTGTCCATAAACAACTGGAGACTGGGCATATCACCCTCCCAAACCATGATAAGGTCGTCTATGTAGCGTTTATAACAACGTAGCTTGTTTCTGCGCTGAATACTGTTTCTTTACTGTCTATATTTAATTCATTTATATTTGGCTGCAGAAATGGATGTATTTTCTTATCTTGAAAGTAGAGAAGTTGTTCTCACCGATGTATTTTCTAAAAATACTAGTACTTCTAATCAAGGTAATTTGAGCTTCTCGTTTAGAAAATTGGGACACTTATTTGATGAGAAAATCAAAACTTGGTGGGATATAGTTTCATTTGAGCACTATTTGGCTGCTCAGATTATCCCTAGACGTCTTAGGTGGGATTTGCCACCGAATGATGGTTTGTTTGATGAATCAAATAAAGAATGGTGCGATTTCTTTGTTTGCAAAGGTTTTGAACTTATGCGTTTATTACTTTCGAGATAAGAAGATTCTTTAGCATTTAGCATTCAAAACACCCATGCTCTTACCATGCTCTTACCATTCTCAATTAGAGAATGTAATTCGTTCTTGAACTTAACCATAGGGTTACCATTCAAGAGTGAATAAGTGCTACGGTCATTTAGTAACCGTTTCATCTCTTCCTGGTAATAAGTTTTGCTAAGTACCACCAAGCCCCCCCCCCCTTTATCCGCTGGCCGGATTACAATATAATTTCTCTGCTCAAGAGATAGAATACCACGTTTGATGTGCTGAGAATCCCTGACTTTATTAATCCTAAGGGAAACCAGATCACTACACACCATGTTCTTGAAGACATCCAGATGTCTATTATCATTTACCTGTGGGTTAAAGACTGAGCGATTCCTTAAATTAGAATGATTGGTAGCTGATTGGGAAGAATTCCTCTGGACAGGATCAGAGAGGAAATACTTCTTCATATTCAAACCCCTAACAAATTTCTGAACATTCACGCATGTCTGAAACTTGTTAAGGTTACGTATGGGGGCAAATTTAAGGCCTTTATCTAAGACACGTATCTCATCTTCAGAGAGAGGGACACCACTTAAATTGAAGATTCCTGTTCCTAATACGGTTTTTGCCTTTTGGGCCCCCCCCCTGATTCCTCTCGGTTTTTTCTTTTTTGACTGGGCGGACCATTTCCACTGGGGCCTAAAGGTACTTGATACTCCCTCCAATCCCCCATCCAAGCTGGGGTATGTGGTGGAGGTCCCCTCCAGGGGGTCCTCTCCTGTCCTAAAAAATGATAATTATCAGAAGGTGGTTCCTCCCAATGGTCCTGTAGGGGAGCATAACTATTCCGAACAGGCAGAGGTGCCCCCCTCACGGGATGACCTCCCCTGCCCCTCGGATAGCCGCCACCCCTGGAAGGAACAGATCTCCAAGGAGGGTCTTCTTGATAATTAGAATACTGACCCTGTCCGGTATTAACAGGAACCAAACCAGAACCCCCTCTACCTTTACCTCTACCCTTTCCCTTTGGGCGGGAAGGTCCATGTCCCCTAGGACCGGGGGAGCTATTTCTGGTGGGTGTATTACGAGCTCCATTCGCCCAAGAAATCTGAGGACCTTGACTAGCCACTAACGGGGCATTGGTACCAATTTCAGTAGTATCCATAGAGGACTGCTCAGGAGTAGTAGGTTGACCAGAGCCCAAGGATTGCCATATAAAGACCTGCTGACCCCCAAAGTCATTCAAATCTCGTAAGAATGTCTTCCGTTTTTTATCCTGGGTCTCTTTGTCCCACTTGATTAGTTTTACCTTGAGTTCCCCTGTTACTGAATAAACTCCGGAGAATCCTTAAATGGCTCAATCTGGTCAGTGATAACGTTAACCACTTCCCGCCCAGTCAATAGGAGATTGACGTGCGGGAAGTGGTTCTGTTATCCACACTAGACGTCTATTGATGTCCTGCAGGATAACAGCCGCCGCGCGCCCGGGGGGGGGGCGCATCGCGGCGATCGGTGGAGCGGTGTGTCAGTCTGACACACCGCTACACTGATCTCGGTAAAGAGCCTCCGGTGGAGGCTTTTTACCACGTGATCAGCCGTGTCCAATCACGGCTGATCACGATGTAAACAGGACGAGCCGTTGATCGGCTCTTCCTCACTCGCGTCTGACAGACGCGAGTAGAGGAGAGCCGATCGGCGGCTCTCCTGACGGGGGGGTTCAGCTGATTGTTTATCAGCGCAGCCCCCCCTCAGATACCCACACTGGACCACCAGGGAAGCCCCCCAGGACCACCATGGCCATCCACATGCACAAATACACACAAAACATATGCCAATCAGTGCCCACAAATGGGCACTGACTGGCACCATCATGGCACCATCATGGCATGTGATGCCTAGCAATGCCAGCCACCAATGTCATCAGTGCCACCTACCAGTGTCATCAGTGCCACATACCAGTGCCCATCTGTGCCCATCTCTGCCCATAAGTGCCCACCTATCAGTGCCCGTCTGTGCCACCTATCAGTGCCACCCGTAAGTATCCATCAGTGCCGCCTATGAGTGCCGCATATCAGTGCCCATCATCAGTGCCCATCAGTGTCACCTTATCAGTGCCCGTTAGTGGCGCCTTATCACTGCCCGTCATTGAAGTAGAAAAGGTACTTATTTACAAAAAAAATTAACAGAAACAAAGAAAAACTTAGTTTTTTTCAAAATTTCCGCTCTTTTTTTATTTGTTGTGCAGAAAATCAAAATCGCAGAGGCGATCAAATACCACCGAAAGAGAGCTCTATTTGTGGGAACAAAATGATAAAAAAATTGTTTGGGTACAGTGTTGCATGACCGCGCAATTGTCATTCAAATTGCGACAGCGCTGAAAGCTCAAAATTGGCTTGGGCAGGAAGGTGTATAAGTGCCTGGTATTGAAGTGGTTAATCTGACTCTCAAGACATTTTTTCTTTCATTGTTTGCGAGAAAGTAATAAACGCATAAGTTCAAAACCTTTGCAAACAAAGAAATCGCACCATTCTTTATTTGATTCATCATCAAACAAACCATCATTCGGTGGCAAATCCCACCTAAGACGTCTAGGGATAATCTGAGCAGCCAAATAGTGCTCAAATGAAACTATATCCCACCAAGTTTTGATTTTCTCATCAAATAAGTGTCCCAATTTTCTAAACGAGAAGCTCAAATCACCTTGATTTAGAAGTACTAGTATTTTTAGAAAATACATCGGTGAGAACAACTTCTCTACTTTCAAGATGAGAAAATACATCCATTTCTGCAGCCAAATATAAATGAATTAAATATAGACAGTAAAGAAACAGTATTCAGCGCAGAAACAAGCTACGTTGTTATAAACACTACATAGACGACCTTATCATGGTTTGGGAGGGTGATATGCCCAGTCTCCAGTTGTTTATGGACAAGCTGAATGGTAATAACAAGAACATCGTGTTAACTTGGAATGTTGACTTTAACCAAGTAACCTTCTTAGACCTTGAGATTTTCAAGCAAGATGGTAGTTTTCACACCAGAAACCATTTCAAAACTACGGATCGTAATGGTTATATACCGTTGTCTAGTTGTCATCATAGACTATGGTTGTGTAACATACCTAGGGGGCAATTTGTCAGACTCCGTCGTAATTGTACATCTGAGTCTGACTTTCTTGCCCAATCTCAAATCCTAGCAAATAGGTTTAAACAAAAGGGTTATACTCCTGAGGTTATTGCTAAAGAGATTGAACGAGTAAGGGTTATGGATAGGGGAGTTATTGTAGCAGATAAACCAGCTATTCCTGCCACTCAAGATGATGGTAGTGGGTACAAGATCATTATGGATTTCAGTATCCAACACAAAAAATTTGAAAGGATTATTGCCAAGCATTGGCCTATCCTCAAATATGATAGTATCCTGGGCCCTGTTCTGCCTGAACGCCCTCAATTCATATACCGGAAAGCACCATGTCTTCGTGACAGCATAGCCCCCGGAGTTATTGATCCGCCCACTCTTGCACAGCCTAAGTTGTTTGAATTTTTGTCTGGGTTTTATGCATGTGGTCGCTGCGCGACCTGTAAACATGCTAAAAATAATATTAAAAAGCGCATGACATTCAGTTCCACAGTCACACAGATGGAGTATAAAATTAAGCAACTCATCACATGTACAACCGAAAGAGTGGTCTACATGTTGGAATGTGACTGTGGTCTCCAATATGTGGGGCGTACATCCAGAGCTTTACATGTGCGTTTTGGGGAACATGTGAGTAACATCAAAAGGGGGGTAAAAACCCATAGTGTTTCCCACCATTTCAGGAGATGCCATCAGCGTGACCCCAAGGGTCTTAAATTTTGGGGGATCGAAAAAGTGCCAAGACATTGGAGGGGTGGGCATTTCATTTGCCAATTGAGTCGGCGAGAATCTTTTTGGATTTTCGAGACCAAAGTCCTTTCGCCTGCAGGCCTTAACGTAGACTTTGATTTAAATTGTTTTATTTCAAATAGATAGTATATAAATGTTGGTTTTGTGTTTATTGTTTTTTTTGTTTTTTTCTTTTTCCACTTGTTTATCCAGTTTTTATACAGTTAATGATTTTAATGTAATTTTGTAATTTATAATGTATTTCTGTATGGGTTTGAAACGATCGTGGCTGGCGTTCAGCAATTTTAATCTTATTTTTGGGTAATTGCGTGCCCTTATTATTATTTCCACATGGAAATTCTAATTATTGTAAATGGGTAACAGTTGCGCTGCGTAATATAGGCACTATCCTGACACCTATTGGTTAACTATTGTTAGTGACACGGTTAATAATGCCCACATCCTATATAAATAAAAATATATGTGATAACAATATAACCTGGTGACCTATGATAGTAACCATATGACACTCAAATAACAGTGAAAATTAGTGTGACATATAATTCATCCTGCAAAGTGTCCAAGAAAAATTGAAGCAATGATCTTAAATAAACAAATGTTCAAGTTCAAAAGTTGTTTTTCATAAAAGGCACTGTTGAGAAGTCCCTCCAGGTGAAAAATAGTGACTTCACACTCCAAAACACCCAAGAAAAGTGTGTGACACTTGTAAAGAATAGAGTCCTCCACCTTCAATATCAAATCTCCTTACCGACTAGTATGGATCCCTAATAAAAGAGATCACACCCGCCTGTGGCTGTTTCCCCCGCCAAGGGTCTCTAAATAACAGATCAGTAATCGATATCTTCCTCCACAGTCAGGCTCCTCAATACCGTTCCCGGATATAAGATCCCAAAAGAAATGTAAAGGCCACCATGGTGAAGTAATTAAAGGCAGTTTTAATAAAATAAAAAGATTGCACTTACAAGAAAGTGATGATAAAAATGCGTAAAATTCGTTTGTAAGCCGGCCGGCTTCACTATCCGCCCGTCCTTCCGGGATAGCGTTTGTTTTTTGTCGGTGACGTCAGCACGCCGCTCCTCCCTACGCCGTTTCGTCAGAGATGACGTCTTCCAGGGGCACGAGCGGCGTGCTGACTCACCGCTTCTTATCATACACGGAACGCTAGACACGCCCGATTCTGACCTCCGGGAGGCCTCCACACAGTTCCGCCATATTGAGTAGGGGAAATGTTGCCCACACCGATCGGTGATTACCAAAACATCATGGGAGGCCAGAATGGCCCCCCCACAACGGTTAGCCACCGATCGGTGGGAATCCTTCAACTGCACTCGCACTCATGCTGACTGCAATGAAAAATATCTAAAAATATCTAATGAGAATTTAAATGGATAAAGGAAAATAAAGAACAGAATAAAAAAATTAAATAATTGGCACATGAATAGTGACACTTACCCCATAATATGGCAATCACAGTTATGTGAGGGTCACCCATGGGATATTATAAATATAAACCAAATCTTAAAAGGCTGTGTCAAAGGTTAATGCTGATTCCATAACTCCACCTCCTTCAGGTTACTAGATATCCTGCCAATCACATCTCTCTCGAGGATGCAAACAACAATATCAAGAGACTCCCATCTGTGAGATGTAGAGTCATTTGTTCACTATAATGTAAGTAAAGATTATGGACTAAATAAACATCACCTCCACTTCTGGCCTATTACTACAGGGCAAAAGATCACGAAGGTCCTGATAATTGACATGAAAGAACATGCAAGTGTACCACAAAAAGTGGACACGATGTTCTTATGCTCACCCCACTTAGGTGGCCAAAAAATGGGGGCTGTTATAAGTGGACCAAATTCACAGTAAGTGGTGGAACCAGCAGAAGTCTGCCCGGAAATCAGAACCAGTTCACACATTTAGACACAGCATCACCCATTATCAATAAACGCATTAACGTCTGTGTCAATATTCAAGCCATGAGGGCTGTAACACCGGACCCGGTATATCCAGGCCATCTCTAGCTTAGATAGTTCTCTGACCAAGGAGATACCCCTCCAATGAGGTTCGAACTTATCTATCCCCAGAAATAATGTACCCTCAGGATTGCGTTTATGATAAATGTCATAATGTTTTGAAACTGAATGATTTGGAAAACCTGACCTAATTAGCCTGAGGGTTCTTTTGTATTGATTATTAATCTTGCTGCAATTTTTGAATGATTGCAGTCATTAGACCTTTCTGTGTTGTTTTTCAGCTGACCTTTCCCCTTTCCCTTTGAAGTATTGAGAAGCTTGTCTTCTTGGCAGACTAGCCATGATTGGCTGTCTAGTCAGTGACTCGGGATTGGTCTGCTGTTCTTCATGCTCACCTATATAGATATAGATAGCCGCGGCGTGTCCGAGTCTAGCCCCGCCCCACGCTGAAGAAGTCACGCCCATTGACGTAACGCGTACAGGGGGAGGAGCTACGCCGGACGCCGCTGCGATCGTTTCGCAATCCTCATGTTTACATGCTGTCTTGTTTGCACTCGTGATGAGTGCTTATAAATGTGAGTACTTTTAATTCTACTTTTTAAGAAATAAACTACATATTACAGAGAGCACTAGGAGTTCTCCCCTTTTTATTTACATATATTGGAGTACAGTGGAGCAAGTGTTTGGAGTTTACTACTACACATGTCAAGCTGGTAATGTCGTATGGATGTTGGAAGCTGTAAGATGTCATCTGCATTTTAGTTCCACGCCCTGTGACCTCTTGAAGGTTGAATCATTGAGGTGAGAGGCCACTCTGTGTGCGGTGGAGGGATCTCTTCTCTGGTCAATTTTGTGTGATCCACATTGCATGCTGTATATTAGTGCACTACTCACGCTTTATGGACTTTTGTCTGACTATGGACTTTTTATTAGTTTATTTTTGCGCTGCACTCTTTTAGATATTTAATCCACCAATTGGGACATGAAGCTGTCCTGTAGTGCATTTAAGAAATGGTGGGCCTTTTTATGAGTGTGCTATCCCTTCCGCCCAGTTAATGTCGGAATAGTTTATAATGACATTCCGCTGTCTTGCTGCCAGTTCTAACTGTGAAAGGAGGTCCAACTCCACCTCTTCCCTCAGGTTAGGGAGCCTGTAACATACCCCCACCAATAATTTCCTGCTTACTTCCACCCTTTGGAGTTCCACCCATACGGATTCCACCTCCTCCCTTGCCCCATCACTGATGTCATTCCGCTCTTCTACCCTTAAGTAATTCTTGATATATAGACACGCCCCTCTCCTATCCTCCCTGTCCCTTCGATACAAGTAATACCCCTGGATGTTTGCCAGCCAGTCATGTGAGCTGTCAAACCAAGTTTCTGATATCCCCATCACCATATGATCAGTGTATGTGGCTAGTGACAGATGTACCATAGCACTAAACCACTGTTCTTTGTAGATACATATTTCTGGTTGTTAGGGCTAGTTGCTTAGCTGTCATGGTGGTTCAAAGGTTTCAATACATTTACAGTGGGGAAAATACTTATTTGATCCCCTGCAGATTTTGTAAGTTTGTCCACAAAGCATAGGTGAATTTTAAATGATTGTGACAGAATATCAACCAAAAATCCAGAAGAAACACATGATAGAAATGTTATAAATTGACTTGCAGTTTAGTGAGTAAAATAAGTATTTGATGCCCAAGCAAAGCATGACTTAATACTTGGTGGAGAAATCCTTGTTGGCAAGCACAGAGGTAAGACGTTTCTTGTAGTTAGTGACCATGTTTGCACACATCTCAGGAGGGATTTTAGTCCACTGTTCTTCACAGATCTTCTCTAAATCCTTAAGGTTTCTTGGCTGTCGCTTGGCAATTCAAAGTTTCAACTCCCTCTATACATTTTCTACAAGATTAAGGTCTGGAGACTGGCTAGGTCACTCCATGACCTTAATGTGCTTCTTCTTGAGCCATTCCTTTGTTGCCTTGGCGGTATGTTTTGGGTAATTGTCATGCTGAAAGACCCATTTTCAGTGTTCTGGCTGAGGGAAGAAGGTTCTCATTCAAGATTTTACAATACATGGCCCCGCCATTGGCCTCTCAATGCGGCAAAGTCGGTCTGTACCTTTTAGCAGAGAAACCACCCCAAAGCATAATGCTTCCACCTCTGCGCTTGACTGTAGGGATGGTGTTCTTAGGGTCATAGTCAGCATTTTTCTTCTTTCAAACACTGCGAGTCCCCCTCCTAAAAAAGGCACATATAAAAAATACATGGGGTAGTGGCGCAACCTATGGTATATTTAAATGAGGTACAAGTCCATGGAGAGTCCTTTGAGCTAACCAGCCATATGCTGAGAAACAGTCCACTGTGTTAGGGCAAGCCTTGCAAATGAAGTGGAAGCCACACTCCAAGCATGTAAAAAAGAGAGAGAAAGACACAGTTGCCTCTGAGTTAAGACATGTCTTGCTAGTCCAGATGGAGTTGGCGACCTGTCCAGCAGGAATCTTTGGCGCTCGAGCGTGATCCAAACTGAGGGTTGGAGCGCAGCTGGGGACCAAAAGAGAGGGCTGCAGTGCAGAGTGGGATGGCATCACAGACAGGCTTGTGACGCGTTTCGGAGCATGCGCACTGGAAGATTGTGTTAAGTGCGCGTGCCTTTGTCAAGCTGGACTAGCGAGACGTGGTTGCAGCAAACAGCCTGGACGTGACAGTGCGATCCATTGGACATTCTTGTGCCTTTTATACAGCTACCTCAAATTTGAGTTTTTAATGCACCCCCTTCCATTAAAAATTACAGTCTCAGGGGTTCTCCTTGAAGAGTTGTCCAGAAGAAGTTTGCACCAACACAAAAGTCTCTTTCAAAGGTTTATTTGAAATAAAGTTTCCAACAGAGGGGATGAAGGGATGGGGAGGACTCAGGTACCTTAGTTGCGAATCATGAGAACTTTTCCTATATCCAGAGGAACAACTGTCTCTACACTGGACTCAGCAAACACCGGATAGGCCCAATCTCACTGGCCTAGCAGCCGATGCACAGCTAAAACGCATATAGTCTCTGCCACAGACTTGGAGTAAATAGAACAGTCTCTGCCACAGACTTGGAGTAAATAGAACAGTCTCTGCCACAGACTTGTGTAACCTTTGCTTTGGTTACCTTCTGAATGAATAACACAGCTCTCAGAGCCAGGATCCTTCAGCCGTTCCAGCAGCACTGTGAGGTAGATCATGATCCGGATGTATCCTCCAATTGAGTCTTCAATTGCTTGGTCCCTTCCAGCAGGCAAGGCGACACAGGATCATCCCTGGATCAGTAGGCCCCAGCCACTCCTGGGCCTACCTGTCAGTAACAAAGCCTCAGGCCAACGTGGACCCGAGGCGGCAACTCCCAACACTTCCCTGAGGACAGGAGGGCCCTCAGGTGGGGATGGAAGACACGACCCCAGAATCTCTCCCTCTCCCTAATGGCGTCTGTCAGTTAAATACCCCCTCTCAGCATACGCAGCGGGTTCACCACGCTCCCTGGGCTGCATGCTAGGAAAGAGGTACCCAATACATCCAGCCTGTAGCCTTTCCTATCCTAACCAGCGGTGGCAGCGACACCCACTGTCAGGAGGGAAAACACACAACCAGCTGAACTGAAACAGAGTGCAATTTATAACACAATCCCTCTGAGCCAAACTATTGCTCAGATAACTATAATTTAACATATAGCGCAAACTCATTGGGAGCAGGGCACTACATATTGTAAAATCTTGGATGAGAACCTTCCCTCAGCAAGAACACTTAAGATGGGTCTTCTAGCATGACAATGACACAAAACATACTGCTAAGGCAACAAAGGAGTTGCTCAAGAAGAAGCACATTAAGGTCATGGAGTGGTCTAGCCGGTCTCCAGGCCTTGATCCTATAGAAAATGTATGGAGGGAGCTGAAACTTTGAGTTGCGAAGAGGCAGCCAAGAAGTCTTAAGGATTTAGAGAAGATCTGTAAAGAAGAGTGGACCAAAATCCCTCCTTAACCACTTGAGGACCGCCGTACGCCGATGTACGTCGGCAAAATGGCACGGCTGGGCACATGGGCGTACAGTTACGTCCTCTTTAAGAGCCCAGCCGTGGGTCGCGAGCGCGCCGGCGGCGGCGCGCTCGCGACCGGTCCTCTTCTTTGTGACCGTCCCTGTGGGAACAGCGAAACCCGATCACCGCTGGTGTCCCGCGATCGGGTCACAAGAGGAAGAACGGGGAGAGGTAAGTGTAAACAAACCTCTCCCCGTGCTTCCTAGTGTGCCTGTCACTGATCGTCTGTTCCCTGTAATAGGGAACGACGATCAGTGACGTTACACGCTAAGCCACGCCCCCCCCCCCACAGTAAGAAACACAAATCAGGGCACACTTAACCCCTACAGCGCCCCCTCCTGGTTAACCCCTTCCAGGGTTGCCAAGTTTCAGTAAATTTACAAACAGTTTGTAAAATCCATAATTGTTGCATCTGTTCATGAATGTCAGTTACAGACATGCAGCCTACATGTTCGCAATGGACATTCAAGGAAAGATGCAAAAAGTACGGATTTTACAAACTTTTCGTAAATTTACAGAAAGTTGGCAACCCTGACCCCTTCACTGCCAGTATCATTTTTACAGTAACCAGTGCATTTTTATAGCACTGGTCGCTGTAAAAATGACAATGGTCCCAAAATAGTGTCAAAAGTGTCTGATGTGTCCGCCATAATGTCGCAGTCACGAAAAAAATCGCTGATCGCCGCCATTACTAGTAAAAAAATAATAATAATAAAAATGCCATAAAACTACCCCCTATTTTGTAAACCCTATAACTTTTGCTCAAACCAATCAATAAACGCCGATTGCGATTTTTTTTATCAAAAATATGTAGAAGAATGCGTATCAGCCTAAACTGAGGAAAAATGTTTTTTTTTATATATATATTTTGGGGATATTTATTATAGCAAAAAGTAAAAAAATATTGCATTTTTTTTAAAATTGTCGCTGTATTTTTGTTTATAGCGCAAAAAATAAAAACTGCAGAGGTAATCAAATACCACCAAAAGAAAGCTCTATTTGTGGGAAAAAAAGGACGCCAATTTTGTTTGGGAGCCACGTCGCACGACCGCGCAATTGTCAGTTAAAGCGACGCAGTGCCGAATCGCAAAAAGGGGCCTGGTCCTAATGCTGTGTATTGGTCCGGGTCTTAAGTGGTTAAATGTGTTCAAGCCTGGTCACCAACTACAAGAAACGTCTTCCCTCTTTGCTTGCCAACAAGGGTTTCACCACCAAGTACTAAGTAATGTTTTGCTTGGGGATCAAATACTTATTTTACTCACTGAACTGCAACTTTATAGCATTTGTTTTATGTGCTTTTTCGGGATTTTTGGTTGATATTCTGTCTGTATCATTAAAAATACACCTATGATAAAAATGATAGACCTTCATTTCTTTGGTGGGCAAACTTACAAAATCTACAGGGGATCAAATAATTATATTTCCCCACTGTAAGTCCCTGATCGAGAACAAGAATGCATGGAATGGTTGGTCAGGCCAGTGGGTCGAAATTACAAAAGGCAAAGACAGCCAAAGAACTAACATTTGTTCTTAATAAAGGTTTTATTTGAAGTAGATTCAACTTAACTTGCACTATGTAACTTGAAACTGTAAGTTGCACCGCAGAGATTTACTAAATGAGTAGAGTCTAGTATGCAAGTAAATTCAGTTTTCCTCCTTCTTCCACCACCCCTTTCACTACAATTTTAGGTTTTCAAAGTGTGCATGGCTTCACCTTATTTAGGCCTTTGCCCAGCTTTCCTGAACACTTTTCTCCTAGCAGGAGAAAAGCAGCTGCAAAAACATACCCAATGTCACGTTTTTGTAAATGCATTTAAGCGCATCAAGCGCTTGGCTTTAATTAAATTGGCCAGAATATTAATTTATTCTGGCCATTGAAATGAATTAACGCTCAAGTGCTATATTCGCCTAGTGCTAATGTGCGTTTACACGCATCAAGCTTTTAATTGGGACAATGCGCTGCTGCTCCTGAACGCGCTGAGAGTTGCCTCTAAACACCTGTAAATGCCTATGTGCATGGACACATAAGGGGGGACTTACTAAAACTGGAGCATTCAGAATCTGGTGCAGATCTACATGGTAGCCAATCGGCTTCAAACTTCAGCTTGTACAAGTAAGCTTTTGCAATAAAACTTGAAAGCTGATTGGTTTCTATGCAGAACTGTGGTATAAGTGAACTCCGCGCCAAAAAACTAATTAATATATAAAATACCTAATCTAATTACATAAGCTGCTCCCCTGAGAAGTATTGAACTCCCAGTGGTGATTTAAAAAAAATATAGGGGGCGCTGTCGTGCTAAATTCCATAACACAAGGTGGTACCTGGTCACGCTCGTTAATGCCATATCCGGTCTGGGTGGTTTGCCGGAAAGAAGGAGGTGGAACGCACGCCGGACACGGAGGTGTCAGCGTTGGAGTGGCTCCCCATATCACATCTTCTACCTAGCCAGCAGCCCCAGTGCCGGGTTAAGGCACCTTTAAATGTGAGTAGCCATTTGGCTCTGTTTTATAATTTTACCTTAAATAAATGGTTTTACGCTATGGATATTCCTTATTATTTTCTTGCATTATCCGGCCGATACTTATGAGGAGGAAGGTGTACATCTCCAAATTACACGCATGTGAACAGGCACAATCCTGTAAAAGCGTTTACTGACCTACTTTTTGATTAAAGTGGTCAAATACTTCTGGTAAGCAGATTCTATATACAGACACATTGGGTGCGTTTCTACAGTATAATTGGTGAAGGATCACTTCTTTTATCACTTCAAGCTATCTCCAGCAGCATTGAATGGGCACGTTTAATGATTGGACTGTGATTACCAAATACATATAATTTTTTCACTACAATTTCAAGATATATCACTACAGCAAGAGCTGGATTATGCTGGTGTATGGACTCTGAATGTCACATTTGGACCACTAATATTGGGACTTATTATTTTCACTCATTTATTTATCACACTATTGTTTTGTATGATTTGTAACTATATGGTCACATATAAGAATTTATTGTGTTATGGAATTTAGCACGACAGCACCCCCTATATTTTTTCTAAATCTATGCAGAACTGCACCAAAATTTGCACGCTCAAGTTTTAGTAAATCCCTACAATAGGCAAACGTTGAAGGACATTTAGAGGCAGAAAAAGACAAAACATCAAATGCTCGTAAAAGTGGCGTTTTTAACACCCAGTGTGAATGGGGCCTAAATAAGCTCTTTGAATAGTCATCTAGTGTCTCTACTCCTTTAGTAAAATAACACATTTAGTTTGACTCCATAAATGTAAAATAATATATAGTTTATAGTTACAAAAATTATAATACACTGTCAATAAATCCCGAAATATTGACCATTTATATCTCATCCAATATTTTAATATTGCACCTTTGATTTGTGCAGCATTGTTGTGCATATAGAAAATCACGTGTCCCTTGAAATTTTATGGAAAAGTCCAAGACCAGTAGACTTGCTGTACAAATTTGGAAATATCACCAGTTCAGGCTGACTAATCAGCTTTTAGTCTGACTTCCACTAAGGCCAACCTTTGAACTGTGTGTTGTCTTTATTTTTATTATTGCAGTGACCTCACCTCCATTACCATTTCAGTGTATAAAGTCCACTTTGAGGCAGTGGGTGCAAAGCACAGAGGACGGCTGCTTGTATAGCTGGTGGGTTAGCACAGACATGAAGGTTCTTTTGAGAATTACAGTGCTTTCTATAGCACTAAGCATAGCGGCGAGTACAGAAGAAACGGCTGAGAATATCATAACCACTCAGCTACCCCCTGAAGATGCCTCTTCTGAGTGGGGTATTGGAGCCGTTCGTGATGGATTTGAAGCTGTCAATGGTTATTTTGACTCTTTTCTGGAGCTCCTGGGTGGAAGAAATGGAGTGTGCCAATACAAGTGTCGATATGGTACGTTTGTTTTTTTACTTCTTTTACCACAAAGATTTTTAGCTGCCATAGAGAGAGAAAGTTTTGATTGGTAATGATTTTAAAAATAAATGTGTTATGCAATACATATTTATAACTTGTTGTAGACTTTGATGTAGAGGGTTATTCTTTTTTTTTTTTTTTTGTAAGTTGCATGCTTTTTACTTGGGGATTCCATTCACTATCCATGTGTATATGGATAATGGGACCTCAAAGAGTAGTATTGTTTAACTTATCTTTTACAAAGTAAAATCACACTGCTAAATATTGGCTTATTTTAATGCAAAATGAGTAACGTGTACTCTTACTTGAGGCTGCATTTGAAAATATTTTAAAAATAATGTAATTTTTGATCCGTTATGTAATTGAGTAAAATGGAACCTATGAGGACAGAAACATGGGAGTTGTCACAGCAGATTTGATTTAACAGATGTAAACTCCAGGGGTATCATCCTGAACCTTGCTTCCCTACCTAGTAAATTACTAATCTAGAACAAGCATGCAGCCAGTTGAGTCGGAAAATCTGAATTACCGTCCTCCATGCTTATTTTCCCAGCTTCCATATTTCTATCTTTTTAGGCTCCCCTTCGGGAAGAACTGGCTTTGGGTTGATTAATTGTTTCTGGCATGTAAAAGCCCACATTTGTATTTTTAACCAGACCCAATAAAGTGTTTTTAAACCCAAAATCAAACATTTATTATATTGCAGCTTACCAATTCTTAGATGTGATGTCTGTATTCGTTTTCTTAAGATTTCTTTCTTAAATTTTCACATGGTGATCTGGCTGTCTTTTGTTTTTCAAAAGAACAAGCTCTCTTGCAGATGTATCAGTTACAGGAATGAGAGAAGTCATTTATGCTTACATGTGTTTGCTGTAGCTTCTTATAAAGTGTTAGTTGGAGTTTGCCTTTGCTATTGCATGCAGGTCCTGGGAAAGATAGTATCTGTCTTTGAGGCAGTTCCGTATGCTCAGATCCATACGAGGACCCTTCAAAAGGAAATCCTGTACAAGTGGGACAAGTCCCCCGACTCCATTGACTCCCACATTCGCCTGGGTCAAAAGACCAGGATCTCGCTACTTTGATGGCTTTGACCTCCTGTCAGGAGGGAAAATCTTTCCTTCCCTTGCATTTGACGGTGATCACAACGGATACCAGCCTGTCTGGCTGGGGAGGAGTGCTGGGGGCGAACTCGGCCCCGGGGTCGCTGGATGCCGGAGGAGTCCCAGTTATCAATCAATGTCCTGGAACTTCGGGCAATCAGGTTCTGCCTGGAGCAGTGGACAGAGCGTCTTCGGAGGCACCCTGTCCATATCCAGTCAGACACTGCCATGGCGGTGACCTATGTCAACCATCAAGGTGGGACAAGAAGTTTAGTAGCATTGGTGGAGGCCTTCCACCCATGCCCTTCTTTTCTTTCGAAGGTGGTCTGTTTTTCTTTTGAACTAGGACATTGTCCTACCTTCCTTATGTCCTCGTCCGTCGTATCCTAAGGAATGCACTCTGAATGTGGTTTGGGCAATTCGGGTGTATCTGTCAGCTACTGAGTCCTTTCGATGGTTGGATTGCATTTTTCTGATCACAGATGAGCCGAGGAAGGGTTTGGCAGTGTCCTCTGCCACCATTTCTATATGAATTAGACAGACAGTGGTTAAAGCCTATACCATTAGGCTCAGGTTCTTTCCTTTCCTGTACTCGGGCACTTAATGCTTCCTGGACCTTTCGTCGTCAGGCATCTGTGTCTCAAATCTGCAAGGTGGCTACCTGGTCGTCAGTGCACACCTTTACAAATTTTTACTAGGTTAATGTCCTGGCGTCTCAGATGCGTGTTTTGGCCTGCAAAGTTTTGCAGGCAGTTATTAGAGGTCCTGTTCCCTCCTGGGGTGTGGGTTCTGGTTGGGCTCTTGTGTTCCTGTTGGTCTTTGCGATTCCTCCCAGACCTCACATTTTGGGCACTGCTTTGGGATGTTCCTATGGCTAAGAATAGAAGACACTGTGTCTATCAATGAACAAAAGAGAAAACTGGATTTTTTTTTTACTCACCGTAAAATCTCTTTCTCTGAGCTTATTGACGGACACAGCACCCACCCCTCTGTGTTTTTTTTCTGTTTTTTTTCTTTGATACTGCTTGTGACCAACTGGAGGGGGTTTATATCAGTCAGGACTGCCCTTAGGCAGTACCGAGTTAATTTTTTTCTGCCTAGTGTCCTATTGCTGTAGGTGGCGATATAACCCTATGGTCAAGAATAGAAGACGCTGTGTTTATCAATGAACTTGGAGAAAGGGATTTTACGGTGTGTAACAACAAATCCCATTTTTTGGGGAATATGTTTTCAAATGGTGGATGAATCAATTATCTTAAGGCCCCTTTCACACGTGCGGACAGTATGTCCGTATTTCATCCATCCGTTTTCGGATGAAATACGGACATACATGCATCCCGATGGGATAGCGGGTGTCAGCGGATATACATCCGCTGACACCTGATATCATCCGTGTCCGCAATGCTCCGATTCTGCAGACGGAGGAAAATCCTATTTTTCTATCCGTCTGCAGAGCGGATCAGATGAACACGGACAAGACGGTCCGTGTTCATCCGATCCCCCCATAGGGGGGAGAGCGGAGATCTGACAGGGCGGTCCCTGCACAGTGTGCAGGGACCGCCCTGTCATCCGCCGGCTCAGCAGGGAGATCAACGGCGCGATCCCCTCTGAGCAAGCGGATGTTCACGGGGCGGATCATCACGGATCCGTCCCGTGTGAAAGGGCCCTTATTCTTAACTGAACTTCTAGCGCTAACTTTTTTTGTTTTGTTTTGGACAGCGCAGGGAAGAGTTAGGGACGGTAATGCAGTCAGTAATACAAAGTAACCAAGGCTCTATGTAGGTATTTTCTTTTCTCACACTGAACATAGTGGAAGATATCTCCCCACTTCTTTTATCTATTTGACATTTTGGTTGAAGTTGACCTTTACCTGTCCATAGTTTCGGCAATGCGAGCCTTATATAGTCAGATGATCGGGAAATAAACCTTCTTTCAAGATTTTTCAGTGCACTATGATCATATTATAAGTAGAATACTGTTTGTAGACAATCTGATGCAATAATTTGACATCCTTACAAGCTCTCAAATTAGGTTAGCTTAAAGTCCCTTTAGGTTACAGACACTGGGCTCATATAAACAAACCTGGTTTCCTGATGTTTGCTGAACGAATTTTGACTATCTTGAATACAGTTTTTGCTCAGGCTTAGTTAGACCAAAAATATTCTCCAAATTGCCAAATGTTGTGATGATTATGCTAAGGGTATTGTACAGTATAACAAAGTATAAGTAGTAAAAATGATGCATAGACCAGAACTGTAAAACTGTTGATGCCACACATGTAGAAGTGTGCTCCAGAACACTGTCCCTTTGCAGACAGTTGACACCTAACATGGCCGTGCTTGTACACTGACCGCCTGAAACCCGTACCCTCAAGCTAATGACATAGTTTTTGCACTAGTAACTGCCCTGAGTTGTAGCCTCCGGGACCAATTGGCACATTCTTAGTAGCACTTCGACACACTGGTATACACTAATGGTATTCCTTGGGGACTCCCAGGTAGCCAGAACTGGTGTCCCCATCGGAAGACTTCCCCTCTATTACTTTTCTGGGGACAACCCACATTTTGGAATTTTCTTTCACATTCAATGATAATGCTTAACAGGAGAAAAATAGAGAGTGAATCTCCCTAACGGGGACACAGACAGCAATAAAAACCTGAAAGGTGTTCTAATCCATCTCCACTCTATTCAAATCTAAAAAAAAGTTTTGCCTTTAGTTGTACTTTAACATGATCAGAAAATGACTAGATTTATAGAACATAAAACATTTGTATGCGATATTTAAGAGATATATGAATAAAAACAAACATATGACCAAACTTTGACGAACATACATGTTTATACATGCAAATCTATTGCACATATACATAAAATTGTTTATTCCACACAGACGGAAATATCGGATCTATTCTAGTTCTATTATATACCCTCATATGTTGCACATAACCAATTAACGGCTTGTGTAGACAGGCAAATACCGTGTGCTTTCAGGTATGTTAGGCAGCTTTTGCATTCCCGCTTCAGGTTATATTAAAATAGATGTAAACCCCATTCATGAAATCTGACCTGGGCACATATATCTGTAGTGTTTACTTATCTCTCTCAAAAACGCTATGTCCTGCGTCTTTCTGCTTCTCCGTTCCTCCTTTTATCAGTATGATAAGTTCTCCAACACACGAGATAAAAGCAGCTGGAAATAGGTGTCAGGGAGGGAACTTAGGGAAAAATTAGCAGAGAGCTTGTCTATTCACAGTACAGTTCTACAAGTTTCTTCATTCATCTGCCTATGTGGAGTGGGGGTGTGTGCCTTTTCTCCAATCAGCTCACACACCGTGTATGCCCAGACTCCACACCCACTGCTGAAACAGGAAGAAAGATTTGTAACACGATGTGCACTTTCTAAAGAATGTAGAAAGGGAAAGACTGCAGATGTACATGTAAAGCTTATGTAGGGAGATTTGTTTAATCTCTGTGTATCATCTGAGGCTATTCACTTCACTGGGTATATGTGAGGATTTACATTCACTTTAAGCAGCTTTTGCATTCCTGCTGACTTCTATTGGAAGAAAAGTGATTTTGATGTGAATAATAAAGCCAGCCATAGGCGTTGGTTCAGCAGAGACCAGCCAAGATTCCAACCATCTATAGCCAGGCTAAATGTACCCAAGTTAATCAATCGATTGACTTGGGTACAACCAGCATGCCGGATTATCAGCATGCAATTATTGCCAGTGGTTATAGCTGCTGGCAATAATGACTGGGTTGCTCCCCCCGCCCCCCTGCCGAGAGAACACAATAGCTTCGCGGAAGGGATTCCCCCATCAACACTGAACATGGTTGCAGGAAAGAAAATTTCACTATCTATGGTCTGCCTTAGGGCTTTATGTATCAACAGGTTTTTCAAATAACATGGAGGTATTTATCCACATCCATCAATTTTAAACTTGCATTGCAGGTCTTATCCAATTGGAGGCTGATGAAAATTCTCTCTAGTCCTTAATCTTGATCTATAAGGCCCTTAGAGGCTCATGTATGAAAAAGGAGGCAAACAAAGGAATGCCCTTTTGTTCATAGCAACCACGTTGAATCCTTGTTTACTCCTAAACTTTGCACTGTAGAAATGACAGTTGACAGTATGTTGGGTGTTATAAACTATAATTTTTTGTATTAGCACATGTTTGATACATATCCTTTGTGGGCAGATGTCCAGTATCTGAATTCTACTCACAGTACATAGCTCCATTGATATGGTACTAAAAGCAGATTTTTTATTGAATCCATTGTGATTTACTGGTTTTGAAACACTGGTGGTGGTGTAGGTGGGAGTTTAAAATACAGTTTTGAATGCTTTCTTTTAACATTTTACTATTTCTTAATTCCAGGTAAAGCTCCACTTCCTAGACCAGACTACAAATCTCCTGAACCCAATGGCTGTAGTTCCTATTTCCTGGGTCTCAAGGTACCAGAGAGTGTATGTACAGCTAACCTACTGCAATCCTCAAGTACTAACATTACTTTAACAGGTGTCCCATGATCATCCGAGAAGAAAAATATTTATAATGTTATTTAAGATGAACCCTATACTTCACACCTAGATGCTTTACAGATAAAGTGTCTTGGATTCTTGACTATAAAAAGCAAAAACACCTACAGTAAATAGATGGCAAAGCAGAGCATTTCCCTGCAAATTTATTACACACAAGAAATGATTTATACAAACTTAAGAAAAAAGTGGAAGTACTGCTTTTTTTTCTAGCCATTCAGGTATATTTAATTTAATTTATTTATGGACAGTTAAAAGTGGAACTTTAGCTTAAAGGGGTTGTAAAGGTTCGTTTTTTTTTTTCTAAATAGGTTCCTTTAAGCTAGTGCATTGTTGGTTCACTTACCTTTTCCTTTTGATTTACCTTCTAAATGTTTTTTTTCTTTGTCTGAATTTCTCACTTCCTGTTTCTCCTCACTAAACTTCACACCATCATCCGAGTGGTGTGGAGTCAGCCAGAACAGCTTACTGAACAGCTTACTGAGGAGAAACAGGAAGTGAGAAATTCAGACAAAGAAAACAAAGAAAAAAAATATTTAGAAGGAAAATCTAAGGAAAAGGTAAGTGAACCAACAATGCACTAGCTTAAAGGAACCTATTTAGAAAATAAAAAACGAACCTTTACAACCCCTTTAAATTATGTTTTCTTAGTTTTATACCGAGAAATGCTTAAAACTTCTGTCAGGTTTTTATTTATACCTGTGTACCCACTGGGGACATTGTCTCCTTACTTCCTGCTCTAATTTGTTTGATCATAAAACACTGTTGTCACTGCTCAAGGGAAAGACTAGAACCACATTCAGCACTGGGGGAACTACTATGATAGCACCTCATGCTATAGGGGTCAAGGCTGGGCTGTACCCCCAAGGCCGATGTAATTTGAGGTGCTTCATTGTCACTTTGACAGCAAAGTCCCACTTTGTGTATCAGGAGCACTGAGCTCCTCATACATGGAGTGGGGCTGGCTCTCAAACTGATATGTGAGTTTTTCAGGACTTCAGAGTCAAAGAACATGATCCTGCTGTAAAATCAACAGTGGTGCACCACGGGTTACCTGGAGACGATAGCACTGAAATCCTTGCCTGGGTCATGGATCAAGACATGGCCATCATTCTGACAGTAGGAAAATAAACTGAACTCTTGGCAGATTAAAAACAAACAAACAATAGTTCATGCAGGTATGTGATCATTATAAAAATAAAAACTAGTGCAAGTACCTGCATTTGTTTTGGTTCCAGCCTCTTGCAATGCCCTAATACACCAGAACTCAGACCAAAAGTGGGAGGTGCAATATTAGTAGCCAATCAACTGTGCTGCAGTGCTTACAAACCAACATGAAACAAGCTAACAGGAGGAGAAAGGAGATAGATGAGCTCATCAGTCTGCTGCTTCTCCTTCACTGTCCAATTACAGGTTGGGGACCAGACCAAGTTGCTGTAGGGAAATCAGTTCTCCAGGCAGCTACTGTGCTGCCTGGCAGGATCATGTCAAACTTGTTAACAAATATACAAATATACACAAATACCAATCCTTTGGCAGCTGATACAGCTTTTGTATATGTATTTAACCTATATAGTTAGTGGTTTGTCCTAAATTCAGCTTTAAGGAAGTTGGGTTTGTGTGTGTGTTTGTTTTTTTATTAAAATTAAATAAATTATTATTTGGGTTGTTCAATTGTTAAATGTAAGTCATGGACAACAACTCCCAAGAACAGAAAAGATATGTGTAAGATTAGGCCAGATCTGTAGTAACTGGTTGTTACTATATAAATCTAGCGCACAGACCTTTCCCCCAGCCTGCATTTAACTCGGCTCCTCGCAGGGGGAGACAGGCACACCGTGCTATCAGCCCGGACCCTCTTGTGCAAAAGGTTGAGCGGTGTTATTGTTGGGTCTTGTCTGCAGCCAGGCCAAAATCCTCCCGAGAATGATTCTCGCCTCTACTGTGAGTAGAGGTAAGTCCTTAACTTCCCCAGTGACATGAATGTCCACACCAGCTGAAGCTCCAACTTAAGATTTATTCTCGGTTTTCAATACACAGTCTCTTGGATAGGAAAAAGGTTGGAGCAAGGAAAACAGAACAGCTCAAGGTGTGGAGGAGGTCCAGGCACAAACGTAGCTCTTCACAGTACTACTCAGATTCTCAAACAGTTTTAGGCGCACAGTCTCTGCCACAGACCGTGAGTTTGGTCTCTGCCACAGACCCGGTGAATAAGGCCCCTGCCACTGACCTGTTGAACGTGAACTTGCTTCTTAGAACATGGCCCCTATCAAGGAGAAGATGTCCCCCTAGAGAGTCAACAGACCCTTCCTTCACCGTGACTCCCACATCGGTCCTTCGGAATGATCCTCCCTTCTCTGAGGGTGTGGGTCCCCTCGCAAGGCGGCACCCTGGACTCCTCAATCCTTAGCGGACCCCAGCCGAAGGTGCTGGGCCCCGGGCCTTCTCCGCATGCCCTGGGTCTTCATACCCAGGCGATCAGGACAGCAGGGTAGTACCTCACCCCAGGCCAAAGGTGCCTGAGATGGAACAGGAACACAGCCTCTGGGCCTAGGGCACCTGGAGATGGACCGCACTCACTCCCAGGCTGAAGGTGCCTGGGGGTGGACCCCGATAAGGAGATGTCTGCCCCTTTTATATCCTCTCCTGGCATGCACAGCAGGTTCCCCACCCCACGGTACGGCTGCCGAGAGGGGACACAAAAGGCACAGCACTACGCTCGCAGTTCAACCCTGGCCCAGAAATGCAGCGCCACCCGCAGGCCACAGGGAACTCATCACCAGCATTATCCCCTGAAGATAAAAATGGTCCATAGCCACCAACAAATCAGGGTGTCTGAGCCTAATTACCACTCAGACTTCCCTTAAATTGACCACCCCGCTACATAAAAAAAGCATCTTCCTGTAGAAATTGTAGGAATCATCCGTCCTTAATGTGTGATAGTTGATTATGGCTGCTTCTTTCTCCACTCATATATTCAAGGCCGTCTTTAACTTTGATTGGGCCCTGGGCAAACATTTTCTTGGGGGCCCCCCCTCCATTTTGAGACATACAAAAAATTGCAGGTAGACTCAAAATCAGTTTACTGCAGCAGATCATGCAGCGATTTCAATTGTTTGCCAGAGGTTAAAGAGACTATCTTTACCGCTCACTGGCTGGTTGCTAAAGGTTACAACACATCATTTCTGCTTGCTGATTGGTAGATAGAGGTTACTGCACATTATTAGCGCTCACTGATTGGTTTCTAGGGGTTACAGCACATCATTACCACTTACTGATTGGTTGCTAGAGATTAAAGCAGATCGCTACTGTTCGCTGATTGGTTGCTACAGGTTAATGCATATCATTCAAAGTTGGGTTGAAGGGGGGAAAGGGATCGGTCTGTTTAGGACAGACACAAAGGGGTTACTATAGGCAACAAATTATAGATCCGAAAACGGAAATGATTTAAAATTGATCATTTATTCCTATTATATATAATATATAAAAAAGAAAATATTTGAAGGTGCAGTATTGATACCAAAATGTGAATGGTCATACAGTACATAAGTTAATTGAAAACATCAAATGGACAGACAAGACTAACAAATAACTAAACATATAACAACACACATTTGAACTTAATACATGAATCCACCTATTAGCAAGTGGTCTACATTACCCTATATTCCCTAGTGGAGGGTAATTAATAAATAAAGTCATACTATTTCCTTTTAGGGTTGCCTCTTTACACAAGACTGAACCACACGTCCGGACTTGTGTGTTGTTATATGTTTAGTTATTTGTTAGTCTTGTCTGTCCATTTGATGTTTTCAATTAACTTATGTACTGTATGACCATTCACATTTTGGTATCAATACTGCACCTTCAAATATTTTCTTTTTTATATATTATATATGATAATAGGAATAAATGATAAATTTTAAATCATTTCCGTTTTCGGATCTATAATTTGTTGCCTATAGTAACCCCTTTGTGTCTGTCCTAAACAGACCGATCCCTTTCCCCCCTTCAACCCAACTTTGTATGTTTACATGGTTACAGCGACTATACCTCACTAGGTAAATGATCCTGGGTGACACCTTTGTTCACCCACTTACTAGCGGAACTTGCGTACCCCTTTTCCCCGAACCCCAACATGTTTAATGCACATCATTACCACTCACTGAGCAGTGGAGCATTCCCAAATAATTAAGCAAGTAAAGCGGCACATTAATACATATAATACAGGAGAGGTTTAGAGACTGCGGACATACTGCAGGAGAGGTTCAAAGACTGCGGACATACTGCTGGAGAGGTTCAGAGACTGTGGACATGCTGCAGGAGATTACCAGAGACTGCGGACATACTGCAGGAGATTACCAGAGACTGCGGATATACTGCAGGAGATTACCAGAGACTGCGGACATACTGCAGGAGACTACCAGAGACTGCGGACATACTGCAGGAGATTACCAGAGACTGCAGACATACTTCAGGAGATTACCAGAGACTGCGGACATACTGCAGGTGACAACCAGAGACTGCGGACATACTGCAGGAGACTACCAGAGACTACGGACATACTGCAGGAGATTACCAGAGACTGCGGACATACTGCAGGAGATTACCAGAGACTGCGGACATACTGCAGGAGATTACCAGAGACTGCAGACATACTGCAGGAGATTACCAAAGACTGCGGACATACTGCAGGAGACAACCAGAGACTGCGGACATACTGCAGGAGACTACCAGAGACTACGGACATACTGCAGGAGATTACCAGAGACTGCGGACATACTGCAGGAGATTACCAGAGACTGCGGACATACTACAGGAGATTACCAGAGACTGCGGACATACTGCAGGAGATTACCAGAGACTGCGGACATACTGCAGGAGATTACCAAAGACTGCGGACATACTGCAGGAGACTACCAGAGACTGCAGACATACTGCAGGAGACAACCAGAAACTGCGGAAATACCGCACGAGATTACCAGACTGCGGACATACCACAGGAGACAGTTAAAGACTACGGACATGCTACAAGAGACGGTCAGAGAACTTTTAGCAACGCACAGCTTTACAGTTGAATAACACAGCTCAGGGTTTAATTAGGCAGTCAGGCATTTTATGGGTGTAAGGGGTGATCTGTGCATGGAGTGGATGGAGTGCAGGATTGAGGGGTCATCTGTGCAGGATTGAGGGGTCCAATTTGCTCCCTTTCCCAAGTACAAAGCTCTCCTCTCCCCAGATTAGTTTGGAGCCCACCCTCCATCAATACAAATTCCTCTGGCATCAACCCCCCTTCCTCCCCCTTTCAATAGTGAGCATTCTGATCACCTAACTAACATCAGAGTGGGGCTACAGAAGAAAATCTGTAACTCACTGCATGTCCGTGGAGAGCAGCTCCTGCCTGTGTACATCCCCCACCCCTTCCCCCCTCCCCTCTCTGCTCTCACATAGAGACAGATAGATAATGTGTTTTGTAAAGCAGAGAGGGTTTTAAACGGCCGTCGGGAGGAGAGCGCTGTCACTTGTAAATACAGAAGCAAGCAGCACTTCTGTATTTACAAGTGACACTGTGACAGTAGAGAGTTGCGAGCGAGCAGCCATCACCAGATCACGTAGGTGGAGAAACTCTGCTGAAAAAAAAGCCGTCAGGCAGTGCAGGCACCAGGGGCAGCTGCTTTGGGCCCCAAACAATGGCGGGGCCCTGGGCAGATGCCCCGGTTTGCCCTGTGGTAAAGACGACCCTGCATATATTTATATGAGTGGAGAAAGAAGCAGCCATAATCAACTATCACACATTAAGATCGGATCATTCCTACAATTTCTACAGGAAGATGCTTTTTTATATAGTAACAACCAGTTACTACAGATCTGGCCTAATCTTACACATATTTTATTTGTAATAGTAGCACATTAATAATCACTTAGTGCAGTCACACACAATGTGAAACTATGAGGCTGGATACGGTGCGTTATGTCACGCAATAATGTGTTGCGGTTCATTTTGAATGTGGTGCTAATTTAATAGGACAGACCTTTAAAGATAACTGCACCTTAACAACTAAGCAATGCATGTACGTTGTGCTGCATTGGGGATGTCCATTATGACTGGCAATGTACTACAGTTTGTAAGTTACCATGTGTTAACCACTTAAGCCCCGGACCATTTGTCTGGCCAAAGACCAGGCCACTTTTTGCGATTTGGCACTGCGTCGCCTTAACTGACAATTGTGTGGTTGTGCGACGTGGCTCCCAAACAAAATTGATGTCCTTTTTTTCCCACAAAAAGAACTTTCTTTTGGTATTTGATCACCTCTGCGTTTTTTATTTTTTGCGCTATAAACAAAAATAGAGCGACAATTTTTTGCTATAATAAATATCCCCAAAAAATATATCAATTATTTTTTTCCTCAGTTTAGGCCGAATACATATTCTTCTACATATTTTTTGGTAAAAAAAAATCGCAATAAGCGTTTATTGATTGGTTTGCGCAAAAGTTATAGCGTCTACAAAATAGGGGATAGTTTTATGTCATTTTTATTAATATTTTTTTTTTTTACTAGTAATGGCAGCGATCAGCGATTTTTATTGGGCCTATGACATTATGGCAGACACATCGGACACCATTTTGAGACCATTGTCATTTTTACAGCGATCAGTGCTATAAAAATGCACTGATTACTGTAAAAATTACACTGGCAGTGAAGGGGTTAACCACTAGGGGCGCTGAAGGGTTTAAGTATGTCCTAGGGAGTGCTTCTAACTGTAGGGGGGTTGGGCTGTGTGTGACACGACACTGATCACCGCTCGCGATTACCGGGAGCGGTGATCAGTGTCCTGTCACTAGGAAGACTGGGGAAATGCTTGTTTACATCAGCATTTCCCCATTCTTCCTCTCCGTGAGACGATTGCGGGTATCGCCGCAGACATCGAGTCCGCCGGACCCGTGGTCGGAGTCACGGAGCTCGCGGCGGGTGCGCGTCCACAATGCAGCTTCTTAAAGGGGGCGTATATATACGTCCATCTGCCTGCCCGTGCCATTCTGCCAACGTATATCGTCGTGCGATGGTCGGCAAGCGTTTAATGTACAGCAAAACGATTTTATAATTTTCTTTTGAAGTCCAGTTGAAGTTCCACACTTTTTTATCTCTGTATGGTCCTCCTACATTTTATTTATTTTTAACTACCCGTATTTATCGGCGTATAACACGCACAGGCGTATAACACACACCCTAACTTTAAGAGGGAAGTTTCAGGAAAAAAAAATTCCACAGCCCCCTGCGTATAACACGCAGGCACAGTTTACTCTCTATTTTCAGGGTAAAAAAGTGAGTGTTATACGCCAATAAATACAGTAATTTTTTCTTGGAAATGCTTTAAAATACCTCCCCCCCCCCCAGTGGAAATGTGCTGCCTGCACTTGCACTCCAGTACCCTATGTTAGCATAGCTGAGTAATGGCCACACCTCTCATCACAAGTGTCTTCATTGCAGATGCATAGTGGGGAGGAAAAGGGGAGGTGTGTCAGACCAGGACTGTTAAATTCTAAAGTGCACTGGGTTAAAACCCTGGTGTTTGCTGGGCTGCACAGTCATATTTAGACATCCTGTTATACCAGGAAAGTAGAGGTAGGAATATAAAAACTGAAGCTGTTAATACAAGCTTTGTCTGACTAAATATCGAGTTCTGTGATATCAACTGAACTTGAATAAAGCCAGCATTATTTTCCAAGTACCCTATGCCAATGGTTTACACTTGCTTGCTAATTCAACAAAGCAGTGCAAAGAGCAATGATGTGGAAAATGCAACAACCAATCAGATTTAAGTCAACGCTAGTCATACAAGTTAAAGGTTTCTGTGGGTTTACTACAACCACTAGAAATGTATGTAGCGGGGGTTAAAATTTAGGGGGAGTGCAAGGGTGGTAGTATGACCCAATGCACTGATTGTTGGGGAATCTGGGACCTTTATTTATGGTTCTTGGAGGATTCTGGTGGTGTGAGGTTCCCTGCGGCCTGCAGGTGGCGTTGTTGCCCTGGGCCGGAGTTGAACCCTCACCGCAAGACTGCATCCCTTTTTGTCCTTTTCTGGCACTTGTACAGTGGGGCGGGGAACCTGCTATGACGCAAAGGGAGAGGGGATAAAAGGGGTGGATGCCCTGATCACGGGGTTCAGAGTCGGAGGTCAGAGTCACGCCCAGGCACCTTCAGCCTGGGTGCCGGCGTTCCGGAGTTTTGGGCTCAGGTGCCCTTGACCTGGCCGGAGCGGGAGATGGAGTCCATCCCAGGCACCTTTAGCCTGGGGTGAGGTACTATTGAGAAGGCCTGGGGCCCGGTACATTCGACTGGGTCCCGCAAGGGTGGAGGAATCCGAAGGGGCCCTAAAACCTTGGGTGCCCGAGTCTGAGATGAGGAGGCCAGGGAGCGTAACCCCTCCGAACAGTCCGGTGCAGCATTGCTGGTGACGGCGGGGCCTCTGGTAACTCTCTTGGACGGATGTCTTCCCTCTGACAGGGGCTACGTTTAGCGAAGGTAATTCACTCTCTGTTCTACACAGTCGGTGGCAGCGACTGTGCGCCATAACCATTGGTGACAGCACAATGGTTGGTTCTACCTAAGGATTGTGCCTCGACCTACTCCCCACCTATACTGAACTGTTCTTTGGTCACAACCTGTCTGTGCTAAGTGACGATTTATTGCTGTTGGAGAATAAATACGAGTTGGACCTTTTCAGTGGTGTGGAACTCCAGTTACTGGGAGCAGAGGGGGTCATTTACAGAAAAGACTTGGCTCTGGGTTATACACACGACCCGATGGTAAAATAGGTTCTGGCCTTCACCTCTATTCAAAAGAGGTCATGGGCCGTGGTGTATCTCATCCCTCCTCCCTCCTCCCATACTCCCCCCTAGACGAGACAACAAGCCGAGAAGAAGAAGGGGTGAGAGGGGTGAGAGGGGTGAGGTCGCTACATGTACATATTGTTTAACAATCCAAAAACAAAATATATTGCTGGTTGTACCTTACTGTTTGTTTTTCTCCCCTGAGCCAAGACTCCCGTATTTGCATTTTATGAAGAGACAGGGAAAATAAAATATTAACTTAAAACTGAGATCATCTGCCTGCATATTACACTTTGAGATGGTTTCCAATGTTTTACTTGGATTGCTGTAATCAGTTTGTCTTGGCTAAAATCAATAGGTGTTTGGTGCTCTGAGGAGTGCAGATTGACCTTGAGGACAGGTCACAGCGTCTGGCTCTGCTACTGGCTAAATAAGGTTGCCTTTTTTTTTCCAAGGTAGACAAGAGCTAGCAACTGTTTAAAAAAATCGTTTAACATACTTTTGCAATTTCAGATTACTTTCCCATTTTATTGTATGTATTGCTATTGTAGCGCCCTCACCTCTCCCCCTACCTGCCTTTTTGTGTGATTTCGGCTCCTCGCAGGGAGGGGAGAGGCACACCACACCACAAGCCCGTACCCTCCTGAGTAAGGAGGTTGAGCGGTGTTAGTTTTCGGGCCTGCCTGCGGCTGGAGTTTAATCCTCCGAGGATGATTCTCACCTCTACCTAAGATAGATGCAAGTCCTTATATTTTCCCCAGTAATGTAACTGTCCACACCAACTGAAAGTCCAACTTCTATATTTATTGCACACGGATAATAAATATGCCTCTTTGACAGCAGACAGGTTGGAACAAGACACAGGACAGCTTAGGTGGGAGGAGGTCCAGGCACAAACTTGAATCAGGTTCTTTGACTGTTTAGGCTTCACAAACAGCTTTGGCGCACGATCTCTGCCACAGACCGTGAGGTTGGTCTCTGCCACAGACCGGGTGAATAAGAAGTCACTGCCACTGACTTGGAGAACAGGTCACTGCCACTGACCAGGTGAATAGAGTCACTGCCACTGACTGGGTGAATAGGGCACGGCCCTATTAGGCCACTGCCACTGACCTGTATGCGAACTTCCTTCTAGAGAGTACTTGGCCCGTGTAAAGGAGAAGACATCCCTCTGGAGAGTTACCAGAGGTCCTCACCATCACCACGACTCTGCGCTGGGTCTTCGGTACAGGTAACCTCCCTGGCCTCCTCATCCCAGATCCGGGTCCCCTCACAAGGCGGCACCCTGGGAGTCCTCGATCCCCGGCGGAACCCAGCCGAAGGTGCTGGGCTCCGGGCCTCCAAAATAGTACCTCACCCCAGACTGAAGGTGTCTGGGATGGAACAGGAACCAGGCCTCCGGTCCTAGGGCACCCGGAGATGACACACACACACCCAGGCCGAAGGTGCCTGGGCATGGACGAAGACCCCCAATGGAAGATGGCCGCCCCGCCGTACTGCTGCCGAGAGGGGACAAGAAAAGGCACAACCTTGTACTGTGGTTCGACCCGGACCTATGGCGTCAGCGCCACCTGTAGGCCCCAGGGAACTATACACCAATACTGGCTCCCATGGCACAGAAATGGTCCATTAACCCTAACAATAATGTGTCTGAGCCTAACTACCACTCAGACACTCCCCTAAATTGAACACCCCGCTACACTATAAACTGAAGTAATAAAAATAGTAAAATGTGAATATTCGTGGTAAATACTACCCCCATAGGAAGAGCTGGATTCTAGAAATAGCTGTTGTGCAACAATCAGGGCCTGTGTTGATGGGTTTTGGGTTTGTTTTGGGCTCAGATGTGCATTTGACCTTCCTCAAGTGGGTGTTTCATTTCCATAAGCTTTTAAAACCTATCTACACATGCCCTCACTTACACATGCTGGAAGCATGTATGTAGTGATGTGAGCATATTTTACTTCCATATGCTGACAACTACTAGGAGCATGTGTAGGGTGATGTAGGCCTATTTTACAAATATTGACAACTACTAAGAGCGTGTGTGGGATGATGTGGGCCTATTTTACTTCCATATACTGACCACTATTAGGAGCACATGTGGGGTGATGTAGGTCTATTTTACTTCCATATACTGACCACTACTAGAAACACCTATGGGGTGATGTGGGCCTATTTTACTTCCATACTGACAACTACTAGAAGCACGTATAAGAAATGTGGGCCAAATTTAATCCCATATATTGAAGACTACTAGGTGCATGTGTAGGGTATTGTGGGCCTATTTTACTTCCATATACTGACAACTACTAGGAGTACATGTGGAGTGATGTCTATGGACACAGGCAGGACAACTCGGGATTGAGCCCACACGAGTGCCCTTATAGGAAGCTTGGTATGGTGGCATACGGAGAAGAGGAAGATTCAGGAACATTAGTGAGGGAACCTAGAAGAGGAGGATTAGTGCTGCTCTATTCAAAACCATTGTGCAGAGCAGGTAAGTATAACGTGTTCATTATAAAATAAAATAAATACCCTTTACAATCACATTATTTTTTGTGACAGTTGTTTTACATAGGCACACCTTATCACCAGTGTTGGTCATCTTACTTTAAAAAAGTAATTAGTTACAGTTACAAATTACTTCTCCCAAAAAGTAATTGCGTTAGTAACTCAGTTACTACATTGGAAAAGTAATTAGTTTCTCAGCAAAGTAACTGTGACTTATTTTTTTAATATTGACTCGCGTATAAGCCGAGGGTGAGAAATGCAACAGCTACTGTAAGTGGAAAAGAGGGTCAACAATGCCCATCTGCAGCTGCATACCTCACTGTGTCTATTGCATACCTCCCTGTGTCCTGTGCATGCCTACCTGTGCAGATCTGCCTACCTCACTGTGTCCTGTGTACCTCCCTGTGTCTATTGCAGCCTACCTGTGTCCTGTGCATGCCTCCGTGTGCCCATCTGCAGCCTCTGTGTGGCCATCTGCAGCTCCGTGTGCCGTTTTGTCAGCGTGTCATAAAAACATACTGCGGCCATTACAGTATTCAAAAGCCGCGCCTCCTCCTCGTCTGTGATAGGCGGAACACTCAATTTCCCAGCAGTCAGTGTTCCGCCTATTACAGACATCCGCTCATCCTCATAACACAGACGAGGATGAGAGGATGTCCATGATAGGCGGAACACTGACTGCTGGGAAATTGAGTGTTCCGCCTATCACAGACGAGGAGGCCTGGCTTTTGAACACTGGAATGGCCGCCGTCTGTCTGCATGACACGCTGATCAGGTAGGCAGACGGCGGCCGGCAACTCGAGTAGATGTAATTGTGGTAACGCCGCCCAAGTAATGGGAACGGCGTTACCATGAGGGGAAGAGTAATCAGTTAGATTACTCGTTACCCTCAAAAGTAACTGCGTTAAGTAACGCCGTTTATTTTAACGCAGTTACTTACAACACTGCTTATCACTCATTTTTATATTTTCGTTCTAACTTCCCCAGGTTTATTGTGGCATGTAATGTGTTTTGTTTTTTGTTTTTTTACATAGGAGAGGAATTTTATTGGTCTGGCTAGTAAGAGCAGTGAATGTTTCTGCATTATGGACTAAAGAGTAAATTGCATTGATTTTGTGGAGGTACACATGGATCACAGTGGGAGGGCTGTAAGTCAATATTAATTTTCAGCCTGATAAATTTCACTGGCAGATGACTTATTGCATGCACTTCATGAATGTAGTGTGTGTATATATAGGAATTATAAAGTCATATAAAATATTAATCATGCTTGACATCCAAGGTCAACCAGCAATAGTGTTGGGCACTGAATCTTAAGTGGATCAATAGGTATTGAAACAAGCGAAGAACCTCAGTCCTGTGTCTCTTTGGAAATGTAAATGTAAAAATAACCTATGGGATTTTTTTCTTTTTTGGTGGGTATGTATATATAGTATCTCACAAATGTGAGTACACCCCTCACAATTTTGTAAATGTTTTATTATTTTTTTTCATGTGACAAAACTGAAGAAATTACACTTTGCTACAATGTAAAGTAGTGAGTGTACAGCTTGTATAACAGTGTAAATGTGCTGTTCCCTCAAAATAACTTAACACAGCCATTAATGTCTAAACCACTGGCAACAAAAGTGAGTACACCCCTAAGTGAAAATGTCAAAATTGGGCCCAAAGTGTCAATATTTTGTGTGGCCACCAGTATTCTCCAGCACTGCCTTAACCCTCTTGGGCACGGAGTTCACCAGAGTTTCACAGGTTGCCACTGGAGTCCTTTTCCTTTTTTTTTATAAATTCTTTATTTATTTCTATTTTCTTCAACAGGGTTTGTGAATATATCTTTACAATCTATATGGGACAATCAAGAAGTTTAAATCTATACATTTTACGGTTTGCACCTGCAGAATCACACTGATTACCCTGGAGAGTTCAGACGGGTGGATGGGTCCCCGCAGTGGATCACTGCAATACACTGGAATAAAGGAGAGGATTCGTTCCGACTCTGCTCCGTCTCGAACTACCGTCACACGCCGTCTTGCCCCCTTTCACACGTCCAGATTTCACATCTAAATTGCTGGGTCGGATTTACATCTGCTGGGTCAAGCTTCTCTCACTGGAGGTTCGGCTGGAGCTCAGCAACACACGTCCTACTCCGCCAATACTAGGCCACTCCCCTCCGACCCTGGAGTCCTTTTCCACTCCTCCATAACGACATCACGGAGCTGGTGGATGTTAGAGACCTTGCACTCCTTCACCTTCTGTTTGAGGATGCCCCACAGATGCTCAATAGGGTTTAGTTCTGGAGACATGCTTGGCCAGTATATACCTTTACCCTCAAGTTCTTTACCAAAGCATTGATCATCTTGGAGGTGTGTTTGGAGTCGTTATCATGTTGGAATACTGCCCTGCGGCCCAGTCTCCGAAGAGAGGGGATCATGCTCTACTTCAGTATGTCATAGCACATGTTGGCATTCATGGTTCCCTCAATGAACTGTAGCTCTCAAGTGCCAGCAGCACTCATGCAGCCCCAGACCATGACACTCCTACCCCCATGCTTGACTGTAGGCAAGACAAACTTGTCTTTGTACTCCTCACCTGGTTGCCGCCACACACACTTGACACCATCTGAACCAAATATGTTTATCATGGTCTCATCAGACCACAGGACATGGTTCCAGTCATCCATGTCCTTAGTCTACTTGTCCTCAGGAAACTGTTTCTTGTGCATCATCTTTAGAAGAGGCTTCCTTCTGGGACGACAGCCATGCAGACCAATTTGATGCAGTGTGCGGAATATGGTCTGAGCACTGACAGGCTGACCCCCCCACCTCTTCATTCTCTGCAGCAATGCTGGCAGCACTCATACGTCTATTTCCCAAAGACAACCTCTGGATATGATGCTGAGCATGTGCACTCAACTTCTTTGGTCGACCATGGCGAGACCTGTTCTGAGTGGAACCTGTCCTGTTAAACCGCTGTATGGTCTTGGCCACCGTGCTGCAGCTTAGTTTCAGGGTCTTGGCAGTCTTCTTTTAGCCTAGGCCATCTTTATGTAGAAAGAACAACAATTATTTTTTTCAGATCCTCAGATTTACAAAAATGTGAGGGGTGTACTCACTTTTGTGAGATACTGTACACAAAGGATGAGCCCGCAGTTTGAGTCGAACGTAAGTTCGATTCCAACATCGGATGTTCACTTGTTCTAAAACGAGCCGAACATATGGGGCATTTGCGACAAATTTGAGCGCCGCGGAACGCCCCATAATGCACTGCGAGATCGCAGTGTATTGCTGTATGATGATTGGCCAAAGCATGCACCTGACCTGCATGCTTTAACCAATCACAGCATGTTCTGCTCAGAGAGTCATGATTGGCCAAAGGCCAATCATGGCTCAGGGGGCTAAGTCCATGCCCCACACTATATAAGGCTGCTGCTTACACGGCGGCCGTATAGTGTAATGAATGAAGAGAGATTAGGCAGCTTAATTAGTGGAGTGCAGGCAGTGTATTTGATTTTATATATATATATACTCTGCATTTAGCGTAGATTAGATATTCAGTGTAGAATCTATATTCAGTCAGTACAAGCAGTGTATTTGATATATATATATATATACAGCCTAGTATATTCTCTGCATATAGTGTAGATTAGATATTCAGTGTAGAATCTATATTCAGTCAGTGTTGTGTATATATATATATATATATATATATATATATATATATTGTGACAGCAGGAAGGTAAAGTCACCTGGTTGCATCCAGGGGGGTAGATATATTTCGCCCAGATTCAGGCTTTACGCCGACTTATACAACTAGGGAGTTGATGAAGCCCAGCTGAGGCTAGTGGGCTCATGGATGACTCATACCTCTAGGGAGAGGGCTGGGCGTCGTGCAGGCAGGGAGTTGATGAGACCAGCTGAAGCTTGTCAGCTCATTTAAAGGCCTCTATAAAAACTCCCAGCTTCATTAGGTGTTAGCTCATGCCTGGAACCAGACCTGTGTGGACTGTCTAGGGAGAGTGAACCCCTGTGCGGTGAGGCAAAGCCTGTGTGGCTATTTGTTTGGACTTTTACTAAACCAGGGACTTAGGGACTAGGACAGCACCAGGCTGATCCCAGTTGTTAGTTTAGGAAACCTGCATGTTTAGTCAGAGGTCAAACTGACCAGGATTTATTTTGTTTATGTTTCTTTTTGGCTTTGCTGTGTTTTTGTCACTGTACATAGAGAAATAAACCGCACCTTTTGATTTTGAAAACCACAACCTCCGTCTGCTGGCCCTGTTTTTGTGTGGGGAGCCCAACCAGGGGGTCACACACACCCGCTACCGAGTTAACCCCCTCACAATATATATATATATATATATATAATAGTTTATTAAAGTGGTAAAGGGGAACCCTGCGCTAAAATTTAGTAAAAAATAAATGTCGTGGCCCCTCCGAAAATCTATACCAGGCCCTTCAGGTATGGTATGAATTTTAAGGGGAACCCTGTGCAATTATTTTTTTAAAAAATGGTGTGGGCTCCCCAAAATCCATACCAGACCCTTCAGGTCTGGTATGGGTTTTAAGGGGAACCCTGCGCCAAAATAAAAAAAATGGCATGGGGGTCCCCATAAAATCCATACCAGACCCTTATCCGAGCACGCAACCTGGCAGACCACAGGAAAAAGGTGGGGACGAGAGAGAGCGCCCCCCCATTTTGAACTGTACCAGGCCACATGCCCTCAACATGGGGAGGGTGTTTTTGGGGTCCCCCCCAAAGCACCTTGTCCCCATGTTGATGGGGAAAAGGGCCTCATCCCCTTAACCCTTGCCCGGTGGTTGCAGGGGGGGCTTATTGGAATCTGAAAGCCCCCTTTAACGAGAGGGCCTACAGTTCCCGGCCCACCCTATGTGAATGAGTATGGGGTGCATTGAACCCCTACCAATTCACCAAAAAAAGTGTCAAAACAGTAAAGGAGACCGTTTTGGACAATTCCTGTATTAACCACCTACGGACCGCCCGCCCCAGGAATACGTTGCTACTTTGAAGAGGAATACCGTTGTTATGGTAGCAGCTAGCTATCATAACCCTGGTATCTTCTTCTTCAGCGGGCTGTCCGGTTCCAGATAAACATGGTCTCTGCGGCTTACCGGAGCCATCGGCAGCGGCGAAAGCGATCCGGTCCTTTCCCTGGCTGGGTATGGAGACGAGTGAGGGGAAGATGGCCCCCACCCATCTCCATATCACTGCAGGGCGGAAGCGACGTGAAAACGTCACTTCCGCCCATAGCTCTTAAAGGGAAATTTTTTTTTTTTATTTTTTTTAAATGGCATAAATTCTATATTTATTTATTTTTATTGCATTTTAGTCTAGATATGAGATCTGAGGTCTTTTTGATCCCAGGTCTCATATTTAGGAGGACCTGTCATGCATTTTTCTATTACAAGGGATGTTTACATTTAAATAAATAAGAAAACATATATATATTTTTTAAAGCGCCCTGTCCCGACAAACTCGCGCGCAGAAGCGAACGCATACGCGAGCAGTGTCCGCATGTGAAAACGGTGTTCAAACCACACATGTGACATATTGCCGCGATCGTTAGAGCGAGAGCAATAATTCTAGCCCTATATCTCCTCTGTAACTCAAAACATGCAACCTGTAGAGTTTTTTAAATGTCGCCTATGGAGATTTTTAAGGGTAAAAGTTTGTCGCCATTCCACGAGCGGGCACAACTTTGAAGCGTGACATGTTGGGTATCAATTTACTCGGCGTAACATTATCTTTCACAATATAAAACAAATTTATGGCTAACTTTACCGTTGTCTTATTTTTTTAATTCCAAAAAAAGTGCGGTTGTAAGACCGCTGCGCAAATACGGTGTGACAAAAAGTATTGCAACGACCGCCATTTTATTCTCTATGGTGTTAGAACCCCCAAACGTTATATATTTTTTTCTCATGCCGCGTACACACGACCGTTTTTAATGTCATTGAAAAAAACTGCATTTTTCTCGACGTGATTCTTCTCAAGCCTGCCTGGCCTACACACTGTCGTGAAAAAAAATGCTTGAGTAAAGCGCGGTGACGTACAACACGTACGACGGCACTATAAAGAGGAAGTTCCATTCGGATGGCGCCACCCTTCATGTTAGTAAAGTTTGTTGAGCGACGATTCACGCTTTTCAGCCTCGTGCTTTTCAGTCCGTTACAGCGTGACGAATGTGCTATCTCCATTACGAACGCTAGTTTTACCAGAACGAGCGCTCCCGTCACATACTTGATTCTGAGCATGCGCATTTTTTTTTAACGTCGTTAAAGCACACGGCTGTTTTTCATGACGAGAAAAACGACGATGTAAAAAAACGACGTGAAAAATTAGAGCATGTTCCAATTTTTTCATGGCCGTTTTTCATGTCGTGAAAAATGCTCTGAAGCCCACACACGATCATTATTAATGACCATTTTAAAAAATGAAAATTTTCTCTTTATTAAAAACGGTCGTGTGTACGCGGCATAAGTAGTCTTCTAGCAAAAAAAAACTGTTTTTAACTTGTAAACACCAAATCTCAGAAAGAGGTTCAGTCCTTAAGTGGTTAAAAAAAAGTGTCTGGCGACGGCAGTCGGTGGGACGCCTTTCCATGGAGGCGGGGTTTTTCCTTTTCTTTTTTTCCAGGACCGCTGGCGCCGTGATTAAAGATGGATGGACATCACGGGACACTTTTTTTAATAGTGTCCTGCGATGTCCATCCATCTTCAATTCACTGAATGGGTAGGGTTACAATCTACCCCTATCCATTCACATAGGGGTCGGGATCTGGGGGCCCCCTTGTTAAAGGGGGCTTCCAGATTCCGATAAGCCCCCCACCCACAGACCCCCACAACCACCGGGCAAGGGTTGTGGGGATGAAGCCCTTGTCCCCATCAACATGGGGACAAGGTGCTTTGGGGGGGACCCCAAAGCACCCTCCCCATGTTGAGGGCATGTGGCCTGGTACGATTCAGGAAGGGGGGCGCTCTCTCGTTCACCCCCCTTTTCCTGCGGCCTGCCAGGTTGCGTGTTTGAATAAGGGTCTGGTGTGGATTTTGGGGGGACCCCCGCGCCATTTGTTTTTTTACATTTTGGCGCGGGGTTCCCCTTAAAACCCATATCAGACCTGAAGGGCCTGGTATGGATTTGGAGGGCCCCATGCCATTTTTTATTTTTTTTTGGTGCGGGGTTCCCCTTAAAACTACCAGACCTATAGGGCCTGGTATGGATTTGGAGGGGCATCCACGCATTTATTTTTAAAATTTTTTGGCCGGGGTTCCCCTTAATATCCATACCAGACCTGAAGGGCCTGGTATGGATTTTGGGAGGGAGGGACCCCCACATTATTTTTTTTCAATTTTGGTCCGGGGTTCCCCTTAACCACTTCAGGCCCGGAAGAATTTACCACCCTTCCTGACCGGGCCATTCTTTGCAATACAGCACTACATTGCTGACAATTTGGTGGTCGTGCGACGCTGTACCCAAACAAAATTGTGGTCCTTTTTTTCCCACAAATAGAGCTTTCTTTTGGTAGTATTTGATCACCTCTGAGGTTTTTATTTTTTGTGCTATAAACAATTTTTTACTTTTTGCTATAACAAATATCCCCAAAAATGTTTTTAAAATCAAATTTCTTCATCAGTTTTGGTCAATATATATTCTGCTACATATTTTTGGTAATAAAAATTGCAATAAGCGTATATTGATTGGTTTGCACAAAAGTTATAGCGTCTACAAACTATGGGAAAGATTTATGCCATTTTTATATTTTTTTTTTTACTAGTAATGGCGGTGATCTGCGATTTTTGGCAGACAGATCGGACACTTTTGACACATTTTTGGGACCATTGACATTTGTACAGCGATCAGTGCTTTAAAAATGCACTGATTACTGTGTAAAATGTCACTGGCAGGGAAGGGGTTAACACTAGGGCACGATCAAGGGGTAACTGTGTTCCCTCAGTGTGTTCTAACTGTAGGGGGAAGGAAGTGACTAAAGGAGAACACAGATCGTTGTTCCTAGCTAGTAGGAACACACGATCTGTCTCTCCTTTCCTTACAGAACAGGGATTTGTGTGTTTACACACACACACACACAAACGTCCCTGTTCTGGCTCTCGTGATGACGACCGCTGGTCACGTGCATCGGTTCCCCCACAGTGCAGCGTGCTATCCCTGCTTAAAGGGCCGACGTACAGCTACGACGGCTCGTGGGAATGTGCCAACCTGCCGCATTATAATGATGGCGGCTGGTCGGCAAGTGGTTAATATCCATACCAGACCTGAAGGGCCTGGTAATGGACTGGGTGGGAGCCCACGCCGATTTTTTTACGTATATTGCCGGGATCTGGCAATACATTACAGTCATGAGCAATTTTAAATGACATTTTTCCTTATTAAATTTTGCTGCGGGACTGTTATGAACATGGGGAAAATGCGCTACTTTACAGGCAGACTAAGGAGACCCCCCAGGCACGATATTTAAAGGAATATTTCATTTTTATTGTTTCACGTTAAGCATTATTAAAATCACTGCTCTTGAAAAAACTGCCATTTAAATTTTTTTTTTTTGCATTGATACATGTCCCCTGGGGCAGTACCCAGGTCCCCACATGCTTTTTATGGCAATAACTTGCATATAATCCTTTAAAATTAGCACTTTTAATTCTTCATGTTTGTGTCCCATAGACTTTAATGGTGTTCGCATGTTTGCACAAATTTTTTGTCTGTTCACATGTTTTGGTGCGAACCGAACCGGGGGGGGGGGGGGGGAGGGGTGTTTGGCTCATTCCTACTGTACACATATACAGTGCCTTGAAAAAGTATTCATACCCCTTAAAATATTGACACTTCGGGCCCAATTTGGACATTTTCACTTAGGGGTGTACTCACTTTTGTTGCCAGCGGTTTAGACATGAATGGCTGTGTGTTGAATTATTTCGAGGGGACAGCAAATTTACACCTTTATACAAGCTGTACACTCACTACTTTACATTGAAGCAAAGTGTCATTTCTTCAGTGTTGGTAACAACCCATGCAATCCATACATACTAAACCAAAACAAATAAGTTCAGAAATTAAGTTATGTGTAATAACATGCAATGACACAGGGAACAAGTATTGAACACATGAAGAAAGGGAGGTGCAAAAATGTATGGAAAGCCAAGACACCAGCTGAAATCTATCAGTAATTAGAAAGCAACCCTGCCCCTCAGTGCAAATTAATATCAGCTGGTTCAATCTCAACTGATGGCCTATAAAAAGGTGTCTCATTACCAAGGTGTCACACAAGAAACATCTCATGATGGGTTATTATTGTTGCAAAACATACTGATGATATTGGTTACAGAAGGATTTCTAAACTGATGAATGTTCCAGTGAGCACTGTTGGGGCCATAGTCCGGAAGTGGAAAGAACATAATTTTACCATAAACCGGCCATGACCATGTGTTCCTTGCAAGAATGAAAAGAATTATCAGAAGAGTTGTTCAAGAGCCAAGGAAGGACTACTTGTGGAGAGCTTCAGAAAGGCCTGGAATTAGCAGGTACAATTGTTTCAAAGAAAACAATAGGTAATGCACTGAACCGCCATGGCCATGGGCGTCCGCTCCATAGGGCAAGGGGGGTCGTTTGCCCCCCCCCCTGGAATCGAGAAGGTGTTGGCCAAATTGGCAGTGTTCTACACCCTCTGCCGCCCTTACACCCACTTCCAGCCCCGCTGGACCTGCTGAAGGTGAGAAGGAAGGAGAGCCAGGCTGTGTGTGCGGTATGGAGAGAGGAGGAGATGTCCTACAACACGTGTGTGTGTGTGACTGCAGAGACATGACGTCATAGGACACGTCATACATATGGTCAGTGTGCAGTGTAGTGGTCAGAGTGTAGTGTGTGTGGTGTCCAGAGGTGCAGAGTGCTGCTGTGTAATGTAAAGGGGTGCAGGGTGCTGTGTAATGTAAAGGGATCCAGTGATACAGGGTGCTGTGTAATGTAAAGGGGTCCAGTGATGCAGGGTGCTGTGTAATGTAAAGGGGTCCAGTGATGCAGGGTGCTGTGTAATGTAAAGGGGTCCAGAGCTGTGGGGTGCTGTGTAATGTAAAGGGGTCCAGAGGTGCAGTTGTGGAGAGGGGGTACACAGTAGTGACAAAGAGATATTTAAAGATGCAGGGGGCACAGTGGGGTGTTTTTACATTTTAACGTGGGGGGGTCACTTTTAACCCCTGCTAGCGGTCAAAGAAAGGGTAAAATGCGACTGTGTATCGTCGCTGCTGAAGCGCCCCCCCCTGAAAACATTTCAGCGGACGCCCATGGCCATGGCCTATATGTACGCTCACCATGCAAGACTCCATTGCTGAAGAAAAAGCATGTTGAAGCTCGTTTAAAGTTTTTTTCTGCACAACATTTAGACAAGCCTGTGAAATACTGGGCGAATATTGTCTGGTCAGATGAGACCAAAGTTGAACTCTTTGGATGCTATAATACACACCATGTCTGGAAGTCAAATGGCACTGCACATCACCCCAAAAACACTAGGGGTACGCATCTTCACTGGTCCCACGATTCAATTGGATTATGATTATCCTGTCCACGATTCGATTCGATTCCGCGATGCATCACCATTACTGCGCAAGTATGCATGGTTAAAAACTTTTTATCCAAAAATTCAAGCAGTCAGAAAAACTCAATTTTTCTCCAGTGGCAGAGGGGTGGCTGGGATCAGAGGCAGAGGGGTGGCTGGGATCAGAGGCAGAGGGATGGATGGGATCAAAGGCAGAGGGATGGATGGGATTAGTGGTAGATGGATGGATGAGATCAGTGGCAGAGGGATAGAAGGGATCAGGCAGAGGGGTGGTGGGATCAGTGGCAGTGGGATGGATGGGATTAGCCAGAGGGATGGATGGGATCAGAGGAAGAGGGATGTTGGGATCAGGCAGACGGATGGTGGGATAGATGGGATCAGGCAGATGGATGGCGGGATCAGGGGCAGAGGGATAGATGGGATCAGGCAGACAGATGCTGGGATCAGGCAGAGGGATAGATGGGATCAGGCAGACAGATGCTGGGATCAGGCAGAGGGATAGATGGGATCAGGCAGAGGGATGGTAGGTTAAGGCAGACGGATGGTGAGATCAGGCAGAGGGATAAATGGGATCAGGCAGAGGGATAGATGGGGTCAGGCAGAGGGATGGTGGGATCAGGCAGAGGGATAAATGGGATCAGGCAGAGGTTTCAAAGAAAGAAAATAAAGCTGCTAGATCGGCCCAACCAATCACCTAACTAGACTCCAATAGAAAATCAATAGAGAGAACTAAAGATCAGAGTTCATAGAAGAGGCCCACGGAACCTCCAAGATTTGAGGACTGTGGTGTGAAAGAGTGGGCCAAAATCACACCTGAGCAATGCATGTGACTAGTTTCTCCATACAGGAAGCATCTTGAAGCTGTCATTACTAGGGATGAGCTTCGAGTTCGAGTCGAACTCATGTTCGACTCGAACATTGCCTGTTCGCCCGTTCGCCGAACAGCGAACAATTTGGGGTGTTCGCGGCAAATTCGAAAAGCCACGGAACACCCTGTAAAAGTCTATGGGAGAATTTTAAAGTGCTAATTTTAAAGGCTTATATGCAAGTTATTGTCATAAAAAAGTGTTTGGGGACTCTGGTCCTGCCCCAGCGGACATGTATCAATGCAAAAAAAAGTTTTAAAAACTGCAGTTTTTTCGGGAGTAATGATTTTAATAATGCTTAAAGTGAAACAATAAAAGTGAAATATTCCTTTAAACTTCATACTTAGGGGGTGTGTATAGTATGCCTGTAAAGTAGCGCTTGTTTCCCGTGCTTAGAACTGTCCCTGCACAAAGTGTCATTTCTGAAGGAAAAAACGTCATTTAAAAGCACTCGCTGTAATGAATTGTCGGCTCCCGGCAATACAGAGAAAAGTCATTGAAAGTCATTGATTAAAAAAAAAAAAAAATGTGTGGGGGTCCCCCCAAATTCAATTACCAGGCCCAATTCAATTTGGGGTGGAGTTCCCCTTAAAATCCATACCAGACCTGCAGGAATATGGATATTAAGGGGAACCCTGCGTCAAATAAAAAAAAAATTACGTGGGGTTCCCCCCAAATATCCATACCAGACCCTTCAGGTCTGGTATGGATTTTAAGGGGAACTCCACCCCAAATTAAAAAAAAAATTGGTGTGGAGTTCCCCCCAAAAATCCATACCAGACCCTTTATCCGAGCACGAAACCTGGCAGGCCGCAAGAAAAGAGGGGGGACAAGAGAGCGCCCCCCCCTACCTGAACCATACCAGGCCACATGCCCTCAACATGGGGAGGATGCTTTGGGGGTCTATGACCCCTCAAAGCACCATGTCCCCATGTTGATGGGGACAAGGGCCTCATCCCCACAACCCTTGCCCGGTGGTTGTGGGGGTCTGCGGGCGGGGGGCTTATCGGAAACTGGAAGACCCCTTTAACAAAGGGGACCCCCAGATCCCCCCCCTATGTGAATATACATTGTACCCCTACCATTTCACAAAGAAAGTGTAAAAAATTGTAAAAAAAAACACAGACACCGTTGGGATAAGTCCTTTATTAAAAATAAAAAAATAAAATTAAAAAAAAGATTCTAGCAGTGGTAATCCACTCTCGGTCTCCACTCCAACGCTGTCAGTATCCTGCGATGGATGCTCTTTTTTTTGCATTGATACATGTCCCCTGGGGCAGGACCCGGGTCCCCAAACACTTTTTATGACAATAACTTGCATATAAGCCTTTAAAATTAGCACTTTCGATTTTTCATGTTCGAGTCCCATAGACTTTAACGGTGTTCGGATGTTCGAACAAATTTATTGCCTGTTCGCAAGTTCTGGTGCGAACCGAACTGGGGGGTGTTCAGCTCATCCCTAGTCATTACCAACAAAGGATTTTGTAAGAAGTATTAAATACCGTACATTTCAGTTAATGTGTTCAATACTTTTTCCCTGTGTCATTCTATTTTATTACACATAACTTTATTTCTGAACTTATTTGTTTTGGTTTCTGTGTATGTATGGATTGCATGGGTTGTTACCAACATGTGGTGAAAATTTCATGTCAATAGCACCTTTAGAAATATATTTACCTAGAGAAATGGTGACGTGTTCAATATTTATTTTACCCGCTGTATGTGTATGTGTGTATGTATGTATATATGTGTGTGTGTGTGTGTGTGTGTGTGTGTGTAAAAAAAAAGGTATCTTTATTCCACTTCTAAATCTGAAATAATTACCCTTTCAAGATTATTCGGAAGCAACTACAGTTCTAATACTCATTAAATGCCTGGTGTACTGTTGTACTTGGGTAACAGTAAAAGGTGTAATTTAAAGGCTCAACTATGTCAGGTTCTTAATTCCACAGTAGAATGAGATTATTACCCTTGTTGAAAAATGTGTCATTGAAATACGTGTATCTTTATCATGTAATACGTTTTCCGCTTTAAAGGATCGGTCCATCAATAACTTTTTTTTTGTTTTGTTTGTAAACTACTTACAGTATGCGCACAAAGGAGCAGTCATATTTGATCATTGCATATCCTGTCTCTGTGTCCTGCTTGGCAGAGTTACACGGTGACTGTACTTCAGTGCTCCATGGGTCAGGGCTGAACTTACTGAAAACTTAAAAAAAAAAACAGCAAATAGATTTTTGAAGATCTCTTTGGTCCCCTATACAATCTTGTCAAGTGGGCCCTTCTACATACCAAAGCTAGTAATTTCCTTGCAGCGAAACAATCCATTATTCATGGAGGAAACAAAGTTGCTTTTACTGAGGTTACAAGAAACTTGTCAGGTTTTGGAGTTCTGAATATCTCACAATTGAGTACCAATAGATATATATATTTTTTTTATGTGTTTATATTTACTTTTTTGGACAAGCACCTAGACATGCCTGTACATACCTACAACAGAATTCAGAAGTAAAATCAAATTGGGCAGTGTCTGATCTTACCCCTACTTTGACCCCCTATATAGATTCCTGTAGTGTTCACCCTTGAAGTAGCCATTGTTACTGATTCTTCTGTCCTGTCCTGTCCACTTGGCAATTACAAGATAGTATAAAACCATTAAGTCAATGGTAACACAATAGTACAATACAGAAATTAAAGACCCCCATTGGTCCTACTCCTAACTACAGAAACCTCTCTCCCACTCTATAATACTGACCAGTAGTGTTAGAGTCTTGCTGGTGTAGGGGCCTTCATACTGTTTGTTTGAGCACTCTATACCAGAGCCAAAGGGGTACTGAACTGCTCTCAAAAAAGGGGGTTAAGGCAATCCCATTGGGACAGAACTATACAATGGACCCAGGATCAAAGAAAAGTCAGTGGTCAAGAGACTTTTCACTACAATGGGCAATCTCTGAATTCATAGTGGTCCCATGTAAGCCAGTGAAAGGGTACATCCTCTCAACCCAGCGGTCCTCTCCTGACTGTCAGGGGTCAACCGGCTGTGTCTCTAGTTCCTTTATGAGTCTTTGTTGCCTCATTCTCCTTCTGGTCCAGTGGTTGTGGATCTTGAGACTTCTCAGAAATCAATACCATTCCTCCTCTGTATCTCTGCCCTGTGTCCTTCTGCCCAGTCCATAGCAGGGGAGAAAGACTGCAGCAATATGGGTAATTCAGCAAAAGCCCGGGCAGAGCAAACATCAATCTTTAAAGGGTGAGAGTCCTGACCTGGCTACAGTCCTATTGGCCAACAGGAATGTGCAGGAGTTCCAAGCATAGCAAGGAAAAACAAATAGTCTTTGATTATCCTTAGTCATCCACTTGAGGCAATGAAAACAAACTTTACTCTTTCGTTTACTCTTTCGTCCATGGACCGACACAGCTTCTCTATTGACAAAGTGGGTATTATCCGTTAATTAGGAGTGACTAGGCAGAAAAACTTGTAAAAAGTGTTGCATCATGTGACAGACCTAGCCGGGACAGAGGCTTTTGGAGGGGACTGAATGCACGCCTCTTGCCTTGCGACCATGGGCCCTGGCATTTGGGGGAACGGTGCTCTTTGTGAGCTGTATGCCTGGGGACCCTGTTACTTTGGATTCAGGTCCATGTCCCCCCAAGACACACAGACTCTGGGGACCCTGTATATGCCATATTAGAGTGACTGAGTCATACTGTTGGGACGTTCACACCTTCACACTAAGGATATGCGAATACAATCACCTCCAGCCATCTGTCTGTCCTCTGTGCTAAAATGTGTGATGTTTACACTTAGGAATGTGTATTGTATAGCAGGTGAGACAGGTAGGAGTCGGGATGTCTACCCTGAACGGTCATATCTATGAGTCACCTTGGCTGGCTAAAGGATTTAGTTAATTAGCATGTTAATTTATGTTCTGGTTACTTCCTCTGTTACTGTATATAAGACTTGATTTTGGTGCTAATAAAGTCTCTCTTGGTTGAACTTACATACAGCCTGCCTGGTGTTTGTTCTGACCGATCACAAATGGATTCGAATGGCACATAGCGGTAGTTTGAATCCTGGAGCACCGGATGATCCAATAGAGCAGAGGAGTGTCGGGAGAGTGGAGCCGAGCGAGCAAAGGGGCTCGTTACACATCACACCTTCTACAGTACCGCCCACGGGGCGGACCCTCTGGGTATACCCTCTCAGTCTGCATCTTCGCAGATCAGTTTTTTTCTGTCTAGCAAGGAGTAGGACATGGCTCCCTTTGGGCCCATTGGTCCAGGGAAAAAAAATATATATATATATATATTTTTTTTTTTGCTACATTTGTTGTTTCCTGCGATCTTTGATCAACTGCCGACTGGGTGACAGGCTGGATCCTCGATCCTTGTAGTCTCCCCAGTTTCGGCCATCGAGCGTGTGCCGACCCTAGCTACGCGCTGGGTTTTCCACGACATGCCCGTCGCTCCACGGGTGGCCGGTGAGCTTATGCTCCAGGGCCTGCATCGGACCGCTCAGCTTCGGCTGACCTTACGGCCGAGTCACAGCAGCCTGGCCGGTGAGCTTACGCTCTAAGGCTTGCATTGGACCGCTCAGCTTCGGCTGACCTTACGGCCGAGTCGCAGCAGCCTGTCCGGTGAGCGTCATGCTCCAGGGCATACATATGATCGTCCCTTCTGGATCCAATCACAGCATGCCTGGCCAACAGTCACCTTCCGTGCGCGGACGATGATCTGTTTGGAATGTCTTCCAGAAGAATACATGCAGGATAGGTAAGTAAAACTCCCCTGCCTCGGCTGGGTGATTTAGCTGGACATTCCTGGAGAGATCAAGTAAGTGGTTGTGGCCCCTTTCTTCCCTCTCTCCCTGCCTTTACCTCCTCCCTGGGCTTCTAGCTAAAGGTTGCTGGGTGCTGGGGGTCACCTAGGGGGTCCCACTGGAGCGGGGCTGGCTGTAACTAACATTTAAAAGAAATGTCATTTTTTCTCACCTGTGTTTGTGTCCTTCCTCCTCCATGCTGTCGGTGGCCATTTTGAGGTAGTCCATGCCAAGTTTGGCCTCTTGTGACTGCACGGCAGCCATCTTCCTGTGGTTCGGCCACACCCACTGGTCCCTATCAGCTGATCGGCGGCCATGTTTGTCCACCCTGTATGCAGATATTGCCGTTCGGTGGCCATCTTTTTGTGGGCTATGGCTGCTTGACCTCTATCTTCTGTCGGCGGCCATTTTCTTAGAGCCCACATTATCTTCCATACAGACGTTTTTGGCAACCATTTTTCGAGAGCCTCCGGCCTCTAGGGTGCATTACACTGGCGCGAAAATTCACACAGGAAGTGCTGATAAAAGAAGCAGCCTGACACAGCAGCAGAGGGACAGCATCACAGGCGCAGCATAGCAGTACCTATCCAGGGTGGTGAGTTCTCTGGGTGACCCAGCCTCTCTGCAGCACAGGAGGGTGGCCTATTGATATCTTGCCTGGAGCCCTGTGGGTGTCAGCGTGTGGTCAGCATGGCATCTGAGCCAGATGTCTTCTCCCCTGAAACACCAGATTTAGCAGCTGGTGTCCCTGAGGTGTCTATGGACGCTATGTCGACAATCCTAGAGGCGTTTGCTGCCAGGGTGGAAGCAGCACACAGGAATACAGGGGGTAATAAACGCCCCCGTCCCCTGCAATCTTCTGGGGATATTTCTGATGCAGAACCAGGTCCAGCTACGGTTCATGACCCAGATTCTGATGCATCAGAGACTGCAGACCGTGACCGATCGGACAGTGAGGAGGACTCCAAATCCAGGTCAGTACGCGAGACGGCTTTGGTATCTGACCTTATTACTGCAGTGCGGGATACGCTAAAGTTGGAAAAGACTGCAGAAGTAGCAGATACTCCAGTCCCCTTTGGGTTTCGTAAACCTGCCCGCACTGCTAAGGTGTTCCCTTGTGTGTCTTATTTTGACAAACTCTTATACAAGGAATGGGAGAACCCACTGAGGGTCTTTACAGCCCCAAAGAGGTTTGCAGTACGGTACCCCTTTGAGGAGAGTTTTCTGAAGATATGGACCTCTCCCCCTATAGTGGACCCTTCGGTGTCCAGACTTAATAGAGCCACCACTATTCCAGTAGAAGGGGCTCCTGTTTTCAAGGACCCTGTGGATAAGAAGGCTGAAGCACTCGCTCGCTACCTATACTCAGTGGTAGGCTCGGCAGTACGCCCGGCATTGGCGGGGGCCCTAGTGTCTCAGACACTTACTGAATGGGCAAAATTGCTACTCCAGGGGTTAAAGGAGCGAGATGCTCCTCCTAATGAGATAACTTTGGCCGACCAGTTGGTCCAGGGCCTTAAGTTTGTCTGCGAGTCAGACATGGATACTATTCCCCTGCTGTCAAGAGCTTCGGTTTATGCAGTAGCAATACGCCGCCTGATCTGGCTAAAGGGCTGGTCTGCGGACCAGACTTCCAAGAAAGCCCTGTTGGATCTGCCTTTTAAGGGCGACAGACTTTTTGGGGCTTCTCTGGATGACATCATCAAGGATGCCACAGGAGGTAAGAGCACTTTGCTTCCCCAAACTAGCAAGGGTAAGGGACCACGCCAAGGGCAAGGGCCCTCCTTTACTGCACGTAAGCGTTTTTTTCGCCCCCTTAAGGCGACAGGGAAAAGACCCCAGGCCGATAAAGCGCCTGCCCAAGGACAGAAGCATCCTTGGTCCCGCAGACCCAACAAGCCTGCGGACAAATCTGCGTCCACATGAAGGTCCGCCCCCACCCAGCTCTCGGGTGGGGGGACGTCTTCGCAAATTCACGACTCAGTGGACTGCTCTAGTCTCCGACAGGTGGGTTTGCAAAGTAATCTCCTCAGGCTACAAGATAGAATTTCTCTCTTGTCCACCAGACAGATTCATCACCTCCAATCTCCAGCTACTACCAACCCGTCGGGAGGCCCTGTATGGGGCGGTCCAGGGTCTACTGGAACGCGGGGTAGTTATTCCAGTTCCAGAACAGGAACGGGGTCAGGGTTTTTACTTAAATCTGTTCATTGTGCCGAAGAAGGAGGGGGTTCGTCCAATCTTGGATCTCAGAGCCCTCAATTGCTTTGTGAAGGTACAAAGATTTCGGATGGAGTCGGTTCGATCTGTAGTCACAGCTCTCCATCCGGGGGACTTTCTGGCCTCCTTGGACATCAAGGACGCATACCTGCATGTCCCCATATACTCCAGACACCAGAGGTTTCTGCGATTTGCTATCGGGAAGAACCACTACCAGTTTGTGGCCCTCCCGTTTGGCCTTGCCTCAGCACCCAGGACGTTCACCAAGGTGCTCGCTCCGATTCTGGCACTTCTAAGACAGCGGGGTATCGCTATCACAGGTTACTTGGACGACCTTCTGCTGAAGGCCCCTTCAAGCTCAGAATTAGAGGTAAGCGTGTCCATTACCTGTCAGACTCTTCGAGACTGTGGTTGGATACTAAACACGCAAAAGTCAGTATTGGTGCCCACTCAACGCCTAGTGTACCTGGGGTTGATTCTGGATTCCTCAGAGGCAAAGGTATTCCTCCCTGTGGAGAAGTTGCAGACCCTCCGGGCTGCAGTACGGCAGCTGACTTCCAGGAATTGGTCGTCACTCCGTTTTTGCATGCGAGTGTTGGGCCTCATGGTAGCCTCCTTCGAGGCGGTCCCATATGCTCAATACCACACTCGAGTGTTACAGAAGGAAGTTCTGTCCAGATGGAACAGATGCCCTTCATCTCTGGATTATCAAATCCGAGTGAGCCACCTAGTCAGGAGATCCCTGGTATGGTGGCTGACAGCACCGGCTCTAATGGCCGGGAAGTAATTTCTTCCGGTTTACTGGATAGTGATCACGACGGACGCCAGCCTTACAGGTTGGGGGGGAGTCTGGGGTGTCCAGTCGGCGCAGGGTCGCTGGACCCCAGAGGAAGCCCTCCTGCCGATCAATGTCCTGGAGATCCGGGCGATCAAGCTGTGCCTCTTCAAATGGTCTCAGAGACTGCAAGGGCGTCCAGTCAGGATCCAGTCAGACAACGCCACAGCAGTGGCATATGTCAATCATCAAGGAGGAACAAGAAGCTCAGCTGCAGCATCGGAGATCGCTCGCATCCTGAAGTGGGCAGAGAGGAGCGTACCGGCACTGTCGGCCCTGTACATTCCGGGTGTGGAAAACTGGCAGGCGGACTACCTGAGCCGCCAGATGCTGGACCAGGGAGAATGGTCCTTACACCCGAAGGTGTTCCAACTCCTCTGCCAAAGATGGGGCACACCAGACGTAGATCTTCTGGCTTCCCGGCTCAATCGGAAGGTATTGAGATTTGTGGCCCGGTCAAGAGACCCATGGGCAGACGCAAAGGACGCGTTGGTAGCATTGTGGGGTTAGTATCGGCTAATCTATGCCTTCCCTCCCTTAAGGCTTCTTCCTCTTCTGCTCCGCAGAGTGGAGGCAGAGGGAATTCCAATGATCCTAATCGCTCCAGATTGGCCTCAGCGTCCTTGGTACGCCGATCTAGTACGTCTGGTAGCAGACGTCCCCTGGCGCCTACCACTACGGAAGGACCTGCTATCGCAAGGTCCCATATTCCATCCTGCTTTACAGTCATTGGCTTTAACGGCATGGCTGTTGAGAACCAGGTACTGAGAGACCGGGGCCTGTCAGACTCAGTAATCTCTACTATGAGAAGTGCTCGAAAACCGTCCTCTAGGAAGGTCTATCACCGCACTTGGAGGGCCTACATCTCCATGTGTGAGGAAATGAAATGGCATCCGCGTACCTATTTGGTTTCCAGAATGTTTTTACAGCATGGGGTGGACCAAAGGCTTGTCCTAAGGAGTCGGCGTTGCATTCCTTGGACGTTGTCCGAGCTTTGAGAGTATACCTATCTGCTACTTCCCTGTTCCGGAAGTCAGACTCACTGTTTGTTTCGGTGGCTGGTCCCAAGAAGGGCCAAGCAGTCTCATCGGCCACCATCTCTAGGTGGATCCGACAGATAGTAATCCAGGCTTACGCCTTAAAGGGTCAGGTGCCCCCCTTTCCTGTCACGGCGCATTCGACCAGGGCAATAGGTGCCTCTTGGGCTTTCCGACATCAAGCGTCTGTTTCCCAACTATGTAAAGCTCACACTTTCACAAAATTCTACAAGGTTGATGTAGGTGCATCTTCGGATGCCTCTTTCGGCCGCAAGGTTTTGCAAGCGGCTGTTTAGAGTTGCAACTCCTCCGTTGGAGGAGTGCTGTTTTTGTGTTTTGGGGTGAAGTTTGTTTTTATGCTGTTACCACCCCTCGTTTTTTTCTCTGACACTGCTTTGGGACGTCCCACTTTGTCAATAGAGAAGCTGTGTCGGTCCATGGACGAAAGAGTAAATAGGATTTTTTACTCACCGTAAAATCCTTTTCTCTGAGTCCATGGACCGACACAGCACCCACCCCTCCTTTTAAGTTTGTACTGCTTTTTGACGAACTGATCTGCGAAGATGCAGACTGAGAGGGTATACCCAGAGGGTCCGCCCCCTGGGCGGTACTGTAGAAGGTGTGATGCAACACTTTTTACAAGTTTTTCTGCCTAGTCACTCCTAATTAATGGATAATACCCACTTTGTCAATAGAGAAGCTGTGTCGGTCCATGGACTCAGAGAAAAGGATTTTACGGTGAGTAAAAAATCCTATTTTTGTGCATATTTCACACTGAAAATCTCAGTTTTGAGGCCTGTTCTTCAGCAGATTGTTTTTTTTTTGTTTTTTTTTTAGACCTTATTTGTCTGTAATTGGTTGTGCATGGGGTGCAGATATAAAATGGCATAATTTATGTACATACTTAGTAATGTGATGACCATTCCAGTTTTCTCCCGCGTATTCTGTTAGCTTGCTTTGAGCTAAAATATTTTACACTGGTCATTTTTTGGCCAGTCCTATGCAAGCTGTTAAAATTAGGGGCTGCTTATTGTAGTGTATGTATGTTCAGCCAAAATGTCAACATATCCCAAATGATGGCTTGATGAGATATTTAGAATGCCTAAATATCAAGGTGTCCTTCGGGCTAGTATTGCGCGCTTAAAATTGCGTGACCAGGTCATGTTATGGAGCATTGCAGGTTTTTTGCTATGAAACAGAGTCAGCTCCTGTGTCAGTGGATCTCTATGGTGATTGGTCGTATTTCCGAATGTTATCCAATCATACACATAAATTTGTCAACATATCTGGTTGTCTATAGACAGTTTAAGGATAGGTTTGAATTTCTCTTTTCTGACCTCAGAAATAATTGTTCCCCATTTGGTTGCAAATTTATATGTACAGGTATAAATGGTTTAAAAAATCTAAATGCTTTAGCAAAATAGTGTACAGTTACTTAATAGATTTTTTTTTAAAAAGTTGCACAGTTTAATAGCTGTAACATCTGGTTTGGCATGGAGGCTTTCATAATATGTTGGGTTTCATTGGCAGGCTTCATGTGAAGAAACATGGAACATATTTCAAAGCTTCCATTTCACATCTGTTGGGTTAGAAATAATTGGAGTAAAACAATCCAATTTCTTTGCTAACACCTCTTTTTCTGCCTGTGTGCCTATGTGGTCACAAGGACAAGGATTTTCAATAAATACCTGAGAGTGATTAACTCTTCCCCCCAACCGAAACGGAAAAAAAAAAAGAAAGGCTTATGCATAATTTCAGATACAGTTTCCCAGCAGCAATCAACAAAAATTATACATTTTCTAATTTTATATTTTAATTTGTTGAGCCTTCATGCATTACAAAGCTACAAATCACCTTCAACTTCTTTCTGTAAACACAGGACATTTTGTACTTCCTGGCAGCTTTTTTTTTCTTTTTAATACTAATTGTTCTGTCTATCACTCAGCAGATTTTTTTCTTCTTTCCAGTTGGATATGGGTATCCCAGCAATGACAAAATGCTGTAACCAGCTTGATATTTGTTATGACACATGTGGAGCCAACAAGTACCGCTGTGATGCAAAGTTCCGCTGGTGCTTGCATTCCATTTGCTCAGATCTCAAGAAAAGCTTGGGCTTTGTCTCCAAAGTTGAAGGTAAGCTCATACTTCTCCCTTAATGTTTTACTGCCATATTAGTGAATTTATATGTCCCAAAATGAAATATGTATTTTAAACAAGGTATTTTATAAGCAAAGTGTGTCTAAAGTAAATTTTTGTTGTATAATGGGATGAGGGGTAGCCTGTCTGGTTTTTATTGCCAACACACAAAATTGGCCAGGACACCAGTAAGTAAAGATCTTAAAGCTTAAATTTACCAAAAAATTTATAAAAAGAACAGCACAAGGGGCATTACTTGCTTTCAGTGAAATGTGTCATTTGCGCTGCTGTATCCTACTTTTGCCAAAAAGTTCCTCCTCTGATTATAAACTGCCGCTGTAATCTTCTGGTGCAGCACATGTTATTAGAACTAAGGGGCTGTGATAGGCATTCATTAAGAGTGCCCAACTATACCTGCCCTTTCCACCAAGCTGCTCCATTCATAAAATACGTTATTACAGCTTTCATGAATAAACCAGGATCTATATACGAAGGACAGGTGGATGATTGACCAGTCTGCCATTACATTCACAGAGGGCTTTTCTTTCATAGAAGGTGTAGTAATGGCTTCTAATAATGCAGTAGCTGGGTACAAAGGGCAGGCATAGTCAGGTTATTTTAATGAGAGCTTGTCACAGCCCCTTAGTTCTATTAATCTCTACTACACTGGAAAACTTGTGGGGGGGGGGGCTTGGGGTGCATCAGAAGAGGAATGTGAGTAATATTCCTTGTGCTGATATTTTTTGTTTTAGGTAAACTTAGGCTTTAAATCTACTAACAACTTAATTGCAATAACAGCACATTTAGCACACGAAGGACATCAAAGCCATCCATCTTTCAAAGACACTATCAAAATTGCATCTAATTGTTTTGAACGAATAGGAATATTAATATAGCACAAGCATTGGCTGCATTAGTGACTTGTCTGACATATTCTTGGTTTGCTTCGAGCCTCATAAAGAGCAACTGAATTATAATAATCACACTGGACCTCATCTATGAGGAAAATCTGAACTGAATTTTTGAGGATACAATCACCTTGTATAGCTAGGTGGTCCAGAGGAGTGCAGAGGGAGGTGAAACAGGTCAGCCTCCTGCTCCTCTGCATTCCATTTTCTGGTGCTTGCCTGACACAAGTGCTGGGAGTGAGAGATTTATGAAATCAGTGGGCCTGTGTGCAAGATCACTGACAGTCTGTCCCCCCATTTAATCCTCCCCAAGGTCAATCTGTCCCCCAGTTAACCTCCCCTAGTCAGTTTGTCCCCCAGTATAATCCTTCCCCCTTGGGTCAACCTGTCCCCCAGTATAATCCCCCGCCTGTCAGTCTGCCCCACTGTACACTAAGTAGAAGAGTAATACAAACAGTGCGTGTGGCAAAATTGTGTAAATGGTCGGAGGGGCTGGAGATCTGAGGTAAATAAATCAATTCCTCCCAGTGTAGTCCACTCAAGGTCAGTCTGTCCTAAAGTATAAATCTTCCATCCTCCAGGTCAATCTGTCCCCCAATATAAACTCTCTATATAGAGTTTATACTGGGGGACATTGTACTGGGGGGCAGACTAACAGTCTATCACCCAGTTCAATCTCCCCCCCCCCAGGTCAATCTGTCCTCCCAGTATAATACCCCCCCAGGTCAGACTGACCTAGGGGGATTGTACTGGGGCACAGACTAATTCCCAGTACAATCCCTGGAATAGTTGTGCAAATGTTTATCAATTCCCTGTTTTCACAAAAAATACACTAAAATCATTATTAGCAACCTAACTTACAACATTCCTGTTAAATTCCTACTAAGTCCTTGTTCACATGGGGCGTACTAAAGTGTGAGAGCTGTTTTTACGTGCACGCACATGTGTTCCGTGCATCCCAGTCCTATTCACGTCTATTTGGATACAGTGGCTGCACTTTTTTTTTTTATTGTTGTATTGCTTTGTAGGGCTTTGGATTACCCCTGCAGCTTTAAACTGTTTTTGTTGAATCACATCTTTATGTAATGTATTCTTTCTCCCTATAGCCTGTGAAACCGTGGCCGACACAGTCTTTAACACAGTCTGGACCTTGGGATGTAAACCTTTCATGAATAGCCAAAGATCATCCTGCATCTGCAATGAGGAGGAGCGGGATGAGCTATAATCAAAATAAAGCCATTTTAGTAATCCTGGAGTATTGCTGTAGTCCAAAGACTGTTGATCAGTGAAGACTACAGGGTTACAGTGCCGCACAGCCTGGGAACTGACGCATTGCATTTGTGTAGTGTCAGTGACAGTCCTCTTATCTACAGTGTGAGCTTGCCACTAGCCTGATGTCATCTGCAGGAATGTGACTGACTGCATTTTCAGAAGCCCGCCTTGTGTCTGAATTGTTGAGCTCTTCCTGCTGGCCAAGTGAAATCTTTGATTCCACGCTAGACTATTTCAAGTTCTCTCCCTGTCAAAAATCATAGTTCAGCCTATTTATTATAGTCATACAATTCCTGTATTCATTTGGAAATTGCTCTTGAGATAACTCAAACTATTTCTCCGATGAGAATATAAAATTTGAATTATTAAACTGAGTTGGAAATGTTCCCCATTTGAAGGAGTTATGTATTTAAAGAATCATCAGTGTACCTTATAGGAGAAGCAGGTTTCCTCTAGGTTGTGATATGCATTTAAAGGGTTAGTTCACCTTTACCAAAAAACGACAGTTAAGGGGCACTTGCAGAAAAAAAAAACTGCATCTTTGACAAAAGTTCAATAATATAGATGTAGACTATTTACCGTATTTATCGGCGTATAACACGTGCCGGCGTATAACACGCACCCCAAGTTTAGGGGGGAATTTTAAGGAAAAAAACTTTTAGGAGGGAAGTTCAAGGAAAAAAACTTACATTTAAATGCAGCCTTGTCCATCATTGCAGCCTTGCCCAGTGTCCATCTGCAGCCTTGCCCAGTGCCTTTGCAGCCATGCCCAGTGCCAGTCTCTGCAATGTTTGAAATTGGCGCCGATTTCCACTGTGGAGAAGAGCGAGCGGAGCCGAGTGTACTTCGGCTAGACTCGGCTCCTCTCTCAGTCCCGCCCATCTCCACTGATTGCGCCGCTGACATACAGAAAGCCGAGTGTACTTCGGCTAGACTCGGCTCTGCTCACAGTCAGGGGACTGCGAGAGGAGCCGAGACTAGCTGAAGTACACTCGGCGTTCTGTATGTCAGTGGAGGTGGGCGGGACTGCGAGAGAGCGAGAGGAGCCGAGATACACAAAGCCGAAGTACACTCGGCTTTACTCGGCTCCTCTCGCTCGTTTCAACGGGGGATCGGCGTATAACACGCACCCAGGATTTTCCCCTGATTTTAAGGGGAAAAAAGTGCGTGTTATACGCCAATAAATACGGTACTTATCTCATTAAACCTGACTGGAAAACTCCCAGGATATTGCTAAGAGAGGCCTAGCTATAGCTTTTCACCTTAGAGATTGAGTGAAGGTGAACAATAATAGCTGGGGCTCTCTTTGCAATGTCCTAGCAACATCTTGGGAGTTTTCCAGTCAGGCTTTATAAGTGGCCTACACCCAGGGCCTTTTTTCCAGCAGAAACGCGGGGGAACGCAGTTGCAGCACCTTCAGAACTGAATGGCAAGGGGTGTGCTGGATGGTCTATTGATGCTGGCTGCTGGGGAATCTATTGTTGCTATAGGGGGATCTATTTTTGCAGAGGAAGGGGGCCTATTGTTGCTGGGGAGGTCTTCTGTTGCTCGTGGGGATCTATTGTTTCTGTGGGGGGATCATTGTTGGGAACAGTTGAGGGAGGTCTTTTGCTGACTGCTGGAGGGTCAATTGATGTTGACTGCTGGGGAATCTATTGTTGCTGGCGGGGGTGGGTCTTATGTTGCAGGGTTCAATCGTTGCTGGGAGGGATCTAATGTTGAGGGAGGGGTCTAAATGTTGCTGGCTGCTGAAGGGGTCTATTGATGCTGGCTGTTGGGAATCCATTGTTGCTGGGGTGTCTATTGTACTGCCTTTCTTGTTATCATTAAAAAATTCCATACAAAATACTAGAGAATTCTCTAAAAGGGGTGGTACTGGGAGGTCGGTAAGGGGTGGACCAAAGGAATAGTGCTTGGAGGTGGGTAGGGGCGGAGTCAAGGGAAGACTCACCTGTTCTCTGAAAAAAAGGCCCTGCCTACACCTACAGCAAGGGCATTATTCAATTTAGGTCATAGCTGAACAATTTGTTTTTATCTACGAACTCCCCTTATCTGCATAGGCAGATTTTTGGTAAAGGTGAACTAACCCTTTAACTATATTAAACTTTAACAACTCTAATGAACACATTGCAGTAAGTAGTGTCACGCAGAGCTGGATTGGGTTGTTTACTCCAATTTTTAAATAAAGAAAATAGTTTGTGAAAAAACTTGCCTTGTATCGCAGTAATTTGTGCTACTTTATTAAAGGAATTAAGAATCATAACTCAATAAAATGTGTGAATATTCACTTCAATTGTCCAATCATGTAAAAAGCTAATTCCTGTTTACCTAAAGTGTATGATATCCCATAAATCCATATATTTGTTTGGCTATTCATATTATGCTTATTAGATGTACCTCTATTGTTTTTATTTGTATGCTGTAGTGGTGATCCTGCCAGTTCCCCTGGGTTCCTCTTACAAACCGACATTTCCACCTGACACATTCAATGCTGGCTCTCCATGAAAACCTCTGTACTGCTAAAGCACACTGCACTCGCCACTCCAGAGGCTGGCACGCATTGAAACGTTAAAGTGGTTCTAAAGACTAAAGCCCTGTACACACGATCGGATTTCCTATGGTTTTTAAACCGATGGATTTTTCCATCAGTCTTGCCTACACACCATCAATCAAAAAACCGACCGTTCCAAACGAGGTGACGTAAAACACTCAGATGAGCCAAGAAAAATGAAGTTCAATGCTTCTAAGCATGCGTCGACTTGATTCTGAGCATGCGTGGGTTTTTTATCCAATGGAGTTCCCCACAGAGGATAGCAAATTACTATCGTTTTTTAGAACCATCGGATACATTTAAAACATGTTCTATTTTTAAACACAGATGGAAAAAAGACCAATGGGGCCCATACACGATCGGTTTGTCCGATGAAAAAAGTCCATCGGACTGTTTTCATCGGTAAAACCTATCGTGTGTACACGGCTTGAAAGTTTTTACCTTCATGCATTCAATGCATGAAGGTAAAAAACCTTCAGTGTGTGCAGCTCCACCCTCATATTTAACTAAGCCCGATCCAGCGATGTGCATGAGATCCAAGGCTCTCCCGGATCTCTCTCTCCAGATTGGCTGAGATGCAGGCTCCAGCTGCTGTCAATCACAGCCAGGGGGGCGGGGCTGGGCCGTGCCCGCTGGTCTTATGAATGCAGAGAGTTGGCACGGGAGCGAGCGTGCATGAATGCCCCCAGAGTAAGTGGCTTGCTATGGGGAGGAGGCCCAGAGCGCTGGCAGGGTACCCGAGAAGAGGAGGATCGGGGCTGTTCTGTGCAAAATGATTACACCAGAGCAGGAAAGTATGACATGTTTGTTATTTTTTTTTAAATGTAGCGCCACCCCTGAAGGATCCACTTGGTGAATTTGGATTCTCTGATCTCCGCCTCAACTCCAAGAATGACCTCAGCCCCTCTGACACACCTGGTTAAATAAAATTACTGCAAACACATTTAAGGACACATGCGGTAAATACCGGTATCCTGGCTGTGGAATTATCACCAAAAATAGACACACACCTGGTAGGGATAAACAAGTTGAATATATTAGCATGGTTTAAAGCATATGAAAACTTAAACCTTGCTACAAATAACTAATACATTAGAAAAGACAACCTTCAATTTTAGCAACTGCAGGTAAGGAAGGGCAGTAATCTATATGTCTTTGACACAGGCGCTGAGAGGGAGGAGAGAAGACTTGTCAACTTCTCAGCTCCTTCTGGGCCGCAAACACCCTTGAGAGGCAAACATGCAAAGAAAAAAACGGATTACACAAGTACAGTAGACACAGTTCTGTAATGTTGCAGGTCCTGAGGTGAAGAATACTAGTGTCTTCGGCTAGCAAATAGTGGGGCTCTTGTATTTTTTTTTTTTTTTTTTTTGAGAAAAAAGTTTTTTATTGAACAATTTACATTTGGAACATAATTCTGCAAGTTACAAGGCAATACTGGAGAAATGCATAAAACAAGAAATGTGGCTTATACATATATAGGCACAGTAGATCAAAAAACTTGTTCAGATTGAACACTGGATTCAGTGACTATCAATAAGTGGAAAACCCTATGTCCACGCTATTCATGGAATTGCACGCTAGAAGGATGTATAGTATTACGGACCATCAGTGCATGTGTCTGCGGACTCAAGCCATCGATCCCAGATTTTGTAGTACTTATCTGGACAACCTCTGTTGATGTATATGAACTTTTTGTAGGGAAGAGTGTTATTTATATCTAGTTTCCAATCGTTGAAGCTGGGGGGAGTGGGTCTCATCCACTGTCTGGCTATAATTTTTCTAGCATTAAACAATGTTTCATGCAAGAATGTTTTAGTGAATTTGTCCATCTCAGAGTCGGGGAATATCCCCAGTAAGCATTGTTTGGGGTCCAGGGTCAATGGGGATCCCATGTCATCATGGAGGAAGTCAACAATCTGCTTCCACAGACCCTGAAGGACCGGGCACGCCCAGAGTAGATGGAAGAATGTGCCCGTCGTTTGGTTACACATTGTGCACAAGGTAGAAAACTGTCGTCTAAAGCGGGCGATTCTTAGGGGGGTGAGATACGCTCGGTGCACCACGTATAACTGGGTCAGCCTGTCAGAGAGCTTGGGGGATACAGTCTTGCACGAGTCTAGTGCTTCACTCCACTCCTCATCCTCCAGTGGGCCCACCTCTCTTTCCCATCTTGGTTTAAGGCTGTAAGCTAGCGTGGTAGATGATGGGGTGAGAAGCATGACATAAAAATCAGAGATCAGCTTTCGCGGGTCCACACCTTTAACCACAGCCATAATAACATTAGGCGTAGATTGTGGCAAAGGCTGGGGAAACTGAGCTTGGGCTGCGTGACGCACCTGGAAGAATCTAAAAAGCATAGAATTGGGCAGCAGGAACTCATTTTGGAGGTCCTCAAAGTTTTTAAGTGTGCCATCGGAAATTATGTGGTGCAAATAATATATTCCATATTCGCACCATATCTCTGTGTCAGGGATCAAGAGAAACTCTGAGAGTAGTCTATTGTGCCATAAGGGGGTATAGTTGTTGTGTTTAGGGGTCGTTAATGTTTTAGTGGTGATGTCCCATACGCGCCTATATTGGTATAATAGGGACCCACGGTCTCTATTGGAGTTATTCCCACTATGTCCCACTGCAATTGCAGTGAGTGGGTCAGTGGTCAGTTGTGCCCACCGTGGACAGAGGAGGGTGAGGAATCTGAGTCTGTCGGTTTTATCTATGTGGTATAGTTGAGACAGTTGGGACGCAAGGTAATAAAGATTTAAGTCAGGGAGGGCTGTTCCACCTAGGTCAGTAGGGTTCTTAAGGACTCTCCAGGCCAGCTTGTGTCTGTTGTTACCCCAAATAAATGTCTTGAGTATGGCCTCCATTGACTTGAAAAATTTCAAGGGTAAGTATACGGGTGTGTGCCAGAGTATATACAATATTTTCGGAAATAATATCATTTTAACAATGTTAATACGGCCCCACACGCCGAGCGGCAGTCTCGCCCATACCTGGGTTCTAGACTTGATGAGATCGAAAAGGGGTTCTATGTTCAGGGATATATAGTCAGCCGGTGTTCTATTCACCAATACTCCAAGATATTTGATAGTGTTCACTCGCTGGAGTGGTAACTGTGCCTGTAGCTTGGGAGAGGGGAAACTATCCATAGGCAGTATTTGAGATTTCTCCCAATTAATTTTAAGGCCAGAGAACTGACCAAAGTGTTCAATTGTATGCAACGCCTTCTGAAGCGATGTGGCAGAGTCGGCCAGGTATAGTAGCGTGTCGTCTGCGTATAAGCTAATTTTTTCAGTCAGGGAACCAAGGCAGAGACCCTGAATCTCGGGGTCCCCTCTAATGGAGATTGCAAGGGGCTCCGCCGCCAAGGCATAGAGGAGCGGAGACAGTGGGCAGCCCTGTCTAGTGCCCCTGGATAAGTCAAATGTCTGGGAGGCCCTCCCGTTGGCCACTACTTTACCCCTGGGTGCCAGATATAATAATTGAACCCACTTAATAAATTTAGGTCCAAAACCAAAGCCACGGAGGCATCCCCAAAGGTACCGCCACTCCACTGAGTCAAAGGCCTTGGCAGTATCCAAAGCCACCACCACCCGGGACCCAACATTAGTATGTGTCGCTTGTAAGTTAATATACAATTTTCTGAGGTTGAAGGAGGTGTTACGCCCCGGCATAAATCCAGCTTGGTCAGCATGGATCAGGGTTAGAATCACTTGGTTAAGGCGTAGGGCAAGTACTTTAGCCAGAATCTTTATGTCTACCTGGAGTAGCGATATTGGTCTATAAGATTCCGGGAGGCCTGGGTCCTTGCCTGGCTTAGGTATGAGGATAATTACCGCCTCGCCCATCGATGGGGGTAAGGTGAAATTGTCAAATAGATGGTTGAAGAGGGACAATAACTTGGGGGCAAGTATCTCGATGTATTGGGCGTAAAATTCTATGGGCAACCCATCTGAACCCGGGGCCTTGGATCTGGCGAAGCTCCCAATCGCTGTGGTTATTTCGTCGAGTGTAATAGGTGCGTCTAGCATAGCCATTTGGGCATCGTCTAGCTGTGGAAAGATGATTTCCGCCAGTAGATCTTCCAATTGAGAGTCAGTGGTAGAAACCTGGGACGTATATAGTTGAGAAAAGAAGTCCCTAAATTCAGAAGTGACAGCCTGGGGTTCCGTAATCTTTTCCCCATTAGGACCAGTGAGGGAAATGACAGTAGGGGGTCTATCCTCACTATGTGCCAAGTAGGCCAACAGTTTACCCGCTCTCTCCCCATGTTCATATAATTTTTGTCTGGCAAAGAAAAGTTTTTTCCTGGCCGTCTCGTGTTGTAGCTGATTAACCACCCTGGTTTGTAACCTGAGTCGGGCAGCTCCATCAGGAGAGGGGTTCGACATGTACCCCTGTTCAGAGGAGGACAGATCCCGCATTGCCCCGTCCAGTATGGCTGATGAATTAGCCTTCAGCCTGTTGATAAAGGAGGTCAGAGTCATACGTGCATGCAGTTTGAAGGCTTCCCATACTACGTCTGGGGATGCAGATCCGTCATTCTCTAAAAAGTAAGTTCTCCAACTGTTACCAAGCTCGTCATCCTCCGACAACAGGGTGAGCCAAAACGGATTCAGGCGCCACGTACGGGGCGGTTTGTCTAATGGGATGGAGAGGCTAATGAAATATGGGCTATGGTCTGAAAGTAATCTGGGGGCAAATTCAGCTTCCAGTAATCTTGGGGCAAGGGTACTAGAAATGAATATAAAATCTATACGGGACATGGTGTTATGGGTAGTTGAGAAACAGGAGTAAGCTCGAGTGAGCGGGAATTTAAAACGCCAGGTGTCAGTGAGATTAAAGGAAGAGATAAGTCGGGAGAATCTAGTGTGGGTTGGAGCTGTAGTAGATAATGGCGAGGGCGACAGTTTGTCTAATGTAGGGTTCAACGTAGCGTTAAAATCCCCCAGCCACACCGCCTGAATCGAAGGATGACGAGTCATATATAGCAAGCCCTCTGTGACTATAGTAGAATTAAATGGTGGAGGTACATAGAATGCCATCAGTAGGAAAGGTTCACCATACAATTTAACCGAAAGAAAGACATAGCGCCCCTGTGGGTCAGACTGAACATCACACAGCTCAAAATGTACCGTCTTGGCAATCAAAACTGAGACTCCGCGGGCGTGGGACGAGTGGGATGAATGATATGCCCACCCAATCCATGGCCGGCGGAGTGCCATCTGGAGCCGACCCTCAACGTGTGTCTCCACTAACACCACAATGTCGGCTCGTTGTTTTTTGAGAAATGAGAAAACTGCAGATCTCTTTACCTTGTCCCCAAGCCCACGCACATTCCAAGTGAGCAGTTTTATCGATGCCATAATTCAAACATTAAAACATATCGTGGGACAGTAGCATTACATGAATACAAGGTTTGCCATCTATGCAGTATCAATGTTAGCATGCACTTCGTTGTATTGCAGTCCATCAAGAAAAAACGAACCTCCCCCTCCCCCCTCCCCACCCTGCATCTTCCCCAACTGATGCGGGTATGTTCCCAAAACCAAAAGAAAGTAACAACCGGTAGCAGATAAAACCAAAATATCTTGCTGTTACGTAAAAGATCTGCAGCGATCTCCTCACATGGGAGGTGTGGAAGATCCAATGCCCGCAAATAAAGAGCAACAGGCTCTTCTTGTACTGTGAACCAGAAGTACAGTGCGGGGTCGGTGGTATAGAAAGTTCTGCAGTCACATAATAAAGAGATGCGTGTTCCGGTTGCTGGGGGGCGAAAATTCGCTGTGTTAGGCATGTGGAGTGTAGGACTGATTGTGCTCCGCAATTACAGTCTCCAGGGTAGTTACATGGATCAACCAGTCAGTGGGGGCCCTAAGTATGGGAGACCCCCTCTGCAGGTTACAATTGAAAGAGGATTATAGCAGGGGAAGGCAAAAGGGGGTCCCAGGGGTAAGGAGCAATAGGGTATGCGCCGCGGGCAGTAAAGGGGAGACAAAAAAAAAAAAAAAGGGGGGTAACATACCAGGATTTGCAGACTCCCGCTGCAGCGTATAATGTGCTGGTGATGATGACAGGCAATCAATAGTGCTGATGAACATGCTCGGTCAGGTCACTCCGCCGCCCCTCTGGCGGGCCCCGGACGCTCCAACCAGGCAATGACTTCCTGAGGATCCTCAAAAAAGAACACACGGCCGTCCCTTTCGACTCTAAGACGAGCTGGAAATAGCATAGAGTATTTAAGATGTTGTATCCGGAGCCTCCTCTTCGCCTCCATGAAGCCTTGACGGCGGCGCTGCACCTCGGCAGAAAAGTCGGGGAAGATAGCGATCTTGGAGTTTCCAAGGTGGATGTTACCTTTTTCCCTGGCCATGCGCAGCGCCGCATCTCTATCTTTGTAATTCAAGAATTTTGCTATAAACGTGCGGGGGGGAGCCCCCTGAGGAGGAGATCTGGCAGGCATACGATGAGCCCTCTCCACCGCCAGGGTGGGGGAGAAGGCCTCGCGGCCATAGGTGTCAACAAGGAGTTTCTCCAAGAAGGTGGTAGGATCTTTGCCCTCAGCTCCCTCGGGGAGCCCGATGAAACGGAGGTTGCACCTCCGGAGCCTATTTTCCATATCATCTTGCTTGCTTAGAATCTGATTGATTTGGAGCTGCATTCGATCGGAGCTGACTTGGAGCGGCGTAACGGTGTCCTCCACCTCTCCAATGCGGGTTTCGGCAGTCGTGACACGCTCACGAAGTTTCTGGAAGTCTTGTCGCATGAGTGAAAGGTCCACCTTGACCCCCTCTATTTGCGCCGTCAGGGACGTCCGGCAGTATGTGATCGCCTCGAGCAGTTTAGCTGTGTCGCCTCCCGTAGCGTCCTGCTCACCGCCTGCGGCACCGCCATCTCTTTCCTCCTCCTGGCGGCGGTACTGGTCCAATTTCGCCAGGGTGGCCTTTGGCGTTTTTGGCGGAGTCATGGCAGGTATCCGCTGTGATCCCTCCCCCCTCCAAAGCAGGCAGCTCAGTCTATACCGAATGGTAGGGAGCTGTAGGGCTGGTGGGCCAGGAAGAGTCACTAGTCAGCAGGCCGGGTGAAGCAAGATGGCCACCGACCAGCACTAGGCCGAAGCCGGGGCCTTTCCTGAACGCGGCGGCCGCGCAGTCAGAGGCTGATGTATCTGCCTCTGTGGGTGTGAGGGGTCCTCAGGGGGACTCGGTGGGCCCCTGCAGGCTGTTACCTGAGAGCAGGAGGGCCAGGAAGCAGCACAGGCGGCAGGTCGGGTGGAGCAAGATGGCCGCCGACTTCCAGGGCTAGGCCGAAGCCGCGGACTTTCCTAGATGCGGCACCCGCGATCGGGATCGCGGCCCTGCGGAGGCCGCCGTACGAGCGGAGGATGGTGGATTTGCGGCCACGGATGTTCAGGGTCCCCAGGGGGTCCCGCTGGGCTGGTGCAGGATGACGCTGAAGGTCAGGATGGGCTGTACAGGAGTAATGGACGGAGCTCAAATCATGCACGTCCTACTCCATGCTATGTCAGGCCACGCCCCCGGGGCTCTTGTATTTTTAAACAAGCTTGCATGGAGCAGTAATCCCCTAGAATGTTCCTAGAAATTCAAAAAGGGCAAACTACTAGAGATGGTAGCTTCCAAACAAGCACCCCGTGACACTTAAAAGGGAAATTGGTGTCTGCATGCAGTGTCAGCAGGCCCGGACTGGCCATAGAGCAGACAGGGCATATGCCCGGTGGCCCGTGATGGCCCGCCAGGCCCATGTCACGTCTCCCCCCAGTGCACTCTCAGCTGCGAGTCGGAGCCGCACTCGAGAGACACCCGTCGACACATCAGGGGGCCGGGAACCCGCAATGATCCCCTTCTCTCTGGCACGGTGGCCACGGCTCTGATGATCTGATCAGTCTCGGCTCGGCTGTCTCACACAGCCGAGCAAAGTGAAACCGCCTCCCCATCCTCCTTTATGTCTACACAGGGGGAGGGGACCCGACATGCAGTCCCGCGCTGATCTGAGGTACATTATGGGTCTGAAGGGGGGGGTCTGAAATGTAGGGGGGGGTCTGAAATGTAGGGGGGTTCTGTATTGTAGGGGGGTCTTTATTGTAAGGGGGGTCTGTATTGTAGGGGGGTCTGAAATGTAGAAGGTTCTGTAATGTAGGGGGGTCTGTATTGTAGGGGGTTCTGTATTGTAGGGGGGTCTGTATTGTAGAGGGGAGCTGTAATGTAGGGGGTCTGTACTGTAGAGAGGGGGTCTGCACTGTAGAGAGGGGGTCTGCACTGTAGGGAGGGGGTCTGTACTGTAGGGAGGGAGTCTGTACTGTAGGCAGGTCTGTGTAACATGCAGGGGGTCCAGAATTGTTAGGGGGGTGTCTGTGTAACAAACTGTGGGGGGCTGTGTAATGTAAAGGAGTCCAGAGGTGCAGGGTGCTGTGTAATGTAAAATGGTCCAGAGGTGCAAGGTGCTGTGTAATGTAAAGGGGTCTAGAGGTACAAGGTGCTGGAACCCACGTCCCATCATTAACCGCCACCGCCACGCCCCCCCCCCCCCCGGGCTGTTCAGTCTAAAATGCCTGGGCCTATTTTTTGTCCCAGTCCGGGCCTGAGTGTCAGTATGGTGTCGAGAAGGATTTGGGTTTGCACCCTCTCACCAATCCTCGGTGCGATGACACAACAATAATCCCAGGTGCTTGTTCAGGTTCCTGATGCTCTTAGCGATGTTGTAAAGCACTGGATCTCTTGCTTATGGCCGATCGATATGACTGATAGCAAAACTCGCAAGATGAACAGGCAGCGGCTGACCCGATACCCAGATGGGTATCTCGATCCCTGAAAGGTGTGGGTCGTCTATGCTGAGCTGAGTGGTGCTGGGCTGCTGAGTTGGGTCCCTGGACTAAATAGTAGGGGACCATGTGGCTGTCTCTGCTCCTGGCTCCCCCCATGCATCCTCACTCTTCCGTCTCCAGGCAGTCTCTGGAAAAGCTTGGCTTTCTCCCCCTCTAATGCTGCCAGAGTCTCTCTCTCCCGTCTCAATGGTTTTCCTCACACCTGTCACCTTACTACACTCTCTTTCTTGCTCTCCTCAGACCGCTCCTTATTCTCCTCACAGACTCTTCTTCCCGGGCTTCAGGATATCCCTCCTCCTCTGTTGGGGCACACAGTCCCTGGTGTCAGCATGTGTCTCTCTCCTCACTCTGGCCCCTCAGTTTCTTTCCCTCACACACTCCTCCTCTCCTCACTGTTAAGTGTCACTGTGTCCCAGCAAAGGACTTTTTGAGCCTTTGTAGCTCCCTCTCTGATGCTGCCAATGTCTCTCTCTCTCTCTATCTCTCTCTCTGTCTCTTGCTCTCCTCACTCTCCTGTCAGCACTCACTCTCTTTTACCTCAGTAGTTCCCTCTCCTTTGTCTCCTCAGCCTCAGTGTCCTGTCAGCCTCCTCAGCACTTCCTGAAACTCCCCTTTCTGATGCTGGTACCTCAGTTTTCTGGCAGGACAAGTCAGAATCTCTCTGTCTCCATCTTGTGGCCAAAAGGAGAAATTGCATTACAAAATTCCTGCTACATAAATAAACATTTTTCCTTTACAATCACTTAAAACCATTACTAACTTTGCCAGCAGTTGCTCTCATTGAACATAGTGATGTTGATTTACAGCGGCAGGAGGGGGGGGGGGATTATAGCACTGTCCTGAAATCTACACAGTTGGGGAATGTGCTTCCCTCGCTATGTGACGTTACTCCAGCCCGTCCACATAAGACACTCAACCCCGCTATGAATAAGATGGACCTGAATGAGAGCATGCAGGCACCGGACAACCAAAAGTAATATCCATACCTGGAATTTATCTTTAAAACTGGAAACATCTGTGACAAACTTGGCTCTTCTATGCATTGACATTTTCACAAATAAAAATATGGCCACAATTAAAAATGTTGTTTCTTTTTTTGTACATTGCGGGACACAGAGCAGGGTTAATAAACATGAGTACCTGGGTTATGCGTCACCTACAGGAGAATAGTCATGGCCAAGAAAAGACAGGAAGTCCTCTTCTATATAATCCCGCCTCTCGAGGCCAGTATCAGTTTTTTCGCCAGTGTCTAAAGTTGATGGTCATGGAAGTGCATCTCCTTACTCAAGCTTTACCAGATCTATTCCTACAGCCTGCGGCTAAGATGAATTGGTACCTGAGCACCTTTTGTCTGAGCTTTATATCTCGCTGGGATTTACCTGTACTGTGACCTTTCGGCTCTGGATCATGTGGTAATGGAAACCTTGTGCACTCTGACTAACCAAGGTGTTTTTCCAGCAGGTTGCTGTACAGGTTCAGGGCAGTGGACCCCTGGTATAGGGAGATCAAGTCCTTAAAGGTCAGTTAGATGCTGCCCGCCGTGATGGGTAAAGATTAGATCCGGTCCTGCAATCAGATCCTGTGGCAGGAATAGTGAATCCTTGAGTAGCCTTGGTCCTAGTAGGTTTTTCCATTATAGTGCTGCCTGCTTTTTTTAGTTTCTACACTAGAAGGCATTGTTCCTTTGCTGTGTAATGTGAGGTCAGTTTGGGCTAGCTTTCCCTTGCGGATTCTTGCTTCCTGTGAAGATGACTTCCTGCAGCTGGGCATGGGTGGATGAATATGTTTCAGTGAGAGAATCCTCCAAAATTTGGTGGGAAAAGCACATGCATGGGAGTGTACACATGCATGTGGCTGGGAAGAGCAGGAGTGCATGCACGTGGTCTAGGCGCCAGAAGTGCTAGAGGAGTTTCCTGGCAGCCTTAGAGACATATTTGGGCCTTTTAAAAAGTTGCAGGTAAGCCAGCCTCGGTGCTCACTGCACAGGGCAGCATTTTGTGGATTGAGTCAGTGGGAAGGGTAATACCTGTGGGGGAAAAGCAGCTAGGGCTTGGTACACGTAAACTGGTTATTTTCAGGTCCCCCCCCCCCCAGCTGATTGGGACTGCTTTTTGGGCACAGGTCTCATTATTGGTCAGCAGGCTTGTCATGTCTAACAGAAAGTGAAGTAGTGGGAGCAGGGCTAGGAGGGGCATATGGCTGCTGGCATCAGGTCTGGAGGACACAGGACAGAGTCTGGCTGGTGCAGCTTTCCCTGAAAGGCCAAGTATGGCAGGTGGCTCTCTGTGCTTGTCTGGTCTGGTGACTATGGATGGGACGTCGTATGTAACCAAGGAGGATGTGGGCCTCTAAGTCAGCAAAATCAGACTATAAGTCCACTACACTGTGAAAGGATGCCCCCACTCGCATAGGTGGGGGATGTCTGCTGGAGTTTGCGGAAGCAGAGGAAATAAAAGACAAATGGGTTTGCGATACAGTGTCTCCAGCTTACAAGTTGGAGTTCTGAGAATTTTCACCTCCATGTTTGATGCGTTCAAATGTTTCTGAAAAGCCATAAAAATGGTCTTTGCTATTGCAAGCATTGCATCACCTCTTGTGTCTGGGAATGAACAAACCAGTGTCAGTAGTCAAGGAGTTTCAAGGATTTTCCTTAAATCTCTTTGATTTCCAAGCTGGATTGCAATGTTCATCCAATTTTAGACCTAAAATAACTGACAGTTTTTTTCAGGTTAAGCGTTTTTGGATGGAGTCGGTATGTTCAGTGGGAGCCTCTATGCAGCCAGGAGATTTTCTGGAATCAATTGACATTAAGGACACTTATATGCACGTCCCTATCTTCGTTCCTCATCAGAGGTTTCTTTGGTTTGCGATAGGGGATCAGCATTATTAGTTTGTGGTCTTTACCATTCGGTCTGGCCACCGCCCCTTGGGAGTTCAAGAAGATTCGAGCTCCAATTTTTTTTTTTTTTAAGAGTCCAAGGAGTGCCCATTTTGGGGTATTTGGCCGACCTGCTGTTATCGGACAATGTATTACCACTGAACAGTAAACAGAATTTTGTGGCTGTGCCCATCACCTATAAAACTTGGGAGTATGATGTTTAAAGGAATATAAAAAGATAAGCCAAGTACACTAATGTATAGTTCTGGGAAGGCACTTGAATTAATTACCACAATTACAGTGAATCTATGCTCTTAAAAGAAGAAACATATACGTTATATTACGGGGATCACAGCTGGAGTGATAAATCACATTATGCCTGAGCCACCAAATCTTATTTATGTCTGGAACAAGCAGAGTCTAACTACTTACACCAGTCTGGCAACAATTAAAGATTTATAGCCAAGGTGGCCTTTGGATTTTTTGTGCAAAAGAGACATTTAACTACCAAAATAAAAGTGAATCTTCTTTACCCTTCACACTGAAGAGGACATCAAGAAAAAGTGCATTTATGCATGCAACTGACTTTTAACCTTTCATAAACCTACATTTGTGAATCAGTTAACAGCTGATGCAGTCGAACCAGAGTATGTGAATGCATGTTACTAGACTGGTCTCATGATCTAGAAGAGAGTAATTGGGGTAACCGTATCATACTCAGCATCTCCAGGGAGGGAGGAGAATGGACATGCATACTGAAAGTTTTCTACCTTCATGCATAGAATGCATAAAGCTATAAAACATTTAAGCCTTTAGAATTACTTTGGGATGTAGTTACGTCTTTATACAATTTACATAAATGGCGGTGGCTGATAAGTGGTGCTGCCTCCTGAAAACATCATGCTAAATTTTTTAAACACAACCCTACCACACCTGTGTGTACTGCACTGTGTGGTGCTCATTGTAAAATTCATGGAAGGCATTAAAGGTCTGTTAAGAGGCTTTAAAAAACACTGCTTAAATTCTGCTTAAACACAGGGCACGTGTGAGCGAGCTCTAAAAGCTGCTTCACACCACAGGGAGCTTTTTGGCATCTTTGCCCTAGGTGACAAAGAATGATGTCCTGGCCTAGAACGTAATTAATATTACCTAGTAGAGAATTTTGAAAAGTGATGTTCTTCAGCAGTTGCTGGTAAACAATTGCTGACAAATACATTGTGATACAAGCAGTCCAGTTACTAATAGAAATATGGGGCCTGTCAATGCTAACCACTTTTTAAGAATACTGGTTACCTGGCTGTCACTGGCTTTAATGCCTACTGACTCAATGACCCTAAACAAGCATGTGGCCTAGAAATTTCCTCTGAAGACCAGGTCCAGATCGAGTCTGTCTGATGTGGGAGTGCACGGTCAGCAGGGCAGAGGATAGGGTCAGCAGTTTGTGTGACTGTCAGCAGGGCACAGGATGAGAGGTCAGTAGGGCAGAGGACAGGGGTCAGCTGGGTGGAGAGCAGGGGCTACCTGGGAAGAGGACAAAGGGTCAGCAGGGCAGTGTACAGGGATCATGAGGGCAGAGGAGAAGGGTCTGCAGGATGAAGGACAGGGGTCAGTATGGCAGAAAAGAAGGATCACAGGGGCAGAGGACAAAAGTGCGGTGGTCAGTATAGCAGTGTACAGGTGGTAACCCCCCCCCCACCACCCCCCTCTTAGCCACACTTCCCCTCTTAGCCAAAATCCCCCCACCCCCTCCTAGCACATATACGCAATATTTCCTCCTAGCACAAATCCCCCCCCCCCATTTACTCTTTCCAGCAAACCTCTCATCCCAGATTACTCTTACCCCCTCCCCTTCCTCTTTTGTGTTCCCAGTACATTCCCCCACCTGCACGTTCCACCTCCCCCCAAACTTGCAGATGGGAAATTGCTACAGAGCCAGGAGGAGGTGAGGGGAGTAGTGCTATGCTCTCTCACTCCTGTCATAACTGCTCATACATGCAGTAGATGACACAGGTTCTCAATTACATAGGGCTGTACAACCACAGTTTGATTACCTGCCACCTGCACATCTGCCAGCAGCAGGAAATGTGGGTACTTCGGTATGGATTTTTCCACTTTAGTTCCTTGCACCAAGCTGCCCCCCCTCCATGCCTTGTCCTGGCCCTGAGTGTGGGGATGGAGGAAAGGAGCTCAGCGGCCATACAGAATGTCCATTGGGGGGCCAGCCTAGGGGGGCGCAGCCCATCCCAGCAACCCCCCTAGATCCAGCCATGCTAAACACTTATTCCAAGTCAGTGCCTCAAAAAGGACTAAAGTCATTGGATAGGCATAGAAGGTAATTAGTATTAGTCACAACACTTACTGCAGCCTCCATATTCTTTTAGTTCCTTTAAGAACACTGATGATGTGAAGAGTTTGTTGCCTAGCACAGCTCACCCATCTAGTATGTAAGCTTTTTCATGATATACTCTTATGCCCCGTATACACGATCGGTTTTCCCATCAGAAAAAAACACCCAACTTTTTTCCGACGGGAAATCCTCTCAAGCCTGCCTTACATACACACGGTCACACAAAAGTTTGGTGAACTTTTGACTGCCAAGAACGCAGTGATGTAAAAGACTACGTCGAGTCGAGAAAATTAAGTTCTATGCTTCCGAGCATGCGTCGATTTGTTTCCGAGCATGTGTCGGAATTTAGCGCATCGGGATTTGTACACACGATCGGAAATTCAGATCATTTTTTTTCCGGACGGGAAAATAGAGAACCTGCTCTCTATATTTTTCCAGCAGCTTTTCCATTGGAAAAAGTCTGATGGAGCAGACACACGGTTGGGATTCCCGACCAAAAGCTCTCAGACTTTTTCCAACAAGAAAACCGATCGTGTGTACGGGGCATAAGAATATTGCACCATAAATATTTACTACATGTGCACTAAATCCATCATTTGCTTATGATAGACCCAAACATGCCAAGAGAGGTATACACATGTAATTAATATAATCATAAAAAACTTTAGAAAACATTTCATCATATAAGCAGCTGTATATATGTAATTTACAGATGAACAATGTGGCATAAAAATTACAATAACAGAGCACAACCACTTGTACTACACACAAAATACAGACATATGAGCATAACCACAAACAAATGGGCAGGTTAGTATGGGCAGTCACTGAGGACATTTATAATTGTTACTCACAGTCACAGCTTTCATGTTCATTAGCTTTTACTGAGATGTTGAATAATCCTGGAAAATCAGTTACCATGCATGCAACACCTATACACCCATTGTCATTCAAAAGGGAATAATTTAAAAGGCATAGTTGGCAATATTTTAAAGAAACTGTACGTGGGACTCTTCTGCAAATTTTTTAGTTTATAACCATGTTGCTGTGCCAAATATTTCCTTTAAGGACCGAAAATCAAAATGAACTTCTGGCATGACATATTTATTACACTTCCTGTCTATATGTGTGATGACTGCATACCATTTCTAAGGATGGGTTTTCTGATGGTGACAACAGTGGATCATGCCTGTATTGAATAAGCTATGTGTAGCCTCCTTTGAAAGAGAGGGTGCCAATGCAGACACACAAATGGGGGACAGTGATACATCTTATTTCTTTCTTTATATATATATATATATATGTATATATATATATCAAACATAGTATGTTGTGCTTTATTCAATACATATATCAATTCACATTGCCAGCAGCAGAATCACAGGGGAGAAGCTTCCACTTACCTTAATGGTATTGCTCCCTCACTGGCCTGAATCACACTCCCAAGCAAGGTAGCAAAAAGGGAGCGATCCATAACAGCAGGTAGGTGGTCTGTTAGGCAGCCCATAGATCAGTCCGTTTTTTCATCCGCTGGTTGAATGAAAAAGAAAACTGACTTAATTCCCTCATCCATACACACGATGTGGATGGTAAATCCTCCCTGCGGAGCTATTGTATTCTGACAGCGGGAGACTTCCTCACCGTCAGAATACACTGATCAGCATTGCAGGCTATAGCTGGCGGGACTAAGCGAACAGGAAAAATCTTAAAGGGTGGTTTTACAGAAGTTGATCGGTAGAGCGACTTCTGTACAACCTACTGGCCAATACATGCATTGAAATTCGGCCAGTTCCTACTGAACCAGACAAATTTCAAGTCCATGTATGGACAGCTTTAAGGCTGGTACACACGGGCCAAATATTGCTTATCGCACATTGCTTAGGATGGCAACCTCTCTGTTTTATTTTGTTCAGCCCGCTGGGTTGAACGAAAAAAAAAAAACTTCTGGTGTGTACCTAGCATTGGTGATCCTATTTCTCCATGAAGATAATGTCCTAAAGTCAAAACCAAGACAAAGCTACAAGATAGGATAGTTGAACATTTAGCGACCATGTTGCTAACCCCCGAATTGTCCATAGCATTCAAAAACATGAAGTAACAATTCTTGTCATTAAACTTAGTTTGCAATCATCTTAAAGGGACACTAAAGCTTCCCTTTTTTTTGCAAAAAAAATAACAAACAGTTTATACTTACCTCCACTGTGCAGCTTGTTTTGCACACAGTGGCCCCGATCCTGGTCTTCTGGGGTCCCTCGGCGGCTGTCTTGGCTCCTCCCCGCAAGGACTCCACACCATAATGCGAGCGAGCTCGCATGGTGTGGAGTTATTGCGGGCGCGCTCCCGTGATACAGCGGCGGCCATAGCCGCCGACTGTATCACTCGGCCCCACCCCCGGCGCGCCGCGTCATTGGATGTGATTGACAGCAGCGCCAGCCAATGGCGGCCAGGCTGAGAACCGAAGAGGATGACGGGGACGAGCGCCGGACTTTCGAGGGGCCAGGTAGGTAAAACGGGGGCTCGGGGGGGGGCCGTATTGTCGGATGTTTTTTCACCTTAATGCATAGGATGCATTAAGGTGAAAAAACATGTACCTTTACTACTCCTTTAAGTTTGCACATCATCAATGATCTTTTAACTACCTTACTGTGGGATCTAAAAGGTCAGACTGAATATAAAACTTTTGCTGTGCTGTTGGTGAATTGCAGTCTATCGCCTCTAAAAAAATAAGAAATTAATTGCCAGGCCAAATACATAACCAGACAGTGGCGGTGCATCCATTTGTGAATCAGTTAACAGGGTGCTGCCCCCTCTCTCTAGCCACTCCCTCTGTGTACTATGGATACATTCATTGCATGAATCTATCCACGGCCGCTGTAGACACCCCCATTCAGGCGTCCGGCCCCATTTCGGCAGGGGGGGGTTTTTGAAGCACCTGATTAGAGCCATGGGCTCTAATAGGCATCAAAAAAGGTGCACTGTGAGCGCAAAGCATTGCGCTCGCAGTGCACCCAGGTATGTTAGCAAAGCAAATGAATATTTGCTTTGCTAACACAGAACCGCCTCTCAGTCAATCAGGAGGCCCGGATGTGATACCGGGCGCTTGATTGGCTGAAGGTAGAGGCGATCTCATTGGCCACCTAGCAAAGCAGGAAGAAGACACGCACGGATGACGCAAGGCCATCACTGTGCTACCTGTCCCACAGCTCGCCGCCTGACCCACCACCATGATGGGGTAAGTGCTGGGCAGACAACGGGCGGGGGGCCCAGTGGTTGCATATTATGGGCACAAAGGCTGCAATTGATGGAGCACAGTTGGTAGCATTTGCGAGGCACAGAGGCTGCATATGATGGGCACAGTTGGCTCCATATGATGGTCACAGTTGGCTGCATATGATGGGCAGAGTGGCTGCATATGATGAGCACAGTGGCTGCATATGACAGGCACAGTTGGCTGCATATGACAGGCACAGTTGGCTGCATTTGCTGGGCACAGTTGGCTGCATATGACGGGCACAGTTATATGCAGCCAACTGTGCCCATCATATGCAGCCAACTGTGCCCATCATATGCAGCCAACTGTGCCCGTCATATGCAGCCAACTGTGCCCAGCAAATGCAGCCAACTGTGCCCGTCATATGCAGCCACTGTGCTCATCATATGCAGCCGACGGGCACAGTTGGCTGCATATGACGGGCACAGTTGGCTGCATATGACAGGCACAGTTGGCTGCATATGATGGGCACAGTTGGCTGCATATGATGGGCACAGTTGGTTGCATATGATGGGCACAGTTGGCTGCATATGATGGGCATAGTGGCTGCAATTGATGTTTTTGTTTCAGTATTTTTCAGTTCGTTTGCACCCCCCAAAAAAATTTGAGCACCAGCTGCCACTGTAACCAGAACATAATTGGGTAATTAAAGAAAAACAAGACAAAAGGCATTAGTTATAAATAAAATGTTTGATGAGATGTTCAAACAAAAAGAATCATAATATAGCAGTATGTATATACAACATGGTGGATATGGTTGGAAATGAAGTTACTCCTCCATGTCTATTATTATAGGTCCTCCAGTGAGAAGGTGGTTTGACAGGTGACTTGTTTCTTCCTCCATATCTGCTGCTCTGCGCATCCGTCTGCGGCATCCTTGAGCACAACGTGAACGCTCATCTGTAGCTCCACACACTAAAATCTGGCAGTGAATGAACACCTCCTATATGCAAAAAAAATCAGTAATATTCTTAAAGGCAGGGTAAACATTTCTACTTCTACCAGGTGTTTTTCACCTGCATGAGATGTGCATTGATCATATAGTTTTGGTTTCACTTGTTGCCCTGTACACACATTCTATAGTAGAGTATTCACATTCCTGTGTCAGCAGTTTTTGTTTGTGTTCAAAGAGTAAGCATGTGGCATGGTCCTGCACAGGTTAACACATGACCTCTGTCTGTAGTATTAAGGCCCGTACACACGATACGAAAACCAGATGAAAAAATTTGTACGACGAGCTGTCTGCCGATTTTCGGATCGTTAGCACGGTGCTTTTGACAGCCGATTTCGCTTTTTCGTCAGACAAAAGCTGGATGTGCAGACTAAAACATTTTTGTCGGATGTGAACTCAATCCGATTTTCGTTTCATTAGTACAGTTTTTGTACGAAAAAAATTGTAAGAGCAAGACTATTCAACACATTTTTGTCACTTCTGACTTTGTAGTCTGTCGTACGAAATTTTTCATATTGTGAGTTAACCTCTTCACTTTGAGACTAGCATGCCACAAAAAACGGACATTCAGTCGTCTGAAAAGCATGTGTACGAGGCTTAAGACCCAACATTACCTCTGCAAAAACGATATATCCCACAATCTCTGGGTCTCTCAGTCTAGCACCAGTGCAGGTGAGAACTATATGGTAATTAGTTATGACAGACACAAGCAGGCAGAGCAATCACAGACACACGCACAGAGAGCTTACTTGCAGTTTGGAAACTATGCCTTTCATCATATTAGTACCCCTACTTTTGGAGCAGGCAGAAAGCTGGAGGGAGAGTGTGTAGGAGCCTGGCATTGAATCCACAATCTACCTATTGCAGGTACACCACTTTGCAGGCTCCTGCAGAAAAAAATAACAAATGCACATTTTTAACTACAAAATCCTGTGCATTTATTATTTTTTTGTTAAACTTAAACCCCTGTTTTTAACGCATACTGTTAGACAGGTTAATTTGGCTGTCCGCGGGCTGGTCGGTAAGTTAGCTTGGAGTTTTCCTTGGATTTATCTTTGGCTTTTTTTCTAACATATGTTGCCTTCCAATGCTGCTTGCTTCAATGGCCAGTTATAGGTGGTGGCAGTGGCTTTCTTTTTTGTAAATTTAAAGCGGAGTTCCACCCAGAAATGAAACTTCTGTGGATCGGATGCCCCCCCCCCCTCTGGTGCCACATTTGGCACCTTTCAACGGGAGGGAGGAGCGGATACCCGTCAAATCCAGGTATCTGCTCCCACTTCCGTGGAAAGATCGTCACACTCTGTGCGGCAAACTACGCAATGTCCGGCCCCCCTCCCCTGCTGCCTTCTGGGAGACACACGGGTCCCAGAAGACAGCAAGGATTATTAAGAACGCGCAGCGCGACTCGCGCAGTAGAAACAGGCTGTGAAGCCACAAGGCTTCACTTCCTGTTTCCCTTAGTAAGAATGCTGGCGCCCGCACCCAGAGCTGACATCGCGGGCTCCCTGGACAGGTAAGTGTCCTTATATGAAAAGTTAGCAGCTACAGTATTTGTAGCTGCTGACTTTTAATTTTTATTTTCCCCAGGTGGAACTCCTCTTTAAACGTAGACTTAGAGACATGTTACAACACACACTATTACAATGTAGATGTTTTACACAGGCTATTAAATTAGATTTTAAATACTGATGACTGAGCAGCAAGTTATCACATCTCATGGATTAGGAAACAACCTTTATTCCTGAAGCAAACAAGTGTTATCTAAAATCAACTAATTGTACCGCGTCCTCTTCATTGATTTGTGATGTGCTGTGGCTTTTCATTGAACAGGCTAAAGAGCAAACACCACAACACCATGACACCATGACAAGAAATAATAAACTATTAGGTAAATTGCAAAACATTAATAAAATCAATGCAATTTAATTAAAGTTGAATTTAACTGTATTTGAACACAATAAAATGTTATTTAAATAATTTTTAATATTCAAAACAAACTCATCCATCCATCTATGTCTCCATGATTTATTTTGTTCAGAAATCACTTTGAAAAACACCCCTAGCATTTCTAGCCACAGCAATCTTGAGTAAGGGGGAGATGATTAATTTAGTGTCTACTAACCTCTCCTCCCCTCCTCTAGACTCCTGGTATGGAGTCATTTTGGCCTAGGCCTGAAAACCAGAAAGTAACTAAAGAAATGTGAAAAATAAGTTTAAAACCAGTAAATATGATATACATGTAGCGGGGTCTCCTTTAAAGTGGTTGTAAACCCACTTTTTAAACAAAGACCTACAGGTAAGCCTAGATTAAGGCTTACCTGTAGGTGCAAGAAATATCTCCTTAACCTACACGGTTAAGGAGATATTTGTATGTAAATGCGGCGACGCTGACGTCACCCCATTCACAAATTCGGCTAGGTCGCAACATTCGACGACGTAGCCGAATTCGACAGCTCACGCGCGCATGCGCGGAGTCACGTCTTCTCCGCTCCGGCCAATCACAGCGCCGCTCCGGCGCTGTGATTGGCTGCAGCTGCGATACCCGGAAGTAACATTCTGGCTATCGCCGCAGCGATGGATGCGGCTAGAGGAGGGACACGGACGACTTCGGGGGCCCCGATCGAAGGTAAGTGGTACATAATGAGCTAGTATGCTAGTCATACTAGCTCATTATAGCTTTGTCTTGCAGGTTAGTCAAAAAAAAAAAAAAAAAAGATAAAAGGGTTTACAACCACTTTAAGGCTCCGGGACTACAGTACCCAGAGCCCCATTCGGCCTCAGGGCGGAGGTTCCGCCGCAGAGACTCATATGAGAGGTTATTTAAGAGAGGGGCGGGGAGAAGCTCGCTCTCTTGGGACAACGCGCTTCAAGCAACAAGTCATCCTGCGAGGATCTGCTGTGGGGTAAGGCCTGAAGCCTAAGGCCTTACCCGAAGTCTGAAGAGCCTTTCACCGTCCTGCGGAGCCTGGGTGGATCCTGGATCGTCAGTGTAGGACTCCAGTTGGATCGGGGACCCGATCGGTTGCAGACGCTGTGTGCGACGGACACACGCGGTGGAAGACCCAGGCTGGGATCGCGCCTGGAGCGGTGAGCGGGCACCTGCCCATATCCATAGACTGAGTTATATTCAGGCCTATAGACTGCCTAGGCCCACTGTTCGCTCACCAGTGTTCTTTGGGGGTCCGGTAGTTGGGACAGAGTTGAGGTGCCTACCCCCCCCCCCCGTTTGCATACTGTTGCTACGAGTTACCACCTTTTTGGATTACAATTGGTTAATTTCTTCAAGTGCACCAACGAAAGCTGGCCGGTGAAGAAAATCTTACTCCCTTAGGGAAAGGGGACTATTTCATACACTGTCAGGCCTGACATAGGTGGGGAAAGTTATAAAGTTTGTGTTGCTGTGTCTTAGGGCGCGCATGCCATAATAGCTCCGCGTGGTGGATACTGCGCGGCGCCATTTTATAGTGCTGCCTCTGTAGCATTGGTTGGTACAGGGTTTCTGCAGACCCATGTAAGTGTTGCATGTCATGTTTTTATGCCACCATTTTATAGTAAAGCTATTACTTATTCATATTCCTGCCTCAGAGTGTTGTTTGTCTATTTAGGAACTGTTAAGTATCATACACCTGAGAGTGATAGGAAGCTATCCCTAGACTAACTGTGCCAGAGAGTCAGATTGCCGGGGGTTGGCAGTGCTGTATACAGGGCCCGAGAAAACAAACCAGCGGCTCTCTTAACTGGGGGTAGCGCTACATACACTATATTGTCAAAAGTATTGGGATGCCTGCCTTTACACACACATGAACTTTAATGGCATCCCATCTTAGTACGTAGGGTTCAATATTGAGTTTGCCCACACTTTGCAGCTATAACAGCTTCAACTCTTCTCGCTCATCCATGACTTTATGGATCTTGCTTTGAGCACTGGTGCGCAGTCATGTTGGAACAGGAATGGGCCATTCCCAAACTGTTCCCACAGAGTTGGGAGCATGAAATTGTCCAAAATGTCTTGGTATGCTGATGCCTGAAGAGTTCCCTTCACTGGGACTAAGGTGCCAAGCCCAACCCCTAAAAAACAACCCCACACCATAATCCCCCCTCTACCAAATGATATGGACCAGTGCACAAAGCTAGGTCCAAAAAGACATGGATGAGCGTGTTTGGGGAAACTTAACTGGCCCGCACAGTCCTGACCTCAACCCGATAGAACACCTTTGGGATGAATTTGAGCGAAGACTGCGAGCCAGGCCTTCTTGTCCAACATCAGTGCCTGACCTCACAAATGCGCTTCTGGAAGAATGGTCAAACATTCCCATAGACACACTCCTAAACCTTGTGGACAGTCTTCCCAGAAGAGTTGAAGCTGTTATAGCTGCAAAGGGTGGGCCAACTCAATACTGAACCCTACGGACTAAGACTGGGATGCCATTAAAGTTCATATACTTTTGACAATATAGTGTACTTTCCTATATTTTTACTAATGCTATCAGCATAAGGATTAGAGGGTTTAGTTCCGATTTAAGTAAATAGTAAAAGCAAACAAATAAGCTTAGCTTCATCCCCAGGCACCTGACAGCCCTATCCACTTGGTGCTTGAAAAAGTCAAGGTTTGATTTTTAATAAATAAACTCTGCAGGTTAGGTATGGATTCCAGCATTGACTTTTTGAAGTAAGTAATAAAATAAAAATATTACTAAAATATTAACGGAATCTAAAGGCAAAACTTTTTTAAAGTTTTGTTTAGGGTGGAGAGGGATTGGAACGCTTGTTAGTTTTATTGCTATCTGTGCCTGTTTGGGAGATTCACCCTCTCTATTTGTCCTGTTTATCTCTATCATTGAAAGTGAAAGTAAAAGAAAATCCCAAATTTTGGGTTGTCCCAGAAAAGTAATAGAGGGGAAACCTTCCAATAAGGACACTAGTTCTGGTGACCTGGGGGGGGGGGCCCAATGAGTTCCCTTGATTTGCTGGTATTTTGTCGAACTTCCTGTTTGCCTATAGGACAGGAAGTGAAGGGAAATCTCCGCAATGGGACATAAATGGTGAAAAAAAAAACGGCAAGGGTTATAACTCCCCCTTACTCTATCCAAAATGAAAAACAAAATTTTGCCTATAGTTCTACTTTAATTAATTAAAGGAAACATTTCTTGAGGAAAACATTGAGGCTGCCTATGCTGGCTTCTTAGTAGGGATGAGCTTGGTGTTCGAGTCGAACATAAGTTCGACTTGAACATCGGCTGTTCGACCGTTCGGCGAACATCGAACGATTTGGGCCGTTCGCGCCAAATTCGAGTGACGCGAATGGCCCACAATACACTGCGCCATCGCAGTGCAATCCCGGCGCTGTGATTGGCCAAGCATGCACTGTGACCCCGCATGCTTGGTCAATCACAGCGCCGGCAGCTAGGAGAGCCATAATTGGCCACAGGCAGGTTGCCTGTGGCCAATTATAGCTCACAGGGGTTAGCACACTCCCCACACTATAAAAGGCCGCCAGCGCGGCGGCCTTGTGTAGTGTGTTCCGGCGCAGGGAAAGAGAAGGATAGGCAGGGACAGTGTGATATTCTTTGTGCTATTCTTGTGTGCAGGGAGAGAGAAGGATAGGCAGGGAGAGTGTCAGTGTCATATTCTTTGCTAAACCTTGTGTGCAGGGAGAGAGAAGGATAGGCAGGGGACAGTGTCAGTGTCACATTCTTTGCTAAACCTTGTGTGCAGGGAGAGAGAAGGATAGGCAGGGAGAGTGTCAGTGTCATATTCTTTGATAAACCTTGTGTGCAGGGAGAGAGAAGGATAGGCAGGGGACAGTGTCAGTGTCATTGTTGCTAAGCCTCCTGCACATTATACACCTGAAGTTAGCCCGTATTGCTGTGTTTTCCTGGTGTGTTACACCAACAGGCATTTGCAGCACTTACAGCGGGCAGAGTGTGCCTCCTGCACATTATACACCTGAAGTTAGCCCGTATTGCTGTGTTTTCCTGGTGTGTTACACCAACAGGCATTTGCAGCACTTACAGTGGGCGGAGTGTGCCTCCTGCACATTATACACCTGAAGTTAGCCTGTATTGCTGTGTTACACCAACAGGCATTTGCAGCACTTACAGCGGGCGGAGTGTGCCTCCTGATCATATTACACGTGAAGTTAGCCCGTATTGCTGTGTTTTCCTGGTGTGTTACACCAACAGGCATTTGCAGCACTTACAGCGGGCGGAGTGTGCCTCCTGCACATTATACACCTGAAGTTAGCCTGTATTGCTGTGTTTTCCTGGTGTGATACACCAACAGGCATTTGCAGCACTTACAGCAGGCGTAGTGTGATTCCTGCAAAATATACTCCTGAAGCTAGGCCTTATTGCTGGTTTTCCCATCTCCCTGCAGGCCATTAGAATGTGTGGAAGGCAAAGAAGGAGAGGCAGACAGTCAGGAGCCAATAAAAGAGGGCAAGCAGGCTCTGTGTCTAGAGACAACAGTGCTGGTTGTGGACGCGGTGCATCGGCCTCAGCACGTGGCCATGGGACACGCTTGTCCTTCTTTTCGGCAGCTGGACGTGTTGAGCCGCATCATGCCGAAGACTTGGTAGAGTGGATGACCAAGCCCTCCTCATCCTCTCTCACCCAGGCTCAGGGTACTGGCAAAGCAGCTGCCAAAGCGTCCTCTTCCCTGGTATCAATGTCATCATCAGTCACTCCTTCCCTAGACCAACCATGTCCTCCTGAGGAGTCCCCCGAACTGTTTGAGCACAGTGTTGGGTACATGCTCCAGGAGGATGCCCAGCGTTTCGAAGGGTCTGATGATGATACCCAGCTAGAGGAAGGCAGAGAGAGGGGATGCTCAAGAAGGACACCAATCTGGCAGTCATGTTCCAGCAGCTGCAGCATACTGCCAGATTGGCTCCAGTGATGAGGAGGGAGGGGATGATGAGGTCACTGACTCCACGTGGGTGCCTAATAGGAGAGAGGAGGAGGAGGAGGAGGATGAGGAGGAGGCACATCTCCAACGAGGCAGGATGCCCTCGGGGGGCCAGCGTAAGGGCAGCACACCGACGGAATCACACCGCAGAGCTCCGCCTGTGCAGGGCACTGCCTCTGCCCGTTATTCAAAAAGTTCTTTGGTGTGGGCCTTTTTTGAGTCGAGTGCATCAGATCGCACAGCTGCTGTTTGCAACATATGTCTCAAGCGTATATCGCGTGGCCAAAACATCACCCACTTGGGCACCACATGCTTGACCAGACATATGTTGACCTGCCATGCAGCTCGTTGGCAAGCCTACCTTAAAGACCCACACCAAAGAACAAGGCGGACCTCTCCTTGCACCGCATCAGCTGGGATCTCCAACCCCACTATACCTTCAGTCCTCTCTGAAACCTGCACTGAGAGGAATGAAGGTGTAGAATTAGGTGTGTCACAGCCAAGTACTTGTGGGCACTCTGCTAGCAGTACACCGACGTCCGATTCTAGCAGGCAAATTTCCCTGCCCCAGCTGCTGGACCGTCGAAAGAAGTTCACTCCCAGCCATCCACATGCCCAGCGGTTGAATGCTAGCTTGGCTAAATTGCTAGCGCTTCAACTGCTGCCTTTTCAGTTGGTAGACTCGGCCCCCTTCCGTGAGTTTGTGCAATGTGCGGTTCCTCAGTGGCAGGTTCCCAAACGCCACTTTTTCTCACGGAAGGCGATTCCGGCTCTCTACCGGCATGTGGAAGGCAATGTCTTGGCCTCGCTGGACAGGGCGGTCAGCGGTAAGGTGCATATTACCGCTGACTCATGGTCCAGCAGGCATGGACAGGGACGTTACCTTTCTTTCACGGCCCATTGGGTCACTCTTTTGGCAGCTGGGTAGGATGCAGGACAAGGTGCAGTAGTGTTGGAGGTTGTTCTGCCGCCATGCCTCCAAAATGCTACTACTGGTTGTGACACACCTCTCTCCTCCACCCCCTCCTCTTCTTCTTCCTCCATGGCCTCTTCCTGTGCTTTGTCCTCGGAACCAGCGGTGCTCCGTAGGTGTTCAAGGGGCTACGCAAGTACGCAGGCAAAAAGATGCCATGCCGTGCTTGCGCTGGTGTGTTTGGGGGACAGGAGCCACACTGGGGCAGAGGTTCTGTCTGCTCTGCAGGGGCAGGCCGAGAGGTGGTTGACGCCATGCCAGCTTAAGCCAGGAATGGTGGTTTGCGACAATGGCACCAACCTCCTCTCCGCCCTCCGACAGGGATAACTGACCCATGTGCCCTGTGTGGCTCACGTCCTTAACCTGGTGGTTCAGCGGTTCTTGGGCAGGTACCCAGGCTTACAGGATGTCCTGAGGCAGGCCAGGAAAGTCTGTGTGCATTTCCACAGATCTTATAATGCCAGTGCTCGCCTGGCTGAGCTGCAAAAGGAGTTGAACCTGCCCAAGAACCGCCTTATATGTGACATGCCCACCAGGTGGAACTCAACGTTGGCCATGCTGCAGCGGCTGCACACGCAGCAGAGGGCCATCAATGAGTACCTGTGCGACTACGGCACCAGGACAGGGTCAGGGGAGCTCGGGTTTTTTTCACCACGCCAGTGGGGCATGATCAGGGATGCATGCACTGTCCTAGCACCATTTGAGGAGGCCACGAGGATGGTGAGCAGTGACAGTGCATGCATCAGTGACACTGTACCTCTTGTCCACCTGTTGGAACATACGCTGCGTGGAATAATGGACAGGGCACTTGAGGCAGAACAGAGGCAGGAAGAGGACTTCCTTGCCTCTCAAGGCCCCCTTTACCCAGACAGTGTTCCTTCCCCACCGAAAATCCTCTGACTTACTGGGTCTTGAGGATGGATCACTGGCCAGAGCTTGCACAGTATGCAATTGAGCTACTGGCCTGTCCTGCATCCAGCGTTCTTTCAGAACGCACATTCAGTGCTGCTGGAGGATTTGTCACGGATCACAGGGTGCGCCTGTCCACCGACTCGGTTGATCGACTGACCTTCATAAAGATGAACCAGTCTTGGATCACCACCAGCTACCAAACACCTGAAGCTGATATAACAGACAAATTTATTTTCAAATGTCACATCCCTTCAAGACTGATGCTGATGCTGAGAGACTGTCCTGTTATGTTGACTGACTATCCTCCTCCTCCTTAATGATCCGATTGATGATGATAGCTTGGATTTAAATGGCTTTTTTTCCTTTAGAAATGTAATTTTGTGCAGGGACAGTTCTAAACACGGGAAACTCGTGGCACTTCACAGGCATACTTTAAACACCCCCCAGGTACGATATTTAAAGGAATATTTGACTTTTTTTTTTTCACTTTATGCATCATTAAAATGACTGCTCCCGAAAAACGGCCGTTTTTAAAACTTCTTTTTGCATTGATACATGTCCCCTGGTGCAGAACCCGGGTTCCCAAACCCTTTTTAGGACAATAACATGCATAATAGTCGTTATAATTAGCACTTTAGATTTCGAACGTTCGCATCCATTGTATTTAATAGGGTTCTAAAGTTCGTGCGAACTTTCGGTCCGTTCGCGGGTTCTGGTGCGAACCGAACCCGGGGGTGTTCGGCTCATCACTACTTCTTAGTCGCAAAACCTAGTTGCCTGGCTATCATGGTCACTGAATATGCTATGCAGGTAAGGACCTCTGACAGTTCTAACTTTCCTGGATACTTGTTCTAGGCCAGTGACTTGAAAAGATGTCAAATATTCTTTGATTGGACAAGGTGGAGATCATGAAGTCCATCCCTCACAGTTATAACATTTGTATTTTCAACACTGGGTGCATGCTTGTGTTGATGTCTGCTAACAATTATAAAGTTGCTATTTGGACTTCTTTTTTTTTCCCTATGCTGCTAAATTTATAATAAATGTTTTCCTATTTTTTAATTATGGTGTTTGTAAGCTAATCCATTCATTGTAATCTAATGGGAAATGAGTACAGTGATGAGTCGTCATTGTCTTTAAGTCCATCTGGTCACAGTTATATGTATAACTGTGTTTATCTTTTAACCTATTCATAGATTATGAATAGGTCGGAAAATAAACAGAGGCATGCAAATCTGGTGTAAGGAGGAGAGTGGCTTGAGCAGGGGTTGGACATGGCTGGGAGAGGAGCAACTTGATAGGAGAGAAATAGTTGGGATCAAACACCTAATGGGGAAGAGGTAGCCAGGGTAGAAGCAGTTTCACACAGAAAGGAGATGGCTGGGAGAGGAGCAGCTTCACAAGAGAGAGAGGGTCAGGACTAAAAGCTGACAGCAAATCCTGTATACGTATAAACAACCCTGTGCATGGAGCACAGTGGGATGGATGCAGAGCACCAGCAGGCCATGTATTGGGAACCAGGGAACTAGAGCTTGCTCCAGCATCTCTCTATTCTGGATGTTTGGGAACCTGTCAGCTTACAGCATCCGGCTAATCTGGATCTCTCAGAACTTGTTGTCTTCTAATATCGAACTACCCTTGATCTCCCATGGCCTGTCAGCTTGGAGCATTTGGGTACTGTAGATCTCTCAGGACCACAGCTTTAATTTCCCTGGATCACTCAGGATCTGACTGATTCCAGCATTTGTCATCCCTGGGTCTCTCAGAGCCTGTCAGCTTCTAGCATTTGGCTACCCTGGATCTCTCAGGACCACAGCTTTCAGCATTTGGTTTCTCTGGATCACTCAGGATCTGTCTGCTTCCAGCATTTGGCTGGCCTGGATCTCTCAGGATCTGCCAGCTTCCAGGATTTGGCTTCGCTGGTTCTCTCAGGACCTGTCAACTTTCAGCATTTGGCTTCCCTAGATCTCAGGACCTGGCAGCTTCCATCGTCTGACTACACCCCTGATCTCTCAGAACCTGTCAGCTTCCAGGCATTTGGCTACCCTGGATCTCTCAGGACCACAGCTTCCAGCATTTGGCGTCCATGGATCACTCAGGACTTGACTGTTTCCAGCATTTGGCTTCCCTGGATTTCTCAGGACATGTCAGCTTCTAACATTTGGCTATGCTGGATCTCTCAGGACCCAACAGCTTCTATCATTTGGCTACCCTGTATCACTCAGGACCTGTCTACTTCCATCGTTTATTTTCTCTGGATCTCTCAGAACCTGTCAGCTTCCAGCATTTCATTTCCCTGGATCTCTCAGGACACGTGAGCTTCTAACATTTGGCTATCCTGGATCACTCAGGACCTGTCAGCTTCCAGCATTTGGCTTCCCTGGATCACTCAGGATCTATCAGCTTCCAGGACTTGGCTTTTCTGGATCACTCAGGACTTGTCAGCTTCCAGCATTTGGCTTCCCTGGATCACTCAGGACATTTCAGCTTCCAGCATTTAGTTTCCCTGGATCTCTAAGGACATGTGAGCTTCTAACATTCGGCTACCCTGGATCACTCAGGACCTGTCAGCTTCTAACATTTGGCTACCCTGGATCTCTCAGGACCTGTCAGCTTCCAGCATTTGGCTTCCCTGGATCACTCAGGACCTGTCAGCTTCTAACATTTGGCTACTCTGTATCACTCAGGACCTGTTTGATTGCAGCATTTGGCTTCCCTGGATCTCTCAGGACATGTCAGCTTTTAACCTTTGGCTACCCTGTATCACTCAGGACCTGTCTACTTCCAGCATTTATTTTCTCTGGATCTCTCAGAAACACTTTAACTTTTTATGAAAAACCAAGATCTTTTTTCTTAAGTTTACATCATCTTGTCATCTGTACTCATAAGGTCGTATCAGACTACAGCCCAGAATAATAAAGCTTCTGCTGTTACCTTGTTATCCTTCCCCACAAATTTGAACACAGGAACTTGGAAGTGTTTGGCGAGATGATCTTTAGATATGTATTGTTTCACAGCATCATCTGAGACACACCTAGAAAAAGAAATAATAGGAAATAATTGTGACAGGCACCACATTCTATTTTGTTATAACTTTACCGGGGTGGAATCCAACCAAATTTTTTTAATATATTATTATTTTCATCTTGCATAGAGTGGGTAAGAATCAGCACCTGCCAGTTTTGTATTGTTGTCTGTGTACCCACTGTAAAGATTTCCCTATGTTCCTGAGTGGTCGTGGTCACAAATAATTCAAGTTGGAGCACAAAGTGATATCATGATGATACATCTGTCACATTTTTTATATGCAGACCTGTTCCAGCAACAGTAACAAGCAGGACAAAAGGGGGAATCTTTCAAATTTGCACACAGTAATTAAAACCTAAAAGAGGCTTTAACCAGTAAAATATCCAAAATAGTAAAAAAAAATTGTCTGAAGCGAAAAAGCAGGGAATGGAAAAATGGAGACTGTTACCCAAGACAACCAGATTCCCATTCTAAACTGCCTTAGAAAAATTAAATTTTATTCCTTGCTTTTGGGAGTATCAGCTTTTATGATATGTTTGTTTTTCTTATAATTTCTTTCATATACTGTACCAACTTGAAAAGACTGCTTTTGCAAAGACATTATCTACAATATGTAGCTAAAAAAGACCCCGGATGAAATTATGTGATTTTCATCATTCTTTCGCAGAAGTAAGACAAGAGGATGATTTATTTTCTTATACATATTAATATAACCTTTAAATTGTGGAAAAAGCCAAGGTGGTTGCTGCAGTCACAAAGAATTCAGTTTATCAATTCAGCACAAAAAAGTGGCATTAGACTTAGGGTGATTATTTGTTAATATATTTTGCCACTAAAAAACTTTGACATGGAAAGTTTTGGTAAATAGGTAAAATGTAAAACATGGTAAAATATAGCAAAAATTAAAACAATGCCACCTCAAAGCAAAACTCTATAAATTACATATCTTTTAAACTTACATTTGGCTACATGGTTACATGTAATTATCTATGGGTCACATCCTGAAATTTTCTGTAGTAGTCTGTGCTACATACAGTCAGTGCTATCCTATTCCGGGTGCTACTGGAGCAGCCTGCCGCCTGTACACTGAACACAGGTCTCTCGCTCCCATACTTCTGCATTTTAGCAAACATTTTTTTTTTTTAATAAATACAAGGTATTCTCTGATTGGTGGAGAGGAGGGGCAGAACACTTCATAATTGCCACCTTGTCCAAATAGAGAACCCTTTGTATTTACTGAAATAATACAACAGATTTAGGCCTCGTGCACACTGGTTGTTTTTAACATGGTTGTTAGGGGTGTCTGTCTATTTTTTCTGCCTCCAAAAGCCCCGCACATGTTAGCCCATGTATCCATGAACACATATGCGTTTAGAGGCAGAAAAAAAACACTGTCAGCGATTCCATGAGCAGCAACGTTTTGGCGGGTTAAAACGCTTGACGCGTGTAAACACTAGGAGTGGTTAGTGCTAGAGCGTTAATTCATTTCCGTGGTCAGAATAAATTATTATTCTTGCGCATGAAATAAATTAATGCCCAAGTGCTTGACACACCTAAACGTGTTTACAAGCATCAAGCGTTTTTTCCACCAAAATGCTGCTGCTGGGAGGAAAGGAGTCTAGGAGAGTTAGTAAAAAGTCCAGTTTGCATGAAACCTTACTGAAAGGCAGAAGTATGAGAGTGATCATGTAACCAAGCTGGTCGAATTAAAAAAAAAAAAAAAATACATAATGCCTGCAGTTCAGCTTCAAGCTTACTGCACTGAAAATAATATTATATGTTCTGTTTAGGGTGGGGTTAATTTAAAATTAATTATTTGGGGTACAAGTCGAATAAAGCTACCCTATAAATGATCAAGCTGTATCTACAAAATACTTTTCTCTTTTCAAAATAAGTGGAGAAACTGCATAAAGCCTCCTTATTAACAGGCAAATCAGTTAGAATGTATTTTCTATGGCAAAACATTATGGGATATTGATTTTATTTTGCGATATCGTATGACATCCTATTGCCAGCAAAAAGCCTGTATTTAATTTTGGATAGAGAGAAGAAAAGTCTGTCATTTTTTTTGCTGTCTGCCCACTGTTGTAGAGATTTATCCTTACTTCCTTTCAAAAGATAAAGCGATGGAAAATATCCCCAGTGGGGACATAGACTAAAAACAAACACAAAAAAAAAGATTTGGGGTCGGAGTTCAGTTTGAAAAGAATTGTTGAGTATTAAAACATTCAATTTTCCCTTAGCAAAGACAGTACAAGTGTTATTTTGAACAAGCTATAGTATTAGACCATTATTGTAATACTTGCCCATCCTGTATTAGGTAGTATTTTAGGATCTCGTCATTTTTGGAAGTAGGTGTGGCAAAGCAACTCTCCACCAAGGTTTCCAGACCATTCACTCGTATTAGGGGCTCAATGCCAAAGTATAGGGAGTCTCTGAGCTTTAGTACTGGCTTTGTTTCTTTGTAAGGCTCATCAAAGTCTTTGTCCTTGAAGATCTCCAGGCTGAACGGGAAGGTGCCTCTGCTGCGTCCCATTATCTCCAGTGGTGAGTTCTTCAGATTGGGTACATACCCCTCTGAAATTGTGTATAGTCTGGGGAATTCACATGTTATAGGAATTATGATCTTGCTGGTACGAATAATAATGTCACCATTACTTCCCGGAGTCTGTTTTGGCATTCCAGTCACCAGATTGGTGGCGATAATCTTATCACTTACTACCTGTAAGACACAGAGGTAAGTACAAATACAGTTACAGAAGTAATCTTGGTTTTACAAAACAAAAATTATTTGCTCCTGCATAACTAGATAAATAGTTTTTGAAAGGTTTACAGTTTATACTGAATGTATTAACTCACTTAGAATTCATCATTAGGACATGGGCAAATGTTACACAAATTTTGTAATTTGAAAATTAGAGCTGTAACCAAACTGGAAATTGTTAATGAAAAGGATGTAAAAATAAAATATCACTGTGCAAATAATATATTAGAATATTCAAAACAAAATTTGGAGAGGCAAAGAAAACCATTAGGCTTGTTAACACATAGAGCGATGACCCGTGTTTTACTGCACTGGATGAACGCAGGTCACCACCAGGACAAACAGAAAACAATTGTTTTCTATGTGGCCCATTCACACTTCAACACAGCCCAGAGGTGCAATGCAGAGAGCTGTATTAAAATGCAGACGTGCTGCATTTTATCGCAGTGCACAGGAAGGGATCACGTCACTTTACAGCAGTGCAATACACCGTGCACATGAATAAAGTGTCATGTTAGGCACGTCAAATAAAGCTGGGAAAAAAAATGGAGCTCTGCGATGTGCTGAAATGTGCACCACACCACCCCCACCCACTGCCTGCACACTAAACTTCAGCAATTCAGTCACCTCTTCCATAATAAGAAGTCAGTAAACCACTGCAGTTAGTAATTTCTTCCATATGAATGGTATTCAGTCAGGGGAAAGTCACACGCTGCAACTGTTATTCCTTCAACAGGGTGAGCAGCTGTGGGCTTTTCTATGAAGTTAAGGGAGTTCAGGTCATACATGTGCATTGGATGGGGAACGTGACTGGGAAGACCCTAAAAGAGGCTGCATGGCATGGGGCCGGGAGAGCAAAATTAGATTACTGCTTGAGTCATCTTAGCCTTCAGCTAGCTTTTTCTATAGACTGTATGGGAAACTATATTTAAACATAAAACGAAGGTTGTGCAGGTGGCAAGGCAAGATGCAGTCTAAAGTTGGTTGTGTCAAGTGCATGTAGTTCCTAGGTATTGAATGTAGGCTCAGTGGTAAGATGGACAAAGGATGGCCATTTGAGACAGAGAACAGGTAGGAAGTGCACAGATAAATGGCAGATTTGGTAAACTGAGTAGCCTAGCTGTGACTCTGGGAATCCCATATGGTCATCTCTGTTTATAGAGAGCCCTGAAAACTGCAGCCTGTGTCTTTATTTCCATTTCTTTTTACCTTTTGTCACTTTAATACAAATTTCCATCAACAATTGAAAGAAAATTAGAAGTGCTGAATCTTTGACTGGAATTATCAAGAAGGAGATTCTTTACAGTATAATATGAAGATTCCCTTTAATGTGAACCAAGACATGACAGAACATTTTTTACAGTTACATACATTAATGACAGTCCCACAGGTTTTCAGGTTGAAGTTAATATTGACATGGGTGCCATTGGATGTTCCCTTGCAGGAGGAGTTGGCAAGTGACAGCTCAAGACCCCCAACTAGTTCCTTTGGCACAGAGACTTCTATGTTGCTGGGTTTACATATCACTGGAACTGGAATAGAAAGCAGAAAAAAACGTAGTAACAATATTATCGCCAAAGTTAAAAAGTTTTTCTTTTCTGTACATCTCCATTCTACCACAGCACAAGGCATATAGAAGCATTTTGCAGGTTTAGAAATACAATTTGTGATAACGTCTATCTCATTCTAGCATGAAAATCCCTGGTGGTTATTAGTGGCAGGATTAAATGTTCTATTAGAGACAGATCTCAGTAACAGAGCAGAACAATCACTCTCTGCTGCAGGTCAATGATGCAGCTCTAGCTTCACACCAGCTCTTACTATGAATGATAAGTACGTCTTTTACAATGTCAGTGTGCATCCAGGGAGCAAAGTTATGATTCAAACAGAACCCAGAAACATAATAGCTTGTGGGGAAAAAAAATGTCTAGGAATATGGAGAAAAAGTTTACCAGGTGCTAAGATACACATAAAAAAAGATTTAATCCAAAGTTTGCTGATACACACTTATACACTTTGAATACAATTTTGCTGAAATAATTTAACAATCTCATGTATATGGAAGAAGCACAACCGAAAACCTAATGTTGATTGGATGGATTAGAAATTGTCATCTGCCTCTCCGAGTCACACCTTGCTGCCTGTGGTAAATTTTTTTGGACATGCACGGAGGATTAGGGAGATCTTCCATTACTTTTTGTTTTCTAAATCACAATATAAAGTGAGAGGAAATCTCTCCACTGTACTGCAATATTGCATGGAAGCGGCATTCATTTTTTTTGGGTTTAAAACATTTGTGGTTGCAGATTGAAATGTAAAGGTCCCAGAGACATCTATGCCTATTTTTTTGGTTGGCTGGAATTATATATTTTTTTCTTTAGAATAGCAAGGGAAAAAAAATTTTTTTATATTTATTTTGTTTTGATTCCCCTTAATTTTTGGAAAAGATGGCCCTGACAGTAAACACTTTGTCAGATTACAGTATATAACTGTTTATTTTTGTGCTATGCAGTTGTTGAACGATAAGATTGCTTATTGTCACTATTAACTTTTATTGGTTATACTCTGGCAATGCAAATTTTATCAAGTGTTATTATTACTGCCATAGTGCTACATCTCTCAATAAAACTATATTATGCAAAGAAAAATAGTAAGGGAAACTAAAGCCCTGTACACACGATCGGATATCCTATGGATTCTGATCCGATGGTTTTGTCCATCGGAAATCCGATGAAGCTGACTTCTATCAGCCTTGCCTACACACCATCAGTCCAAAAACCGACCGTTCCAAACGCGGTGACGTAAAACACTCCGATGAGCCGAGAAAAATTAAGTTCAATGCTTCTGAGCATGCGTCGATTTGATTCTGAGCATGCGTGGGTTTTTTATCCGATGGACTTGCCCGTAGACGATCGGAATTTGCCATCGGTTTTTGATCCATCGGAAAAATGTAAAACATGTTCTATTTTTTAAAACCGATGGAAAAAAGACCGTTGGGTCCCATACACGATCGGTTTGTCCGATGAAAAAAGTCCATCGGACTGTTTTCATCGGTAAAACCGATCGTGTGTACAGGGCTTTACTAATAGCATATAGGTGTTCTCATGAGCAATCATATACATGCACATGTTGAGTAATACAATCATATCAGGTAGCCACCGTATGACACAGTATTAAAAAAATGTCTTAATTAAAAACACATCTGTAGTAATATTTAACATTTCTCCAGTGTGAAATAATTAAATAGAAGTTGCCAGGTAATATATGAAGAGGCCATTGAGTATCATGTCATGCTTAAGTGGAAAAAATAAGGTATAAAGGGTTAGGGGAACAAAAGATAAGACATGACTTAATTTAATATGTAATATAACTTGACAAACTCCAATAAAAAAATATGAAAAGCAAGTGGGCTGGGACCATGTTTGTCATTGTTTCTTTATTTGTAAGTTCTTATTTTTTTTTTTATAAGATGTTTATTCAAAAGTAATAGTTCAGAGAGAAACTTGAATAATTTATAAAAAAAGTTCCACAGTTGTTGGTATGCCAAGGCCCAGGTAACGTTATGAAAATTATAATTCCACCATGTCAATTTCTACTGATGAGGAACATTTATTTAATATAAGGCAAGACTATAGTATTATTTAGCATGACTACTTCACAAAATGTGACCAGTAAATGATGAAATGGTTTAAAAAACATTCACCAAATTTGTGGACCATTAAAAAACGAACAAAAACAAAAATTCACTATTTAAAAAAAAAAAAATTACCTTGACATGTATGGTTATCCTCAGACAGGAGAAGGCCTCGTGGGCATTGGCACTGGTAGGTATCACCAAATAGAACACAGCTGTGACTACAACCTCCATTATTATTTTGACAGCCTTCAATATCTAAGAGAGATAGTAACAAGACAGCATTGCAAAAAATAAGATTGAAAAACGTGCCAGAAATTGTAAGAATGAGTCATATATACCAAATAATGTACAGTAAAAAATAGTTATAACCAAAATACATCTCTTTACCAAAAATATGCTTCTAAAAACTCTCTCTCTCTCTCTCTCTCTCTCTCTATATATATATATATATATATATATATATATATATATATATATATAAATATAAATATATATGTACCTCGCTGCTTTTTAAAAATTTTAGTACCTCTAAAAGAAGTGAGAAAAAGTAAAATCAGAACATGTGGAGAAAGACATATTTATTTGATCATAATGTTACAATATACTGATCATTAAGGGAAAGTGAAGTAAGTACAGTATATGTGGGATTTATATGATAGTTTAAATTATTGTTGATTAATGTCCCTGCTGTGGTACATTCCTGAATCTTTCCTGTCCTGGGTCTCACAAAATGTTGCTAGATGAGCTTTAATAGGCATACACAAGAACTTCATGGGCAGTTTTAATTTCTTACCACCATTAATCTCATTAAGCACAAGTAACTATGATCAGGGTATTCCCTCCCTGAATGTTTCGGTCTGTTCTTAATTCTGGTAATAGCTTGTTTCAGAGTTTACAAACTTTAAACTTTTATTGCTGCTCATATATTTTCTGGTTCTATTTTTACTACTACCTCCCACATTTTATTGTGGATGATATTTAAATAAAATAACATTTCTTATTGCCATATACACTGCTTTTTTTCTTTTTAGAAATGGATTGGCTGCTTCCAAAAATCGCATTTATTATTTTATTTTTATTATTTTGCTTAACTCTCCATAGGTGAGGTTAACCTGGGTGAACAAAATAACACAAGAACTGAACTGTTCCACTGTGAACCAATATCTGCAGACTACAACATTGTCAATTTGCTTTATATTAACCGTAAGAAAAAGCACATTTGCCCAAAAAAGCAAGAGCGTTTTTTATGTTGTAAGTAACATGTTTATGTAATCTGATCGAAGGGGGGAGATCATGGGACAATCAGATTTTCGTGATATACTGTATATTGAAAACAAGTCTTTACAATGTCAGAAATGATATTCACAAAACTGCAGTAAATACTGTTTTCCTTTTGCAATAGATTTTTGAAACATGTGTGCATTTTAACAAGATACTGCAAAAAGAATTTTTTCCTTTTTGTCAATGTGATGCACAGCATGCAGGCCAAAATTATGAAGAACTCCTGGAAAAACAGCAATACAGAAATTTGAGGGGGCATAAATTCTTGTTGAACATTGGTATTGTAAAGAAAATGTTCTGTATTTGTTCAGCTTCTTTTTTTTTTACTAGTAGTGGCAGGCCAATTTGTGTTGGGAACCGCATTTTCGACCAAAGGACAAACGTAAAACAGTATTGCAAAAACACACAGGCATTAGTTGCCCAACAACAAAATACATTGTTTTGTAAGTCCTTAGTTTATTTTTATTTTATTTTACTAGGGGTTTAAACAATTATGCACTGGAGAATGTCTGCATTTGTGAATGCAAAAATTATACTTTCCTTTACTGTAACCAATACATGTGAAAACAATAAAAAAAAATTAATATAGGAAACGTTTAAAAAAAAAGAACATTGAAACAAAAACATGTTTTTCTTGTCCAAAACAAGGTTGCCGTTATTGTTCTGTATTATTTTAATTTTTTTATTGTTCAACATTATTCAAGACAAGTGAATAATGTTTATTGCGTGTTCAAATTTGACCAGGACACTGCACCAATACTTTTTTATTGCAGACTAATATGTGAAATAGAACAGAATGCATTCATTTGCCCAAACAAAACTTTTTACGTAAATGCAAAGCATACAGTTTTTGTTTTTTATTTGCAGCAAATAAAATAAATAATAAAAATAGGAAGTCACAGGAAATCTCTCCAAAGAGACAGAGAAATCAACACAAACATTTTTAGAAATTGTGTCATGTTTTCCTTACTAGCTGTGTATCTCCCACTGGCACCATCAGGTACAGCAACAAAACACCTGACTGATGATATAACGTCTCCACACTTTATCCAAAACTGAAAAAATAGGATTTTTTACTCACCGTAAAATCCTTTTCTTTGAGTCCATGGACCGACACAGCTTCTCTATTGACAAAGTGGGTATTATCCGTTAATTAGGAGTGACTAGGCAGAAAACTTGTAAAAAGTGTTGCATCACACCTTCTACAGTACCGCTTAGGGGGCAGACCCTCTGGGTATATCACCTCAGTCTGCATCTCACAGATCAGTTATTCAAAAAGCAGTACAAACTTAAAAGGAGGGGTGGGTGCTGTGTCGGTCCATGGACTCAGAGAAAAGGATTTTACGGTGAGGAAAAATTACTATTTACTCTTTCGTCCATGGACCGACACAGCTTCTCTATTGACAAAGTGGGACGTCCCAAAGCAGTGTCAGAGAAAAAACGAGGAGTGGTAACAGCATAAAAATAAACTTCACCCCAAACACAAAACAGCACTCCTCCAACGGAGGAGCTGCAACTCTAAACAGCCGCTTGCAAAACCTTGCGGCCGAAAGAGGTATCCGAAGATGCACCTACATCAACTTTGTAGAATTTTGTGAAAGTGTGAGCGGACGACCAAGTCGCCGCTTTACATAATTGGGAAACAGACGCTTGATGTCGGAAAGCCCAAGAGGCACCTATTGCCCTGGTCGAATGCGCTGTGACTGGAAAGGGGGGCGCTTGACCCTTTAAGGCATAAGCCTGGATTACTATCTGTCGGATACACCTAGAGATGGTGGCCGACGAGACCGCTTGTCCCTTCTTGGGACCAGCCACCGAAACAAACAGTGAGTCTGACTTCCGGAACAGGGAAGTAGCAGATAGGTATGCTCTCAAAGCTCGGACAACGTCCAAGGAATGCAACGCCGACTCCTTAGGATTCGACGGATGAGGACACAAGGATGGAAGTACAATGTCTTCATTGAGATGAAAAGTCGAAACGACTTTCAGAAGAAAGGAAGGCTGCGGCCGCAGCACCACCTTATCCTTGTGGAAGATCAGATAGGGAGCCTTGCAGGACAAGACTGCCAGCTCAGAGACTCGTCTAACTGACGTAACAGCCACCAAAAAGACCACCTTCTGAGAAAGTGTCAACAGCGGAATATCGCTAATATTCTCAAACGGTGCCTTCTGAAGCACCGAGAGGACCAGGTTTAAGTCCCACGGAGGTAGCGGGGGACGGACCGGAGGGGCCACATGTCTAACCCCCTGCACAAATGTACTCACGAGAGAGAGAGAGTCGCCAGGGGTCGCTGAAAAAAGACGGCCAGGGCAGATATCTGTCCCTTAATCGTACTTAGGGCAAGCCTTAGGTCCACCCCATGCTGTAAAAACAGCAGGATTCTGGAACCAAATAAGTACGCGGATGCCTTCCAAGTGCGGTGATAAACCTTCCTAGAGGACGGTTTCCGAGCACTTCTCATAGTAGAGATTACTGAATCTGACAGGCCCCGGTCTCTCAGTACCTGTTTCTCAACAGCCATGCCGTTAAAGCCAGTGACCGTAAAGCCGGATGGAGTATGGGACCTTGCGATAGCAGGTCCTTCCGTAGTGGTAGGCGCCAGGGGACGTCTGTTACCAGATGTACTAGATCGGCGTACCAAGGACGCTGAGGCCAATCTGGAGCGATTAGGATCATTGGAATTCCCTCTGCCTCCACTCTGCGGAGCAGAAGAGGACGAAGCCTTAAGGGAGGGAAGGCATAGATTAGCCGATACTGACCCCACGATGCCGCCAACGCGTCCGTTGCGTTTGCCCATGACCAGGCCACAAACCTCAATACCCTCCGATTGAGTCGGGAAGCCAGAAGATCTACGTCTGGTGTGCCCCATCTTTGGCAGAGGAGTTGGAACACCTCCAGGTGTAAGGACCATTCTCCCTGGTCCAGCATCTGGCGGCTCAGGTAGTCCGCCTGCCAGCTTTCCACACCCGGAATGTACACGGCCGACAGTGCCGGTATGCTCCTCTCTGCCCACTTCAGGATGCGAGCGACCTCCGATGCTGCAGCTGAGCTTCTTGTTCCTCCTTGATGATTGACATATGCCACTGCTGTGGCGTTGTCTGACTGGATCCTGACTGGACGCCCTTGCAGCCTCTGAGACCATTTGAAGAGGCACAGCCTGATCGCCCGGATTTCCGGGACATTGATCGGCAGGAGGGCTTCCTCTGGGGTCCAGCGACCTTGCGCCGACTGAACACCCCAGACTCCATCCAACCTGTAAGGCTGGCGTCCGTCGTAATCACTATCCAGTAAACCGGAAGAAATTACTTCCCGGCCATTAGAGCCGGTGCTGTCAGCCACCATACCAGGGATCTCCTGACTAGGTGGCTCACTCGGATTTGATAATCCAGAGATGATGGACATCTGTTCCATCTGGACAGAACTTCCTTCTGTAACACTCGAGTGTGGTATTGAGCATATGGGACCGCCTCGAAGGAGGCTACCATGAGGCCTAACACTCGCATGCAAAAACGGAGTGACGACCAATTCCTGGAAGTCAGCTGCCGTACTGCAGCCCAGAGGGTCTGCAACTTCTCCACAGGGAGGAATACCTTTGCCTCTGAGGAATCCAGAATCAACCCCAGGTACACTAGGCGTTGAGTGAGCACCAATACTGACCTTTGCGTGTTTAGTATCCAACCACAGTCTCGAAGAGTCTGACAGGTAATGGACACGCTTACCTCTAATTCTGAGCTTGAAGGGGCCTTCAGCAGAAGGTCGTCCAAGTAGCCCATGATAGCGATACCCCGCTGTCTTAAAAGTGCCAGAATCGGAGCGAGCACCTTGGTGAACGTCCTGGGTGCTGAGGCAAGGCCAAACGGGAGGGCCACAAACTGGTAGTGGTTCTTCCCGATAGCAAATCGCAGAAACCACTGGTGTCTGGAGTATATGGGGACATGCAGGTATGCGTCGTTGATGTCCAAGGAGGCCAAAAAGTCCCCCGGATGGAGAGCCGTGACTACAGATCGACCCGACTCCATCCGAAATCTTTGTACCTTCAGAAAGCAATTGAGGGCTCTGAGATCCAAGATTGGACGAACCCCCTCCTTCTTCGGCACAATGAACAGATTTGAGTAAAAACCCTGACCCCGTTCCTGTTCTGGAACTGGAATAACTACCCCGTGTTCCAGTAGACCCTGGACCGCCCCCATACAGGGCCTCCCGACGGGTCGGTAGTAGCTGGAGATTGGAGGTGACGAATCTGTCCGGTGGACAAGATAGAAATTCTATCTTGTAGCCTGAGGAGATTACTTCGCAAACCCACCTGTCGGAGACTAGAGCTGTCCACTGAGTCGCGAATTTGCGAAGCCGTTCCCCCACCCGAGAGCTGCGTGGGGGCGGACCTACATGTGAATGCAGATTTGTCCGCAGGCTTGTTGGGTCTGCGGGACCAAGGACGCTTTTGTCCTTGGGCAGGCGCCTTGTCGGCCTGGGATCTTTTCCCTGTCGCCCTAGGGGGACGAAAAAAACGCTTGCGTGCAGTAAAGGAGGGCCCTTGCCCTTGGCGTGGCCCCTACCCTTGCTAGTTTGAGGAAGCAAAGTGCTTTTACCTCCTGTGGCATCCTTGATGATGTCATCCATAGAGGCCCCAAAAAGTCTGTCGCCCTTAAAAGGCAGATCCAACAGGGCTTTCTTGGAGGTCTGGTCCGCAGACCAGCCCTTTAGCCAGATCAGGCGGCATATTGCTACTGCATAAACCAAAGCTTTTGACAGCAGGGGAATAGTATCCATGTCTGACTCGCAGACAAACCTAAGGCCCTGGACCAACTGGTCGGCCAATGTTATCTCATCAGGGAGAGCATCTCGCTCCTTAACCCCTGGAGTAGCAATCTTGCCCATTCAGTAAGTGTCTGAGACACTAGGGCCCCCGCCAATGCCGGGCATACTGCCGAGCCTACCACTGAGTATAGATAGCGACCGAGTGCTTCAGATTTCTTATCCACAGGGTCCTTGAAAACAGGAGACCCTTCTACTGGAATTGTGGTGGCTCTATTAAGTCTGGAAACCGGAGGGTCCACTATAGGGGGAGAGGTCCATTTCTTCAGAAAACTCTCCTCAAAGGGGTACCATACCGCAAACCCCTTTGGGGCTGTAAAGACCCTCAGTGGGTTCTCCCATTCCTTGTATAAGAGTTAATCAAACTAAGACACACAAGGGAACACCTTAGCAGTGCTGGCAGGTTTATGAAACCCAAAGTGGACCGAGTCTCTGCTGCTTCTGCAGTATTTTCCAACTTTAGCGTAGCCCGCACTGCAGTAATAAGGTCAGATACCAAAGCCGTCTCGCGTACTGACCTGGACTTGGAGTCATCCTCACTGTCCGGTTACAGTCTGCAGTCTCTGATGCGTCAGAATCTGGGCCTTGAGCCGTAGCTGGACCCGGTTCTGCATCAGAATTATCCCCAGAAGCTTGCAGGGGACGGGGGCGTTTACTACCCCCTGTATTCCCGTGTGCTGCTTCCACCCTAGCAGCAAACGCCTCTAGGATTGCCGTCATTGTGTTTATAGACACCTCAGGGGCACCAGCTGCTAAATGTGGTGTTTCAGGGGAGAAGACATCTGGCTCAGATGCCATGCTGACCACGCGCTGACACCCACAGGGCTCCAGGCAAGATATTAATAGGCCACCCTCCTGTGCTGCAGAGATACTGGGTCACCCAGAGGACTCACCACCCTTGGATCGGTACCGCTATGCTGCCGTGCTGCGCCTGTGATGCTGTCCCACCGCTGCTGTGTCAGTCTGCTTCTTTTATCAGTCCTTCCTGTGTGAATTTCTCGCGCCAGTGTAATGCACCCTAGAGGCTGGAGACTCTTGCAAAATGGCCACCAAACGTCTGTATGGAAGTTAATGTGGGCTCTAAGAAAATGGCCGCCGAGCCGAAGATAGAGGCCAAAGCAGCCGTAGACCACAAAAAGATGGGCGCCGAACGGCAATATATACATACAGCGTGGATCATTACAAACATGGCCGCCAATCAGTCGATAGAGGCCAGAGGGTGTGGAACTACAAAAAAATGGTGCCGAAACCACAGGAAGATGGCCGGCGGGCAGTCACTAGAGGCCGAACCCGGCATGGACCACCGCAAAATGGCCACCGACAGCATGGAGGGGGAAGAAGCACACACACACAGGTAAGCAGAAATTACATCTTTTTAAATGTTAGTTACAGCCAGCCCCGCTCCAGTGGAACCCTCTAGGTGACCCCCAGCACCCAGCAACCTTAGCTAGAAGCCCAGGGAGGAGGGAAGGGCAAGGAGAGAGGGAAGGAAGGGCCACAACCACTTACTTGGTCTCTCCAGGAATGTCCAGCCAAATCACCCAGCCGAGGCAGGGAAGTCTACTTACCTATCCTGCATGTATTATGCTGGAAGACATTCCAAACAGATCATCGTCCGCGCACGGAAGGTGACTGTTGGCCAGGCATGCTGTGATTGGACCCAAGGGGACAGGCTGCTGCGACTCGGCCGTAAGGTCAGCCGAAGCTGAGCGGTCCGATGCAAGCCTTGGAGCGTAAGCTCACCGGCCAGGCTGCTGCGACTCGGCCATAAGGTCAGCCGAAGCTGAGCGGTCCGATGCAGGCCCTGGAGCGTAGGCTCACCGGCCACCCGTGGAGCGACGGCATGTCGTGGAAAACCCAGCGCGTAGCTAGGGTCGGCACACGCTCGATGGCTGAAACTGGGGAGACTACAAGGATCGAGGATCCAGCCTGTCACCCAGTCAGCAATTGATCGAAGATCGCAGGAAACAAAAAAATGTAGCAAAAAAATATATATATATTTTTATTTTTTCCTCCGGACCAATGGGCCCGAAGGGAGCCATGTCCTACTCCTTGCTAGACAGAAAAAAACTGATCTGCGAGATGCAGACTGAGGTGATATACCCAGAGGGTCCGCCCCCTGGGCGGTACTGTAGAAGGTGTGATGCCTAGTCACTCCTAATTAACGGATAATACCCACTTTGTCAATAGAGAAGCTGTGTCGGTCCATGGACGAAGGAGTAAAAACTTTTTTTTAGATTTTTATTTCATTTGAGGTTTTCACCCAACCTAAATAGAAATAATGGAAAATTGAATATCAAATACTGACTGAAATTTTCCTTTCCTGACAAGCTCTATGTCAGTCTACCACTGGGTATGCTCCACCCATACCCTCACCCGCAGGACCTTACTCATAAATTTGACTTCCTCAGGTGAGCATTTTTATAACTCGATTTCTGCACCTGGGTGGGAGTCTGTGCTCACATGGAGCTCGTAGGGAAAGGAAAATTGTGATAAGTATTTGATATTCAATTTTCTATTTTCTCGACAGCTCCATGTCAGCCTACCACTGGGAACTAACTAGCTAACCAAGGTGGGATAATGTGGAAACAAAATGGGGTTAAATATGGCCTCCGGCTAACGAGATAACAGTTCTGCCAATTAACAGTTGTCAAAAATGATGGATCTATGCTATAATATAGAAATAAAGGTGTATATGGATGGGCACTTTGCCGCCTTGCATATTGACTTCATTGAGTCTCTACAGGCGACTGCCCAAGAGTTTGAGACGCTCCTTGTGGAGCGCGCAATTATTCCTTCCGAAAGGGCCAACCCCCTATCCGTATATGTGAGGAAGATCACTTTCACAGTCCAAGAAGCAATCACTCTGCTTGAAGGTCTGGCCCCCTTGCCTTAACCTCTGGGAACCACAAACAGGAAATCTGATGACCTGAAAGTCGGGGTAGCAAGTCTTCAGTGTCTTCCCGACATCCAAAGGACTAACTTTTTGTCCATCTTCCAGATAAAAAGTAGGCAACACGATTTCTTGACTGAATCTTAAGGCCACTTTTGGAATAGAATCCAGCATTGGGAGCAGAATAACTCTGTCTGCCAGGAAGGACTTAGTGTTTTTTATACCTTGGAGCTGCCAACTCAAAAACCCTCCCAGCTGAGGCTACTGCCACCAGGAAAGCTGGTAATTCCCATAGCGACAACTCCATCATGGATTTTTGGAGCAGACAGCTAGTTGAGTACTTTTGTGAGGTCACATGTAGAAACGTGTGGGCTCTGGGAGGCCTTAGCTTTACTACGGCCTTAAGAATTGAAGAATCAGAGGTCCACTGAGTTCTGCTATGGCTAACGTGGAAGAGATGTGTCCTTTGCGTGTGCTTGCGCTCAGGGCCATGCCAAGACTGCTTTGAAGAAAACTGAGGACATGACAAACTCTTAATTCCCTGGAGAAAACTTCTGACGTAGCATATTCTTAGAATTTTGCCAGACTTTTTTGTAGACTTTGTCCATGCTGATCTTCCATGCTCTTGTGAAGGCATCTACTATTCTCGAAGAGCAACCTAAATCCGTGAACCTTATGTCTTGTACACACGATCGGAATTTCCGATGGAAAAAGTCAGACGGAATTTTCCGTCGGAATTTAGAAAAAGGAAAATGTTGTCTTTTTGTAAAAAAAAATTTGTATTGGAAAATCCGTTCGTCTGTAGGGAACTCCGACGGAGAAAAAAACACGCATGCTCAGAATCAAGTCGACGCATGCTCGGAAGCATTGAACTTAATTTTTCTCGGCTCGTCGTAGTGTTGTACGTCATCATGTTCTTGGCGGTCGGAATTTGGTGTGACAGTGTGTATGCAAGACAGCTTGAACGGAATTCCGTCTGAAAAATCTGTCAGCGTTTATGCCGACGGAAAATCCGATCGTGTGTACGGGGCATTAGTCTCTCAAAATCCAGGCCGCTAACTTAGGCTTCTCCGGAGCTGGATGGAGAACTTGACCTTGTGCCACTGTCTGGCAACTGAGAAGATGTGTACTAGGTGTCTGTGAGATATGCAGTATCTCACAAAAGTGAGTGCACCCCTCACATTTTTGTAAATATTTTATTATATCTTTTCATGTGACAACGTTGAAGAAATTACACTTTGCTACAATGAAAAGTAGTGAATGTACAGCTTGTTTAACAGTGTAAATTAGTTGTCCCCTCAAAATAACAACACAGCCATTGTTGTCTAAACCGCTGACAACAAAAGCAAGTACACCCAAATTGGGCCCAAATTGTCAATATTTTGTGTGGCCACCATTATTTTCCAGCATTGCCTTAACCCTCTTGGGCATGAAGTTCACCAGAGCTTCACAGGTTGCCAATGGAGTCCTCTTTTACTCCTCCAAGATGACATCACAGAGCTGGTGGATGTTAGAGACCTTGCTCTCCTCCATCTTCCATTTCAGGATGCCCCACAGATGCTCAATAGGGTTTTGGTCTGGAGACATGCTTGGCCAGTCCATCACCTTTACCCTCAGCTTCTTTAGCAAGGCAGTGGTCGTCATGGAGGTGTGTTTGGAGTCGTTATGTTGGAATACTGCCCTGCGACCCAGTCTCTGAAGGGAGGGGATCATGCTATGCTTCAGTATGTCACAGTACATGTTGGCATTCATGGTTCCCTCAATTAACTGTAGCTCCCCAGCGCGGAATCACTCATGCAGCTCCAGACCATGACACTCCCACCACCATGTTTGACTGTAGTCTTCATCTGGTTTCCGCCACACACGCTTGACACCATCTGAACCAAATAAGTTTATCTTGGACTCATCAGACCACAGGACATGGTTCCAATAATCCATGTCCTTTAGCCTGATTGTCTTCAGCAAATTGATTGATTGTGCGCTTTCTTGTGCATCATTAGAAAAGGCTTCCTTTTGGGACGACAGCCATGCAGACCAATTTAATGCAATGTGCGGCGTATGGTCTGAGCACTGACAGGCTGCCCCCCACCCCTTTAACCTTTGCATCAATGCTGGCAGCACTCATACGTCAATATCCCAAAGACAACCTCTGGATATGGCGCTGAGCATGTGCACTCAACTCCTTTGGTCGACCATGGCAAGGTCTGTTCTGAGTGGAACCTGTCCTGTTAAACCGCTGTATGGTCTTGGCCACTGTGCTGCAGCTAAGTTTCAGGATCTTGGCAATCTTCATATCTTCATATAGCCTAGGCCATCTTAATGTATATCAACATTTTTTTTTCAGATTCTCAGAGAGCTCTTTGGCTTTGCAGATGACACTAAGCTATGCAGTGCAATAACGTCCTTACAGGATGTCTACAATTTACAAGCCGACCTCAATGCACTGTCTAATTGGGCGACTATGTGGCAGATGAGGTTTAATGTTGATAAATGTAAAGTTATGCACTTGGGGGCTAAGAACTTGCATGCTTACTAGGAAGAGTACAACTGGGGTAATCCATAGTGGAGACGGATCTGGCGGTTTTGGTAGATCATAAGCTCAATAATAACATGCAATGCCAAGCTGCGGTTTCCAAAAAATATTTGGGGGCGCTATGTGTAAATTTAGGGGTGGTCTGAGCCAGTAGTTGGGCTCAGATCAATTAATTGTTCTGGATTTGCTTCTGCTCTGGGTGTGATACTGCCTGGCTGTAGTGTTCCCTGTTTGCCTGCAGGTGGCACTGTCATCACCGGCATAGGTTGAACTACAGGGGGTATCACAACACCTTGGGTGTCCTCTCTTGGCAGCCGTGCAGTGGGCGTGGTTGGCCCGCTGTGCATGCTGGGAGAGGGTACATAAGGGGCAGACGCCATTGGGGTTGTGGTCGTTGTGGGGGACCCATTGGTCCTGTATGGTGTGCCTCGTGGCCCGCATGGCACGAGGTATATGTTTTAGGCCCCGGGCACCTTCAGCCCGAGGCTGCATCGCTGACTAGTAGGCCCAGCTCTGCTGGCTGAGGCCTATACCTTCGGAAGGGATCCTGAGCTGCCCACCTGCGGGAGGCTCACGCTTGGGGAAGGAGACCAGGGGAGGATCTGCCCCAGAGGAGACTAGCGACGGTACTGCTGTCTTAGGAGGAGGCCTGGAGCTCATCTTTAAAGGGATCCATTATTACAAGCCCTGCAATACGCCAATCTGGCATAAAGGTTCTCTCACTATTGCTTGGCTGGGAGGTTCGGGACTTTTAATAATCCTGTGGCAGAGGATTCCTGATCGCATCCCTAGGAAGATTGATTTGTGTTTCATTCCGGCTGCTAGGACCACTAAACGGGACTATCCGGCTGAGCAATACCCACTCAGGCTTGAGTGCCGACGAGTGTGACTTTAGTGCTGCGTGCCTGAACATTCCCCTGTGTTTTCTCTCTTGTATCCTACTTTTCCTCTAAAGTTTCTCAGCAAAGTAAAATAAAGACTAACTGTTTGGGTTTTACATTGTGTGGACATTGGCCTTTCTAGAGACTTTCCTATACCCTGACAACGGAAGCCATGGAGGTAGTTTACAGACCCAACAAAAACCAGCCGGTCCCTTAGGCCCCTTTCACACGGGCGGCTGTTCTGCCGCAGTTAAAAGCGTGTTTCTTTCTTTTGAAATTCAAGACCCCAGGCACAGCGATCAGCTGCATTTGTACACTGCTTTTAGCTGCGTTTACATGCAACCGTTTTTATTTTGATGTGCTTCCTGTTGTTTTTTTCTTTTGTTCACGCTACTATCCGCAGCTGACACAGTGCACTGCGATTACCTGCATTTATGTGCAGATAGCTGCGCTACATCGCACCTGGACGCATTCAATTCTATTTTTTCTATTCGCACTGAACCGCATGTAACAAAATCGCAGCTAAACGCTGTGTGTGAATGGGGCCATAGGAAAGCATTGTGTGCTTTTAGCTGCGGTAGAAAACTAGAAAATCCGCAGCTAAAAGCACCATTCTATCCGTCCGTGTGAAAGGGGCCTTAAATGGGGGTAAGTGCTACACGTGAAATAGGCTCCCTCCAGAGGTGGTTCTGGCCAGCTCGGTAGATTGCTTTATGAAAAGCCTGGATTCTTTCCTAAATGTACATAATATAACTGGGTACTAACATTTATAGGTAAAGTTGATCCAGGGAAAATCCGATTGCCTCTCTGGGACCAGGAAGGAATTTTTTCCCCTGCTGTAGCAAAATGGATCATGCTTTGCTGGGGTTTTTTGCCTTCCTCTGGATCAACTGTGGGTATAGGATTGTGTATATGGGATTGTATGATATTATTTTTTATTTATTTATTTATTTATTTTTATGGTTGAACTAGATGGACTTGTGTCTTTTTTCAACCTGATTAACTATGTAACTATGAGGTGCCATGTTGAACTTCCAGTGACCAGTAGGAGAGAGTGAGAGTGATAACACCAAATTTAACACACCTGCTCTCCATTCATACCTGAGACCTTATAACACTAACGAGTCACATGACACCGGGGGAGGGAAAATGGCTAATTGGGCCCAATTTGAACATTTTCACTTAGGAGTATACTCACTTTTGTTGCCAGCGGCCTAGACATTAATGGCTATGTGTTGAGTTATTTTGAGGGGACAGCAAATTTACACTGTTATACAAGCTGTACACTCACTACTTTACATTGTAGTAAAGTGTAATTTCTTCAGTGTTGTCACATGAAAAGATATAATAAAATATTTACAAAAATGTGAGGGGTGTACTCACTTTTGTGAGATACTTTAACCAGTTCAGATCCGTGCTATAGCCGAAAGACGGCTGCAGCGCGGACCTGAACTGCCGGGTGGATGTCCCCAGGACATCCTCTTGTTTACTTCCGCAATGCGCGCCCGCGGCGGCGCGCATCGCGGAAGAGCTGTGCCCGCTGTGTCACGCGGGTGCCGATGCGCGTGCCTGGCGGCCGCGATGTCCACCAGGTACCCGCGATCGGCTGTCACAGAGCCAGGGACGTGGATCTCTGTGTGTAAACACAGAGATCCGCGTCCTGCTAGGTAGAGGAGACTGATGGTGTGTCCCTTGTACATAGGGACAACCATCGGTCACCTCCCCCAGTCAGTCCCCTCCCCCCACAGTAACAATCACTCATGAGGGAACATATTTAACCCCTTCCCGCCCCCTAGTGGGTAACCCCTTCACTGCCAGTCACATTTATACAGTAATCAGTGCATTTTTATAGCAATGTTCGCTGTATAAATGTGAATGGTCGCAAAATAGTGTCAAAAGTGTCCGATGTGTCCACCGCAATATCGCAGTCCTGACAAAAATTGCAGATCACCGATATTACTAGTGGGAAAAAAAGAAAAAAGAAAAATGTTATAAATCTATCCCTTATTTTGTAGGCGCTATAACTTTTGCACAAACCAATCAATAAACGCTTATTGCGATTTTTTTTTACCAAAAATATGTAGAAGAATACGTATCGGACTAAAAGAAAAGAAAATGTAAAAAAAAATTGGGATATTTATTATAGCAAAAAGTTAAAAATATTGTGTTTTTTTTTCAAAATTGTCGCTTTTTTTGGTTTATAGCGCAAAAAATAAAAACCTCAGAGGTGATCAAGTACCACCAAAAGAAAGCTCTATTTGTGGGAAAAAAAATTATAAAAATGTTATTTGGGTACAGCGTTGTATGACTGCGCAATTGTCATTCAAAGTGCGTCAGCGCTGAAAGCTGAAAATTGGTCTGGGCAGGAGGGGGGTTTAAGTGCCCAGTAAGGAAGTGGTTAACCACTTGCCGACCGCTGCACGCCGATATACGTTTGCAGAATGGCAGCGGTAGGCAAATGGGCGTATCTGTACGTTCCCTTTAAAAATGCATGCAGCGGGTGCCCGCTGCACTACCCGTGCCCATGCCCGCGGGACCCGCGGACTCGATGTCCACCGGTCTCCCGCGATCGGGTCACAGAGAGGCAGAATAAGGGGATGCCTGCATAAACAAGGCATTTCCCTGTTCTGCCTAGTGACAGGACACTGATCTTCTGCTCCCTGTAATCGGGAGCAGCGATCGGTGTCGTGTCACAGTTATAATCACTCCCTAGGATACACTAAACCCCTTCCTCGCCCCATAGTGGTTAACCCCTTCCCTGCCAGTCACATTTACACAGTAATCAGTGCATTTTTATAGCACTAAACTCTGTATAAATGTGAATGGTCCCAAAATAGCGCCAAAAGTGTCCGATGTGTCCGCCATAATGTAGCAGTCATGAATAAAAATCGCCGCCATTACTAGTAAAAAAAAATTATTAATAAAAATGCCATAAAACTATTCCCTATTTTGTAGACGCTATAACTTTTGCGCAAACCAATCAATAAACGCTTATTGCGATTTTTTGCCAAAAATATGTAGAAGAATACGTATCGGCCTAAACTGAGGAAAAAATTTGTTTTTTTATATATTTTTTGGGAATATTTATTATAGCAAAAAGTAAAAAATATTACTTTTTTTTCAAAATAGTCGCTCTATTTTTGTTTATAGCGCAAAAAATAAAAACCGCAGAGGTGATCAAATACCACCAAAAGAAAACTCTATTTGTGGGAAAAAAAAGAATGTCAATTTTGTTTTGTCGCCGGACCGCATTACCCCTGAGCAGGGCTCTACTGAGGCCTAATGCGGAGGTCCACTCCACTTTCCAGTATCAAGAATCGTTGGAACTGGTGAGCAGGCACTTGCCCATCCTAATACCACAAGAGACACTGCTTGCAGACACCATTGTCTTGTTCCTCTACCTAAGCCTGTGGGACTTGGCGCTACACTTACTCTTTGTGGAGTAGCAATAGCATTCCTCCTTCCACAGGGCACTACAAGTACAATTTGCTACATACAGTTGCCTAAGCCATCACCAGATCACTTTACCTTCTTCTGATCGATCACCAGGACAGCTCAAATACTTCACTAAAGAGCTATCTAAAGACCAAAAGCCTTTCTTCTCCTGAGAGATTACAACATATACTCCCCCACTAAGGGATTATTAAATTAGTGTCATAAGTGCAAATAAATACACCCAGGACTCTATTTGCCAATTGAACACGTTTAAGTACTGGGTAATAGTTTTACTAATTAAATGACAGTGTTGTAACCTTTTCAGGTAAAATCTTTTTTAATCTTTTTTTTCTTTTTTGTCGAGAAGTAAGAACAACTGCAATAATCCCATGCAGGGGATATAAACAATAAGCATGACATGGCACAACTGAATAGTGCACATTAAAAGCATATTCGATAGTGGGAATTGTCAAACATCAACAGCCCTCCGGCCTAGGCCGGGGGTCAACATAGGGTAACTGAGCATTATTGCTCAAAAGGTAAGGCGTGGAGTATTCCACCAAAATGTGGAAAGTAAAACTAAAATCGGGGTCATACAAACAAAACTAGAAAGACATAAATAAAAACGAATGGGAAATGGGAGAAGTAAGTGTGAAAGAGAGAAGAGGAAAGGAGGAGAGACAAAGAGGAAAAAGAAGAAGGGAGGAGGAGAAGAGGCCAGATGGCGAAAAAAGGGACATATAAAATGAGAAGGAAAAACGGAGGAGAAGAAGAAATGCAGAACAGGGAAAGTGGGTAGGGAAAGGGTACCCCCAGGTTGGGAGGGTGGAGGAGGTCAATTAGCGAGGCCTAGGCTGGTCGGATACAAAGTGGGAAGTGCGTAAGACCACCACGGACCCTAAACCTTGAGGAACTTGGCGTGGGAGTCATGGAGAATACAGGACATCTCATTAATCACGAGAGTCGTTAAAGTGCTCTTCACCTCCGCAAATGAGACAGCCGGTTACTTCCAGGCCCTTGCTATTGTATGCTTTGCAGCAATAAACAAATAGGTGGCCAACTTCTGCTTATGGGAAAAGAGGCCCGGGATCGTTTAATGAAGTAAGGCATCCTTGCGGGGGGATATGTGGAAGAGAGATGACAGAAGACCAAATACCCTTGACCAGAATCCCACCAGGCGGGGGCAGGACCACCAGATATGAAGTTCATCTCCACGCTGACCACAACCCCTGAAACATCTATCACTGCAGGATGGGTTTGATTTGGCGATACGGGATGGAACCCAATACCAGCGGAGGAGTACCTTATAGGCTGCCTCTAGGGTAGCCGTGTTAAAGGAGCATTTTGCAGTATTAGACCAGGCTTTGCTCCAATCTGCTAGGTCGATGCGGGATAAGTCCCGCTCCCAGTTAAGGACATAAGATAAGGAAGTTGGGATCCCTGTCGAGTTAAGGGATGAGTAGATCAAGGATATAATACCCGGAGATCCTGGAGAACATAGGCACGTTAGCTCAAAGGCCGTTTTCTGGTAGGGAAATGTATGACAGTGTTGTAACCTTTTGATACATCTGACCTGTGGTGTTGAGGCACAGAAGGTAGTGGTTTGACATAGGAACGGTCACTCCTCTGCCACCCTCTGCCTTTTCACATAGGTTTCCAACTAAACTGTGTGTTTTGTGGAGAAGTCTTTAAATCCTGCAGTTAGTTACTGTTTCTGTTGTACTGTCATATCATTGTTGTCTTTGGCTCTAAGTGGAATTTTCCAAGGGCTAATATGTCATATCATTGTTGTCTTTGGCTCTAAGTGGAATTTTCCAAGGGCTTTATGTCACTGGAATCTAATGCTTATTGCCTTTCAGTAAACCAGATTCAACTATTTCACTTGTGTAAGTGTCTCTTATTACTTTTATCAACAAAAATATCTGAACCCAGGGTGTCAGAGGACTTGCATGGTTGGGGCAACCAGTGGGGTACAAATTCAGCAAGCGGCCCTCACGGGGGAAGCAATTATACGATTATACTTTAGCATTGAGTGGTCCAAAATATATATGTTTTGCTGCACGCAGTCCATGAAAGCAGCTTCTATGAGAAAAAAATAGTGCTGGTATTTTTGTGTATCTGTATAACAATGGACACAAACTGCACAAGGCTGTTGCACTAGGACAGGTGAGCTATCACAACTCCTCAATACTTATTAAAGGAACCAAATAAAAACATGATCCAATATGCAAGTCACCTTCACATGTCTTTCCATCTTCTTTCAAGACTCTTCCTTTCGCACACTCACAGCGATGGGAGTTCTTCAGGTTGATACAGATGTCACTGCAGCCTCCATTATTATCTTCACATTCATTCTCATCTGCAGGTATTGAAAAAGTCATGCAAAAGTAGTGGTTAGTTTCCATCCCATACAATATTTATTTGAATGGTCATGTGATCACTTGGGTTGAGTAAGAACTGGAAGAACTGTGCTTCTAGGCTGCCTTCACATATTGAAAAGTACATGTCAGAAAATGGAATAAGTAGATCTAGGAAGGCTACTTACCTTCCAAGTTTCAGCGATTCCTCAATCCGCCACTGACATGTCAGGGTTTTACCCAGATTACCCAGATTTTGCAGCTGCTTCACATGACATGTCACCCCTTGAAAATAGAGTCTTTACAATTCCTTAACTACTAAAGTGGCTTTTGTTGGTCACCAACAATGCACCCATAGTATAGGCCCCTGCTGCAATGCTTCCTGGTTATTGTTGCACCCCAGTCTGGTCTTTGGTACAACTGTAGCCAAAGACTCTGCAGCACCCACAGCCTCCAATACACCTGCAGCGTCTACTGCACCTCAGCTTTTTTCACAGTCTTCACTGCAACTCCACTGTACCTCCGGCCTCATTTCTGCACCCACAATCTCAGTGGCATCCACTACTTTTTTCTCTGCTGCCCCATGTTTGCAACCACAGTTTCTAGCCTCTCTCTGGCATCCAGCTACTTAGTCCCTGGTTTCTCTCTCATGCTTTACTCAATTACCTGGCACCTTTCTCCTTCACCCTGGGGATCATAACGGCTGCAGGGGCTTCTTTAACTAGGCTGGAATCCTGGCCTGGTCTTACACCTCTTGAAGAAAGAAGATCGCCTGGTCTGGGATTACTTAGAATTCTAAGCTGCCCTTCACCCAGTGGCGGCCCATCCATAGGGGGCGCCCGGGCGCCGCCCCCCCTCCTGTGGTCACCAAAAAAAAAACGGGCCCTTTAAGAGTTTATTTTTATTTTTTTTAATGTCTTTTTTTCACACATGGCGGCGCGACCATAGTGGGCGCAGAAGCACCGCTACCGCTCGCTTCTGCGCCCGGCCGTCACTCACAACAATACATAGGTTCATGCATTGCATGAACCTATGTATTGCTGCCGCCCACTATTCAGATGGCCGGCCCCTTGAGCGCCGGCCATCTGAATCACAGCGTCTGATTGGCCTTTAGAAGTGCCTATCAGAGCCAGCAGGCTCTGATAGGCTTCCCGACTACAGCCTGAGGGCTGTAATCGGCTTCTAAATATCTAATGAGAGGACGCACAGGGGTGCGTTCCCTGGCCAATCAGGTTCACCGGGTCTGGTTACCGGTAACCTGATTGGCTGAAGTGACATTGAGGGCGGGAGAAGACATCGAGGACGGAAGAAGGACGGCGCTGACCCGAGGAAGGTAAGTGCAGGGCTGGGGGGAGAAACTGGCTGCATATGGGGGAGAAACTGGCTGCATATGGGGGAGAAACTGGCTGCATATGGGGGAGAAACTGGCTGCATTATGGGGGAGAAACTGGCTGCATATGGGGGAGAAACTGGCTGCATTATGGGGGAGAAACTGGCTGCATTATGGGGGAGAAACTGGCTGCATTATGGGGGAGAAACTGGCTGCATTATGGGGGAGAAACTGGCTGTATTATGGGTGAGAAACTGGCTGCATATGGGGGAGAAACTGGCTGTATTATGGGGGGGAAACTGGCTGTATTATGGGGGAGAAACTGGCTGCATTATGGGGGAGAAACTGGCTGCATTATGGGGGAGAAACTGGCTGCATTATGGGGGAGAAACTGGCTGCATTATGGGGGAGAAACTGGCTGCATTATGGGGGAGAAACTGGCTGTATTATGGGGGAGAAACTGGCTGTATTATGGGGGAGAAACTGGCTGCATATGGGGGAGAAACTGGCTGCATATGGGGGAGAAACTGGCTGCATTATGGGGAGAAACTGGCTGCATTATGGGGGAGAAACTGGCTGTATTATGGGGGAGAAACTGGCTGTATTATGGGGGAGAAACTGGCTGCATATGGGGGAGAAACTGGCTGCATATGGGGGAGAAACTGGCTGTATTATGGGGTAGAAACTGGCTGTATTATGGGGGAGAAACTGGCTGCATATGGGGGAGAAACTGGCTGCATATGGGGGAGAAACTGGCTGCATATGGGGGGAAACTGGCTGCATATGGGGGGGAAACTGGCTGCATTTGGGGACAAACTAGTGGCACAGTGGCTGCATTTAATGGGCACAGTGGCGGCAATTGATGATTTTTTTTTTCAATTTGTTTGCGCCCCCCCAAAAAATTTGAGCACCAGCCGCCACTGCCTTCACCGTATAATCAATAAGCCTGGATGTGCCTCCCCCTCTGCTGTTGACCTCTTTCTCCTTTTCCAAAGAAGCTGGTATGGAAAACGAAGCCCCAGTGGCTACCATTTTGAAAGAACTATCTAGTCATGTTAAGGATGAGTTGGAGAGCAAGGAAGGAAGGAAGGTGCTCCTAGACCACTGTTTGCCCTCAGCTAACGCTCATGCTCTTACCATCTAACTCCAGAGGTTGGTAAACTCCCATTCCTGTCTTTATTGACTCTGCGACCATGGCAAATTTCACTTCTAAATCTAGAGCTTGTGCTCGACCTGAAACCTATCTCCACTCCTCTCTGTGTGTCTACTATTGATGGAACTCTAATTTCCAGTGGCCCCATAAATCATCAAACAATCCTTGCAAAATGTTTATTGAAGTGCTACATCAGGAAACCTTCCTGGACTTGCCACAATTCACTTCCTCTATCATCCTGGGTCTTCCTTGGTTGCAGCAACAAAGTCCTTGCTTGGGGCCCTCTCTGCCATTCCCGGTTTCTTCCCCTTACTCTTACTACAAAAGTATTTCTGCCAGCCCATGCTCAGACTATCCAGCAGGCTTCCTCTGCTGACTTTTATGACATCTTCTCTAGAAGCGCAGCTTGCCTCTTCACCACTCCCTGTGCCATCAATCTGATGTCGCCCTCATGGTAGAATCTGTCCACTCTCAGTTCCTGATACACAGGCTATGTCTTAATACATTTGCAAATATTTATAAAAAAAAAAAAAAAAAGGAAATTCACTTACTCTTTATCTTCATTGAGAAGAAAGATGGAACCTCAAAGTTGACCATATGCTATGCCATCAAATTATATAATTTCCTTTAGATCTATCATCAACCATGTAGTACAAGAGCCTGCCTGATTTGAATCAAATTGAATGGATCATTTAGGTATATCCTGCTATTACATAGTTTTGGTACACAGAGAGTACAATTAGATTGTATAGTGTATGGCCAGCTTTAGACTTTGTTTAGACTACTGGTACCTGACAATGATGAAAATCGATACACGCTCCCTTCATCACAGAACTATTTGATTGCCTACTTTAAGCCTATATTTTCTCCAAACTTGACCTAAGGGGGCTAACAATCTGGTCCAAATATAGGATGCACATTATAAACAATTAGTGATACTTTGGGTTATGTAATGCCTCCATGTTTTTTCAGCACCTGGTTAATGAAATCTTTAGCGACCTCTATGTGTGTGTGGTGTATCTTGACCATACTCTACTCTGCTCTTCTAGCCTTCCTCTCTGGTAGCTTGATCCCAAGAACTGGCCTCCAAAAACCATTGAAACTCTTGAAGCACTGAAATATGCCTTACTAATCAGACCAGCGTTACATTGGTTGGATACCACTAAACCCAAGTATCCACCACAGATGTTGGAGCATTACTTATGCAGTCTATCTGAGGCAAAAATAACACTTTGCTTTCTTTTTTTTTTAAATGACACCAGCAGAAAGTAATTATGGTGTCGGGATTCACAGTTGTTGGCCATCAAGTTGGTGCTATCTTCTTGTGGGATCTCTATATTGTATTTATGTATCTATTTTTACTAATCACAAAAACCCACATAATTTCCAGTTTGCTTGAAGACTCAATTTTAGACAAGCTTGTTGGCTGCTTTTCATTTCTTATTTTCATCTTTTCATCACATACAAACTAGTTCCAGCAATACCAGAGCCAATGTACTCTTCTTCTTCAATCCCCATGACAGAGTACTTCTCTAAACTGGAGCCAATTATTCCTCCCGCACAAATTCTGGCAGTGACCTCCATCATGAAAATCCTCATTCCTTAAGGCAAAACCCTGCTGTCACTGAAACTCAGGACCCAGATTCTCCATTGGGCACACAGTTCCAAACTGGTAAGTCATCCAGGGGTCCATAGGACATTCTGCTTTTTCTCCTATCACTATTGCTGACCAGGAGTGAAGACAGAGTGATGTTAAAGATTTTGTGGCGGCCTGAAAACGCTTTTTCCCAGATCAATGTCCTCTCTTGTGTACCTGTGGGCCCTTTAAGTGCATCCTCCTATTCCCAAGGTATGCTGGAAACATCTGCCCCTAAATCTTATCATGACCATTCCATCCTCTAAAGGCTGCTTGGTTATTGGCTTGTGCAGGAAAGGCATAACGTAGACACAGGGCAGGTTCTTCAACATTTTTGGGTCACGTAAGTAAACCTATTGAAGGAAGGGTGCTGGCAGCTGTGGAATATCTCCTAGGGTAACCAGTACACTTTTGCTTATAGCACAAGTATCCTCTCAGCTGATCTGGGGCTGCTTGTTCCTGGCACAAGTCCCATTAGTGTTTTCAGCAGGCTTTATGTCTTCTACAAAGTAGAGAGGTGTAAACACAGCAGGTGAGGGTATGTGGATGCTTCAGTCAGGTACAGAAGGCGCTACATGTAGCCCCATTGTTGTAGTTTCTCTTGAGGATCCAAGGATGTCAGGTGGTTCTGAGCTCCTTTGCATATAAGGTCTTGTGACTAATGCAGGGACACCATCCATCATATGTTACGAAAGAGGATTTTTCATCCACTTTAGCAGGGTTAGAGTGTAAGCTCTCAGGGATGTTCACCTTTATGAAATGTTACCCTTGTCCCCGCGGGATCTCAATTTGGTGTTTTGAGTTTTACAGAGACAAGCATGTAAGCCAATTCAGAACCTTAATTTAGTTCTTTTGAGTCAGGCAGTTGTGTTCTTGGTAGGGCTGCCCATTCTGGGATACCTAGATGAACTGCTGCTCAGGGAGAAATCTGTTCATTGTTCGGATCACAACGTATTTATCACGGTATGCACTCTGGAGAAGTTTGGCCTGGTTCCCAAACTCAAGAAATCAGCATTGGTTCCAACCCAGAAACATGGTCCAGTTGAAGGGCAATCATCTTCCAGAGAAGAGCATCATGTTAAGAATCTGGTGGAGTTTCTCAACGCTGAGGCATCACCCATGCTTCTACAGCAGAATGTCCTGTTGGCACAGAACAGAATGCAATCAATTCTATAATGTCTATTCGTCCCAATAGACTACGATCTCTAGACTGGTGGATGTCTCCCAAAAGGTTGGAGAAGGGGAACTCTTTTCACACAATTACTTATGTAGCGCACTCCTTGGATGAACTTGGATACCCCACTCCTGCACAACCAGGCACACCAAATTTTCACAAGCACCCAGAGTCAGAGAACAGTCCGTGACTTTGTTTTTGTTATTTAGTGAGGGTTAATAATTTGGATAGGGATGGGAGGTTATGGGATTCCTACTTGACTTCAGCAAAACTTCAGGGACATCTTCCTATATACAGTCTCCTTCACTTTCCTCCAGCACAATTGCTTGCTCCAGCTGAATCACTTTGATTTATCTGACAGGCTCCAGATCAGATTACCAATGGCTTTTTACAGGCAGGAACATGGGCGTCCGCTGAACTTTTTTCTGGGGGGGCATCATTTTAAGGTCTTCCATGCTCGGTCCCTTTTTGACAATGTCATGAAGGGGGGGGGGCTTAGTCATTATCACATAAAGCGCAGGCATGCAAAGGTTTGAGAAACCTGATGCAATACTTTATAGCTTGTTTTCATCAAGATCAAAATATGGCCGCCCACAACACAGATGTATTGCAATACATTGCAATACAAAAAGATGTACATTCTCTAATCTCTAGGCTATATTTATATGGGCTGCTGGCCATCATGGACTGGTATGCCTGAGAGTGAGAGACTGAGTAACTTCCAGTTCCATACAAAGTGAAGAAGTCTGAAGATTATATAACATACACTGTTACACACACATATATTTTTCCAGCAATAGCTCAGCTCAGCTCAGCTGTCCAACTTCACAAGCAGCAAATTGCAATATATATAATTCTCCTCCTAACTGGCACAGTGGTGTAGCACAGGTTGTGCCAGTTAGGAGGAGAATATTATATATAGCAATTTGCTGCTTGTAAAGTTGGACAGCTGAGCTAAGCTATTGCTGGAAAAGTATGTGTGTGTGTGTGTAACAGTGTATGTGGCACTGCTGCTTTTACCTGTGGTTCTTCAGCGATCGATCATAGGCCCAGGGCAGGCACTGGCAGCGTATTCTCTCTCGTCTCAACCACTGCACGCCATGCACCTGTGGAAGGAGCCGGATCGGCATAGGCATAGCAAATGCAACATACATTTACACAGGCAGGCAGGCTGAGGCAGCCAATCATGGAACAGAACATCCTGGATGTTAATCTGATGCTCGGGCCGGGGGTGAGGAGGGAGGGGCGGATGTGTCTGTATGTATCGCAGTGAATAAGTCGGAACAGACTGAGAGCAGCCCCAGCCCCCAGGCCAGCAGCAGACTTAGAAAAAAAAGTCCACGGCTGCCACAAAGGTGGCCATTGCAACACAGGGGGCAAGTCAAGTGTCTTCTCTTATAATTCCAGGGGGGTCAATTGCCCCCTCCTTGCCCTATGGAGCGGACGCCCATGGGCAGGAACTCGTAGCCCCGTTTTATGTAGCACAGTGTAGTGAAACAGCTTGTAACTTCCTCTGTGGCCACCACCTCTTCAGGCACTGCCAACTCACTTGGCTGCAGCTGCCTTTTTCACTTGTCCTCCAGACTAACTTTCCACACCAGTCTACCTGACTGACTCTTTACCAGCCCACCCGGCTGACTGTTAGGAAATCTCTCAGGGAAGGATGAAGACTTAAAGTGATTGTAAAGTCTAAAATTTTTAAAAAAAGCTATGGGAGCACGGGCACCCAAGCCGAGCTGCCACTCCCTGTGTCCATTCAGACACGGAGCTGTGGTTCGACCCCACCTCCTCTCTCTCCTGATTGGCCAACTGATTTTGACCTGATGGCTGAGACACTGGGCCGACTGATTTTCTCCTGATGGCTGAGACACTCGTGGACATCACTGGACAGAGATGGGGCTCAGGTAAGTATGAAACTGAGCTGCAGCAAGATAAACTTATTTGGTTCAGATGGTGTCAAGCGTGTGTGGCGGGAACCAGGTGAGGAGTACAAAGACAAGTGTGTCTTGTCTACATTCAAGCATGGTGGTGGGAGTGTCATGGTATGGGGCTGCATGAGTGCTAACGGCACTGAGGAGCTACAGTTCCCTGAGGGAACCAAGAATGCCATCATGTACTGTGACATACTGAAGCAGAGCAGGGTCCGCTCCCTTCGAAGACTGGGCCGCAGGGCAGTATTCCAACATAATAATGTCCCCAAACACACCTCCAAGACGACCACTGCCTTGCTAAAGAATCTGAGGGTAAAGGTGATGAACTGGCCAAGCATGTCTCCAGACCTAAACCCTATTAAACATCTGTGGGGCATCCTCAAATGGAAAGTTGAAGAGCGCAAGGTCTCTAACATCCACCAGCTCCGTAATGTCGAGTGGAAGAGGACTCCAGTGGCAACCTCTGAAGATCTGGTGAACTCCATGCCAAAGAGGTTTAAGGCAGTGCTGGAAATAATGGTAGCTACACAAAATGTCGACACTTTGGGCCCAATTTGGAAATTTTCACTTAGGGGTGTCCTCACTTTTGCTGCCAGCCGTTAAAGAGATTAATGGCTGTGTGTTGAGTTATTTTGAGGGAACAGCAAATTTACACTGTTATACAAGCTGTACACTCACTACTTTACATTGTAGCAAAGTGTAATTTCTTCTGTGTTGCCACATAAAAAGATATAATAAAATATTTACAAAAATGTGAGGGGTGTGCTCACTTTTGTGAGATACTTTATCTCCAAAAGGAACAAGAAAGCAGATAAAAAAAAAAGTTAAAATGGTCTTTAAAATAGGAGTGTGTTTATCATAAGGCACTTATGGGTTAGCACATACTGTATGGCAGCAGGGAGCAAAGATTAGGGGTGAGCCTGACCTTTGAAATCTTATGTCATTAATGCACATTAATGAATCTATTAGGGCTGCAACGGATCAGCGGTGATCCGTGATCCGAACGGGTCACCCTGTTCGGATCGGATCACCACTCGATCCGCGGAGCGACCCCGCGGCCTCAGTCTTAGGAAAGGCCGCGGCTTCGGCCTAGCTCCGGAGCCGCGGCCATCTTGGTACACCCAGCGGCGGCTGCCTTGTGTGCGCTGACGTCATCACCCCTCGCTGCTCGTGGATCTGAACTGGCCGGCGGGAGAGACTAAAGTAAGTGGGGAGATGCCCATTACAGTGGGGAGATTGTGGATATTACTGGGGGAGATTGTGGATATTACAGGGGGAGATTGTGGATATTACAGGGGGAGATTGTGGATATTACAGGGGGAGATTGTGGATATTACTCGGGGAGATTGTGGATATTACAGGGGGAGATTGTGGATATTACAGGGGGAGATTGTGGATATTACTCGGGGAGATTGTGGATATTACAGGGGGAGATGACGCGGATATTACAGGGGGAGATGACGTGGATATTACAGGAGGAGATGACGTGGATATTACAGTGGGGGAGATGACGTGGATATTACAGTGGGGGAGATGACGTGGATATTACAGTGGGGGGGATGACGTGGATATTAGTAATTTTTTTTTTTTTGCCGATCCGAAAATGATCCGATCTGTGACCCCTGATCCGAAGATCAATCCGATCCGTGAGTTTTTTGTTCCGTTGCACCCCTAGAATCTATAGTGTTAATGATCATTTTGGACAGGCATTCAAGTTGCATCAGGAAATACTTCTCAAATATCCTGTGAGATGTGTCAACTTAGGAAGTGATCACTTTTGATGCTTTGCAATGGCACCTTAAACACTCTGTAAACACCATAGGCACATTTACAGTGTGTTTCAGGCATGCTTTTGGTGTGTTTCAATAGAAGTGAATGGAGGCAGTTGCAAAGCTTCAATGCCTGCTGAACTCTGCAAGCATTGTTATTTTTGCTTGACGTGGCACAAGGCAACACTAACGCTGCACTGTGTACACCTCCACATGGCTCCCTATCTTAACAGATTGAGTGGTGTTGACAAGGGCTTGGGAATCAGTAAAAATGTAACCCAACCACCTATTTTTAAAGCCTGTGTGAAAGAGCTCTATGTGTGCATGGTAGCGGGGTTGTGGGGCCTAGAAGTAATTTCTTATTCTGCAGGTTCTTCGGTATAGCCTAGTTGTAACAATTCTAAGAACACAATAAAACAATGAAATTGCAGGGCCAGTAGAATCTATATTTGAACCAATCTAGTGTGGCATACACTCTGTACTTTCTGATTAGTTGTGTGGTACACTACAATAGAGCCCTTTGCCAGCTAATGTACAGATCTCCATGCTGCGGCCAGTCAGAATGGTTATCATGTAGCTGCAACAGCCAGGTACAAAATAGTAAATTTTAGGTGTCAACATTTCTTGATCAAAAATCCATATCAGCAGTAACGATTTTCTTCACACTTTACTTGCTCAGTGCATCTTCAAGATAAAGGACACAGGAAGTTTCTAAGCAAAAGAAACAGCAGGACAACCAGGAAACTATCACCACACCATAAGTGGGCCTCTTATTTGGGCTTTTCTTTTAGGACCAACTGGCCTGAAAACACATTTTTAGTTGTAAGTGGTCAGTGGTAGGTTGGCTCTAGTAAAGAATAAACCCCATAAACATTTAACGTTTCTATCTTATACCACAATATTATAATGAAGGTGGACTCTGTGATTAATTTACACTGCTTTATAGAGATTGTATTTGGAATTCATTGTTTGTTTGTGGAATGGCCATCACAGTTTTAAGGAAGTGAGAAATCTGGTGGGGATATCCGAACACTGGAAACCCCAAGAGATATAACAAGCTAGTGGGTGATTTGAGTTGTAAGAAACACATCAAAATGTAGCATCAGTTTTTGGTGGATTTTCCTTTTAATATTGAGAAAGAAAAGTTGGGCATTGTAACATTTAAAGTGCTATGACTTATGCCGCGTACACACAACCGTTTTTAATGACGAGAAAAATGCAATTTTTTAAAATGGTCATTAAAAATGATCGTGTGTGGGCTTCCGAGCATTTTTCACGACGTGAAAAATGGCGAAGAAAAAATTGGAACATGCTCTAATTTTTCTCGTCGTTTTTTACATCGTCGTTTTTCTTGTCATGAAAGACGGCCGTGTGTAGGCTTTAACGACATGAAAAAAAAATGCGCATGCTCAGAATCAAGTATGAGACGGGAGCACTCGTTCTGGTAAAACTAGCGTTCGTAATGGAGATAGCACATTCGTCACGCTGTAACGGACTAAAAAACATGAGGCTGAAAAGTGCGAATCGTCTCTCAACAAACTTTACTAACATGAAGGGTGGCGCCATCCGAATGGAACTTCCCCTTTATAGTGCAGTCGTACGTGTTGTACGTCACCGCGCTTTACTCAAACATTTTTTTCCACGATAGTGTGTAGGCAAGGCAGGCTTGAGAAGAATCACGTCAAGAAAAATTCAGTTTTTTCAATGACATTAAAAGCGGTCGTGTGTACGCGGCATCAGGCTCCAAGGGGCAGAAACGCATTAGTGTTTTCTATGTACCTTGGAACTTTTTAACCCCAAAGTACTCAATAAAAGATTCTTATGCTGATTGTACACTGGTTTGCCTACTATATCTTCAGTTTATGTGAGAGTGATGTGCTGGTACACAAAATAACATATTGGTTAAAAAAAAAAAGTTTCATTATACTTTGACTTGATTAGACTGGAAGTTCTGCCTAGCATGCATTTTTTGATCTGTCTAATCAGTCAGTTTTAGTGGTGTGTGTATGTGTCTTCTTACTGAGAGGACTTTGAATTATTACAAATTTTATATACCGGTATGTGGTTTCTGAAGCTGCACTCTGTTCGGTATAGGACTCTGTCTGCTCTCCCTCCTTCTATCATCGCTCTTCCTAACCATCCTCTTCAAGCTGCATGAACAGCTCTCCACTGTCCTATTTTCCCTGGACTTACTATATTCCTATCAGAATTCATACAGAATTAATAAATCAGGAATGGCAGCTGATGGAAATTTTTTTCATTGTGTGTCAATTCAGGGGAGCCATCAATCAGCAAGTGTTCAGCCTCTGCTCCCCTGCCTGATGGAAGCTAAAAATATTCTTGGCCCTGCATGAACACTGCTATAGTCTGTTCATTCCTTATCTGTAGAAAGGCATTGCTGATTATCCACTTAGCTTTAAACTGCTTTCCCCACATACATCACCTCCACATGAGATGGGAGTTTAATGAGGCCTGTTATAGAGACTAATGCTCCAAATCAAAATGTACAGCCTGAACCATAGAGAACTAGAGTATGAAGTACTCTGTCCAAATATGGATGCCCCGGCCTTAAACTTTGCTTCCTAAATGTGTGATGAATTCACATGATCTTTTGATCATCATGTTTTTGTTTTTTTTTGTTTTATAGCCCCTCTCAGTATAAAAAATCCACACCATGTGACTACAAGTGTTGTGGATTTTCGCATATGGATTCTAATGGATGATTTTATGATAATGCTATGACACAAGTACTGGTTTGTGAGTATATTCACCTCCATTTTATTAAATCAAACATGTATTGAGGATAATGCGCCCTCTGTATTCTTCTACACTTTCAGTTCATTAGGACTCCCCCAGTTTTCGGAAGGCAGCAAGGTGTGCATTATCCACATATACTAACATGTCAAGATAAGAGTCTGATAACACTTTGGGAATTACCACACAGCACAAGAGAGTGAACATTTTAATATGCTCCAAACCTGTTTTAGGCCTGCCAAGCCCCTAGTGTCATGCTTGTGATAGTGTTTGCAACACATGCTTCAAGCTCCCTGTTTGCCTGCCTTGTTCCTGTGCCTTGACCTTCGACTGATCCCTGACAACTAGTTTTGATCCTCTTGCATTGACCTCAAATTGGACTTTGGATTACTTCCTGAACTCAGCCTGCCTTTTGATCCTGACTACTCTTTGAATGTTGCCTGCCCTGAACCCAGACTGCCATTGGACCTCTCCACTGTCTGCCAACCACAAGTGCCTAAATGCTTTGCTTAGCTAGTGCCTGCCTGGTGTGGTAACTAGGCACTATAGCATTGTATATAAGACCTGGGGTCAACCGAGTACCGGTAGGCCTGCGTGCCTTTTGGGATAGGGGGCTGCTATTAGTAAAAAACAAAGAGCCAACTATAGTGCCTGACCATCAACACTAGGGGTAGGCGTGACAGTGTCATTCTCTGCTGCATTCACGACCCTACCCCCACCAGGGAATAGAATAGGAAAAATATTACTCTTCGTGTCAAATGATCAGGCCAAAGGTAAAAATTTAAAAAAAAACATTAGAAAGAACCATTCAGCAATGCACATTTGTAAGAAACTGAATTCCCCCTAAAAAGTTATCAAACTAGTGCAGCCTTACCTCTCAGAAAGTAACTATTTACTGTTATTTAGTTGTATTCTCTTCCTGTCGGAAAAGAAAGGTCGACTCGGAATCAGGCTGTAAGGCCACCGTGTTGACGGACCTGTCTTCTGCCATGAAACAAGACTGATAGATGACTCTGTATGGGCTAGTGAAGGAAGGTATATTTGACAAATAGCAATGCTTTTGTTTTATTTCATATAAACTTTACAGCACCTTTGTCATATGACAGTTTTTAGAGTGTCTATTATCCACATTGATCTCAGGCAGGAGACAGGACTTACAGTCTGACACTTATGCTCTGACAAGGAGAGAATACAATTAGATCATAATAAAAGAAGCAATGCCTAATGCCCCGTACACGAAATTCAGACTGTGTGTAGGCTCCATCTGACTTTTCTTGTCGAAATTTCCGCCAACAAAAATTTGAGAGCTGGTTCTCAAATTTTTCGATGGATAAAATTCCAATCGGAAATTCCGATCGTCTGTAGCAATTCTGACGCGCAAAATTCCGACGCATGCTCGGAAACAATTTGACGCATGTTCGGAAGCATTGAACTTCATTTTCTCGGCTCTTCGTAGTGTTGTACGTCACCGCGTTCTTGGCGGTCGAAAGTTCAGAGAACTTTTGTGTGACCGTGTGTATGCAAGCCAAGCTTGAGCAGAATTCCGTCGGAAAAACCATCCAAGATTTTTCCAACGGAAAATCCGATCATGTGTACGCGGCATTAGAGGTAAACATGAAGTATGATAATTCAAAGTGAAGAACGAGAAAATTCACATTGATAACTATTTTTTAAAATAGATATTTAAAAGCGCAATGCAAACAAAAATCTTTTATTGAAATATATGCTGACTTATATTTGCACCATTATTTGGGTGAGTGAAGTTTGTCAAGTGCCAGAGGTGGCAAATAGGGGAAGTCTATATAGTGTTCAAGAAGATTAAAGGAGCACTAAAGCTTTTTTTTTTTTGCTTAAAAATAACAAACATGTTATACTTACCTCCACTGTGCAGCTCGTTTTGCACACAGTGGCCCCGATCCTGGTCTTCTGGGGTCCCTCGGCGGCTGTCTTGGCTCCTCCCCGCAAGGACTCCACACCTTAATGCGAGTGAGCTCGCATGGTGTGGAGTGATTGCGGGCGCGCTCCCGTGATACAGCGGCGGCCATAGCCGCCGACTGTATCACTCGGCCCCGCCCCCCGGCATGCCGCGTCATTGGATGTGATTGACAGCAGCGCCAGCCAATGGCTGCGCTGCTTTCAATCCATCCAGTGTAGCCAATCGGCGGCCAGGCTGAAAAACGAAGAGGATGACGGGGACGAGCATGGGACTTTCGAGGGGCCAGGTAAGAAAAACGGGGGCTCGGGGGGGGCGGTATTGTCGAATGTTTTTTCACCTTAATGCATAGGATGCATTAAGGTGAAAAAACATGTAACTTTACTACTCCTTTAAAGCTAATTAGGGTTGGTTATTGCAACGCAAACAGAAAAGCAATATGAAGCATAGTACCATGCCCTATATTAACAACTAATCTGATCTTATTTTACTGGAACAATACTGCTAAATGATGGGGTGCTTACTAAGTAGCTAGGTTTATTCTCTTACCCAGACATGTTTGTAAATCAGGACCAAGAACTGTTCCAGAGCTGCAAATGCAATCTCCAGTATCGATACATGTCCCTCCACACTCCATCAAATCACAGATGTCATAAAAGTCTTAATAAAGATGAAAACACATATAAATGTTAATATAAACAGATAAAATCTAATTACTGTACTGAAAGCAAAAGAAAACCAACTTTGTGAAATTAGCCAGAACATAACTATACATTGAGTAAAAAAATTACCTTACCATCATTATAGTTTGTGTATGGAGTGCAATTAAATTAGTTTGATCTTGTGTATATATATATATATATATATATATATATATATATATATACACACGTCGACACAATGGCACGGGCAGGCAAATGGGCGTACCTGTGCATCCCTTTAAATTTGCCTTTAAATTTGCCACCCGCCGTGTGCCTCGTGAGTGTGCTCGCGGGTCCCGGGAACTCGATGTTCCCGGGCGGCCCGCGATTGCTGTCGGCAAAGGCAGAACAGGGGAATTCCTTTGTAAACGAGGCATTCCCCTGTTCTGCCTAGCGACATTTCACTGATCTACTGTTCCCCATGATCGGGAACAGTGATCAGTGACGTGTCACTGGTAGCTCCTCCCCCTAACAGTTAGAATCACTTCCTAGGACACACTTAACCCCTTCAGCGCCACCTAGTGGTTAACCCCTTTACTGTCATGCCGCGTACACACGGCCGTTTTTAATGATGAGAAAAATGACATTTTTTTAAATGGTCATTAAAAATGATCGTGTGTGGGCTTTCCAGCAGTTTTCCCGACGAGAAAAACGCAGAGAATCACAACGAGAAAAATTGGAACATGCTCTAATTTTTCACGTTGTTTTTTACGACGTCGTTTTTCTCGTCATGAAAAACGTCCGTGTGTGGGCTTTAACGACGTGAAAAAAGTGCGCATGCTCAGAATCAAGTATGAGACGGAAGCGCTCGTTCTGGTAAAACTAGCGTTCGTAATGGAGATAGCACATTCGTCACGCTGTAATGGACTGAAAAGCACGAGGCTGAAAAACGCGAATCGACGCTCAAAAAACTTTACTAACATGAAGGGTGGCGCCATCTGAATGGAACTTCCCCTTTATAGTGCCGTCGTACGTGTTGTACGTCACCGCTCTTTACTCAAACATTTTTTTCCACGATAGTGTGTAGGCAAAGCAGGCTTGAGAGGAAACACAAAAAAACACGTTGAGAAAAATTACGTTTTTTTCAATGACATTAAAAACGGTCATGTGTACATCAGTGTCATTTTCACAGTAATCAGTGCATTTTTATAGCATTGATTGCTGTAAAAATGACAATGGTCCCAAAAATGTGTCAAAAGTGTCCGATGTGTCCGCCATAAAGTCGCAGTCACAATAAAAATCGCAGAATGCCGCCAATACTAGTAAAAAAATAAATAATAATAAAAATGCCATAAAACTATCCCCTATTTTGTAGACGCTATAACTTTTGCGAAAACCAATCAACATACGCTTATTGCGATTTTTCTTTACCAAAAATATGTAGAAGAATACAAATCAGCATAAACTGAGAAAAAAATTGCTTCTTTAAAAAAAATTGGGGATATTTATTATAGCAAAAAGTACAAAATATTGCATTTTTTTTCAAAATTGTCGCTCTATTTTTGTTTATAGCGCAAAAAAACCACAGAGGTGATCAAATACCACCAAAAGAAAGCTCTATTTGTGGGAAAAAAAGTCAGTCAATTTTGTTTGGGAGCCACGTCGCACGACTGCGCAATTGTCAGTTAAAGCGACGCAGTGCCGAATCGCAAAAAGTGGCCTGGTCTTTGGCCAGCCAAATGGTCCAGGGCTTAAGTGGTTAAAGCCAAAAATGTTTTTTCATTTTGGGATAGAGTAAGTATTTTTTTTTTTTTTTTTGCAATCTGTGTCCCATTTGGGAGATTTGCCTTCATTTCCTGTCCAATAGCCACAACAGGAAGTAAAAGGAAATCCCTCCAAAGAAAGGGGAATTCCTGGTTGTCTATTAACTAGTGTCTCCTTTGGAAGATTTCCCCTCTATTTCTGTTCTGGTGACTCAAAATTTGTGATTTTTTATCATGCTCACTTTCAGCGATAGCGGTCATCAGGATAGATAGAGAGGGTGAATCTCCTTTATGGGGGCACAGACAACAATAAAAAACCTCACAGGTGTTCTTATCCCTCTTCAACCCATCAAAAATGGAAAAAGGTTTTTCTTTAGTTATACTTTAATTTAGAGATCACAGAACAGCTTTAAAAATTCAAATATCTATACTTTAGTTTAAATCTAAGAATATACAGTGCATATGTACATATATATCTGTTTATGTGGAACAACATAGACAGATGAATATTTTATTATCACACTATAATAAACTGTGCTTTTCCTATAAAAAAAGACATACAACTTTTTATGTCACTTTATATTGGTCAATATTTGCATGCAAAGAACAATAGTGGTGTTCAGAATACAGTTACCCATTATAACATTTCAAATATCAGTTTACTTAAATCAGGTCAATGGAAGGTGAATTTGTATTGGTTGTTTTTTTATTACTGAATCTCACACATTGTTAAGCCTTGGTTCACACTATGAACTGCATGTGATGGTATTCCTGTACAATTCACATGCAATTCAGTGCAGTGCAGTTTGAGCCCATTCATCCTGAATGGGCTCAGATTGCTTTGCATTGCACCAAAGAAGGCCCAGCAGGCTCCACCCACTACATGCTGCCTGCACAAAATTACAGGAGGGGGCAGAGACAAGACCAGTCACCCTGCACAAGGAGAGAGAGCGACAGTGACCGGTCTTTATTACAGGAAGCTTCTGCACACTGGCAACATTTTACACTGGATTACTACACAGAAATACACAAAGCAGACCAAGATTATACATGACTCTTGTTTTTAGAAAATATTTGCTTATACAGTGGAACCTCGGATTCTGAGCATAATCCGTTCCAGGAAAATGCTCGTAATCCAAAGTACTCGCATATCAAAGCGAGTTTCCCCACTGAAGTCAATGCAAACTAAAAGAATTTGTTCCACATTGACTTCAATGTCATGCAATACTGCATGCGGCCAGAGGTGGCGGGGGTGCCGGAGAGCCTCGGAAACGGCCGAAAAGGCCCGAGCACACTTCGGCTGTCCTCGGCAAACCTCGAAAATATTTCCTACCCGAGATTTGCCAAGGTCAGCCGTGCTGTCCTCGGGTCTTTCCGTGCATTTCCGAACAGGGCCGATCGGCTGCGATCGGCGGCGTTTGGCTCTGCTTGGCTCCGGCGCCCCCCCACCTCAGGCCAAAAGCGGTACTGCACACCGCTTTGGCCTGAATTGTGCTTGTTTTGTGAGACAACACTCGCAAACTGAGTTACGATTTTTTAAAATACAGTGCTCGTATTGCGAAACGCTCGTTAACCACGTTACTCGCAATCCGAGGTTCCACTGTATCAGAGTTCAGCTTTAGGGTAGGAGACAAGAGTCCTTGTGTGTATATATATATATTGAATATAACTTCTAGGAATTCTATATTGTCTAAAACTACGAAGTCAATGTGTATTGTGAGATTTATGTGACAGTCCCATTTACATAGCAGTATATTCTCAAAAAGAGAGAGAAAAAGAGGGGAAATACTCACGGCCACAGTACACATGGAAGCAGACACTTGGTTTAGTGAGTTGATAGACATAATAGCCTCCTGGACAGGCTTTGATGGCCACAGTGGTATTCCACTGGCAACAGTCTTTGTCAAAGCTGGCACAGGCTTGTCTTTGCACAATGCCCTCTGATTCACTTGGATGATTCCCATTGAGCCAGATTGGTGCATGAGTGCCACAATGATTTTCTGGAATACAAAACGTAGGCATAGCATCTCCAGCCATCCCAGTGAACCGATACCACTCCCCATCTAAATGGTTGTCACACATTGGTTTGTCTTGGGACTCATTGAACACATGATCTGTGTTTCTCCAAGGCTCATTCAGGCTTATATAGGCAGAACATGGATCTAGAGCTTGTGAGAATGAAATTAGATCATTAGGGATCATTGCAACAGATTTTACAACAAATGGAAACAAACATTTGCCATTATATTACATTGTGTAAAGTAAATCAATCATGATCTATACAATCAGCCATTAAAAGAAAAAAAAAAGTTAGAATATGGAAGTGTTAGGACAATTGCCAGGTTTGTAATGCTTTTTAGGTCCACAGTGGGTAAGTATACTCCAGTCAAACATGAAGATTTCACCCTTAAACGGTCTCAACAACCTACATCTTTCTTGTTCAGTTATATGCATCCAGGCATTCACCTTCTACATATGATTGCTCGACTAGCTAAATCCTTATCATTGCCAATATTCCAGTTTGCTGTATGACTGTACATGTGAGTTCATGGAATACAAAAACTGTTGACGTCTTTACCTCTACTAAAAAGATTTCTCATCCCTTCCCGTTGCCCTGAACAATTATCACCTTTAGCATGAAGTAAGGGGAAATGTCTAAGATGAGGACAAAATCAGCAATGCCAACTTAATCCAGGTTGTAACCTTTCCTCCATATATCCAAAATAGAAAGGAAAAGAAAAACTTAAATTGCTGTAACAGGGAATACGTGTTCCTTTTTCATTGCTTGCCGATTATAATAGCTTTCAAGTAGCACTTTGCATTTATGACAAATGAAGTAATTTGCTAAATGATCAAAGTGAGCTCTAAGCTAAATTAACTTGTAATTAGTTTTAAATTATAATGTTAATCTTAGGTTAATTAATGTGTTCAAGTCAGATTTATTTACTAGAGGTTACTAATTCTATGCATATCCTTCAAATATGAGCACAAAAAAGTTCCAATAATCACAGGTCAAATTAATGAACATATATATATATATCTAAAAAAGGTGCACATAAACTATAGGGGCCCACAAGTGCACTTCTCGGCGCCAAGGGGAACGGTTTACCAGTTAACTTATTCTGAGATCAGAATAATAATAGAGTAAAAAGATATCATACAGATATATATATATAAAATTAGATATAACCAATATCACATTAATGATAAAAGGTGTTCTTATAAGAAATAGCAGCAGCTGTTTAAAATTATAGATGAAAGAAACTGACACCCATAAAACAGTAAATATATAAAATGTATCAAAAAAATTAAGAACAGAGTCTATTGATAAAACAGCGCTTAGTATTGGATAATGTCCAACTTCAAAAAATATGCGGTATGGTGGAAAAGAAATAAAATCACAAAGGATGCAGTAAAGTCACAGTTCTTAGTGTGGTCGGTGTTTCTAAAAGATGGATGAATCGTGCACCCTACACCAGCTCCCAATCTTCACCACAGATGTGATATAAGGTCCCCCGCTGGGGTTCAAACTCACCAGAACAGTAAATCAAATGAGCCTTGCAAGATAAATTCCTCCTAATTCAAACTTCCATCACCACCTCAGGAATCGGTATGGGTTAAAACCGTTACCAGGTTATTCAGGTCATTCGATGCCATCCAAGTGAACTCGAAGAGGGGGAGAAAAGGAGGATTGAAGATGAGTACTATAATCGGGCTGCTCAAGTCAGTTGATACAATCCAGGTGGACTGCTGGTTGCTCTACCTACAGAATGAGTCCCCACTCGCTCTACCTACAGAATGAGGTGGGGACTCATTCTGTAGGTAGAGCAACCAGCAGTCCACCTGGATTGTATCAACTGACTTGAGCAGCCCGATTATAGTACTCATCTTCAATCCTCCTTTTCTCCCCCTCTTCGAGTTCACTTGGATGGCATCGAATGACCTGAATAACCTGGTAACGGTTTTAACCCATACCGATTCCTGAGGTGGTGATGGAAGTTTGAATTAGGAGGAATTTATCTTGCAAGGCTCATTTGATTTACTGTTCTGGTGAGTTTGAACCCCAGCGGGGGACCTTATATCACATCTGTGGTGAAGATTGGGAGCTGGTGTAGGGTGCACGATTCATCCATCTTTTAGAAACACCGACCACACTAAGAACTGTGACTTTACTGCATCCTTTGTGATTTTATTTCTTTTCCACCATACCGCATATTTTTTGAAGTTGGACATTATCCAATACTAAGCGCTGTTTTATCAATAGACTCTGTTCTTAATTTTTTTGATACATTTTATATATATATATATATATATATATATATATATATATATATATATATATATATACAGTGGATATAAAAAGTCTACACACCCCTGTTAAAATGTCAGGTTTCTGTGATGTAAAAAAAAAGAGACAAAGATAAATAATTTCAGAACCTTTTCCACCTTTAATGTGACCTATAAACTGTACAACTCAGTTGAACAACAAACTGAAATCTTTTAGGTGGAGGGAAGTAAAAATAAAAAAATAAAATAATGTGGTTGCATAAGTGTGCACACCCTTACACTAATACTTTGTTGAAGCACCTTTTGATTTTATTACAGCACTCAGTCTTTTTGGGTCTATAGTCTATTAGCATGGCACATCTTGACTTGGCAATATTTGCCCATTCTTCTTTGCAAAAACACTCCAAATCTGTCAGATTGCGAGGGCATCTCCTGTGCACAGCCCTCTTCAGATCACCCCACAGATTTTCTTTTTTTTTAATCAAAACTTGTTTATTGATAGATTGCTCAAATTGTACATACAGTTATTGCAGTGAATAAAATAAAACAATACATGGATAGACCATATCACGTCAGGACTCAAAGGTCCAGAATATCTGAGCAATAACAGGATACAATGCAAATATAACATTTTTAAATCTCCCCTTAACCCCAAACATTAACGAGCACTTATGTCCCAGTATAACATATCAGTATTAGTAATTTCTTCAATCAACGGATCATTTCAGGTCTAGTGCATAATTAGTAAACTTGACTAAACCTGTATTACCCATCCCTCTCTCTCTCCCTCTCCCCAAACGCCATCAGGAGATGCCTACATAAGAAGCCTGTCCATGACCAGTTGTGGTGGTGCAAGGCTAGTATCCTCCAGCCACGGCTGCCAAATGAGGTCAAATTTACCCACCGCCCTCCGACGGCTATAGGCCAAACGTTCCCTGAGAAGTAAAGAGTTGACATATGTAATCCACTGTCCACTTGTGGGGACAGTAGATGCCATCCAATATCTTGCTAACCCCACAGATTTTCAAATCGGATTCAGGTCTGTGCTCTGGCTGGGCCATTCCAAAACTTTAATCTTGTTCTGGTGAAGCCATTCCTCTGTTGATTTGGATGTATGCTTTGGGTTGTTGTCATGCTGAAATATGAAGTTCCTCTTCATGTTCAGCTTTCTAACAGAAGCCTGAAGGTTTTGTGCCAATATTGACTGGTATTTGAAACTGTTCATAATTCCCTCTACGTTGACTAATGCCCCTGTTCCAGCTGAAAAAAAAAACAGCCCCAAAGCATGATGCTGCCACCACCATGCTTCATGGTGGGTATGGTGTTCTTTTGGTGATGTGCAGTGTTGTTTTTGCGCCAAACATATCTTTTGGAATTATGGCTAAAAGTTAAACCTTGGTTTCATCAGACCATAACACATTTTCCCACATGCTTTTGGGAGACTTCAGATGTGTTTTTGCAAAATGTATCCAGGCTTGGATGTTTTTTCTTTGTAAGAAAAGGTTTCCAGCTTGCCACTCTACCCCATAGCCCAGACATATGAAGAATACGGGAGATTGTTGTCACATGTACCACACAGCCAGTACTTACCAGATATTCCTAAAGCTCCTTTAATGTTAAGAGTCCACCTGCGTGTAATTTAATATCAGTATGAATACAGCTGTTCTTTGAAACCCTCAGAGGTTTGTTAGAGAACCTTATTGCACAAACAGCATCATGAAAGCCAAGGAACACATTAGACATGTCAGGGATAAAGTTGTGGGGAAGTTTAAAGCAGGATTAGGTTATATAATAAATATCCCAAGCTTTGAACATCTCACGGAGCACTGGTCAATCTATCATCTGAAAATGGAAAGAGTATGGCACAACTGCAAACCTACCAAGACATGGCTGTCCACCTAAACTGACAGGCCAGGCATGCATTTATCAGAGAAGCAGCCAAGAGGCCCATGGTAACTCTGGAGGAGCTACAGAGATCCACAGTTCAAGTGGGAGAATCTGTCAACAGGAAAACTATTAGTCGTGTGCTCCACAAATTTTGCCATTATGGAAGAGTGGCAAGAAAAAAGCCATTGTTGAAAGAAAGCCACACACGTCACAGCAAACATGTAGAAGGTGCTCTGGTCAGATGAGACCAAAATTTTACTTTTTGGCCTAAAAGCAAAGTGTAAAGAGAAAATTGATGATATGGACCGCCGCACTCCAAAAAAAACCTTGACGGTTGCCTTTATAAAAGCAACCGTCAAGGTTTTTTTTGGAGTGCGGCGGTCCATATCATCAATTTTATTTTTGCTTGTCTCGTGCATTGCCAGCACCCATGGTTTCCTGAGGGAACACTGATTGCCATAGTACACTCACCTGGAGCAGTAACTCCCTTCCCTTAAAGGCAAAGTGTGGCGGAAAACTAACACTGTACATTCCCGAGAACACACCATCCCCACCGTAAAACATGGTGGTGGCAGCATCATGTTGTGGGGATGCTTTTCTTCAGCAGGGACAGGGAAGCTGGTCAGAGTTGATGGAAAAATGGATTGAGCCAAATACAGGGCAATCTTAAAAAAAAACCTGTTAAGGCCGTACACACGATCAAAAAATCGGAAGTAAAATTTTGTCTGATGAACGATCTGCCGATTTTTGAGTCGTTAGTACGGTGCTGTCGACAGCCGATTCAGAATTTTAAGATGACAAAAACTGGATGTGCAGGCTATAAAATTTTTGTTGTATGTGAATACAACGTCTGATTTTCGTCTAAGTAGTACAGTTTTCGTCCCAAAAAAATCATTACGCAAGACATACAAAACAATATAACACATTACATCACATCTGAATTTGAATTCGGGTCGCACGTGAATTTTCGTATGTTGAGTAACCTCTTCAATATGAGACTAGTCAACAAGGCCTATGATGAAAGGTACGGAGGTGGATCGCTGATGTTTTGGGGATGTGTGAGCTACAAAGGCACAGGAGATTTGGTCAAAATTGATGGCAAGATGAATGCAGTATGTTATCAAAAAATACTGGAGGAACATTTGCATTCATCAGCCAGGAAGCTGCGCATGGGACATACTTGGACATTCCAACATGCAATGATCCAAAACACAAGGCCAAGTCGACCTGTCATTGGTTACAGCAGAATAAAGTGAAGGTTCTGGAGTGGCCATCTCAGTCTCCTGACCTCAATATCATTGAGCCACTCTGGGGAGATCTCAAACATGCAGTTCATGCAAGACAGCTCAAGAACTTACAGGAACTGGAGGCTTTTTGCCAAGAGGAATGGACAGCTTTACCATCTGAGAGGATAAAGAGCCTCATCCACAAATACCACAAAATACTTCAAGCTGTCATTGATGTTCAAGGGGGCAATACATGGTATTAAGAACTGGGGGTATGTCAACTTTTGATCAGGGTAATTTGGGTAGTCTCTGTTGTGATTATGATTTAAAAAGAGTAAACACAGTTGATTGATAATAAATGGCTTCAGCCAAACACTAACCATGAGTGAAAGAAAAGTTTTTGTGTTATCATTCATATTCTCTTAAAAATGGCCATGAAATCATAAATTCTGCCAGGGTATGTACACTTACGAGCACATATGTATATTACTGTGAAAACATTTTAGGCAGGTGTGAAGAGATGAGAACTAAAAAAAAAAAAACGCGCTAGGGTTCTATCGGATATTAAAAACATAGCAGCTAGCACAATATCATAGTACATAGCATGATCATGTTTTGTGAGGTGTTAAGAAATGATGTAAATAATTAATGCTTTCAAAAATATATATTTTAATTTGTTTATTTTTATCAATTTACAAAATGCAAAGTGAGCAAACAGAAGAAAAATCGAAATCAAATTAATATTTTGCGTGACTACAATATGGCTTCAAATCAGCATCAATTCTTGCACTTGCACACAGACAGAGATTTTGTAGTATTTGAGTCATGTGTATGATTAATCAATAATACCAAGCAGGTGCTAATGATCATTCATTTCATACATAGGTTAAAGCACAGTCGTTAACTAAAACAGAAACCGCTGTTGTCAGGGAACCAATACTTGCAGCAGCTAATGCCTGTGTGCATTTGCCAGTACATAGACTGGCTCAGGCCAATAACGAGCATACACTCACATGTTGGTGCATTCATGTGTACCAGTGTGTATCGGCAAGCACTGGCATGCTTCTGCACATTAGCGCTTGTCCGCACATGTCCAGTCCCCAGAATGCCAAGCTCACCTTTTAAAGGAGGTCCTGACGTGCTCATTTCTGGATGTTCTTCAGCGCTCTGTGATCCTTGTTCCTGTGCTTCCTGGTTATCCTGCTGCTTAACTTCTGGTTCCTGACTCAGTCTGTTCCTGGATTTTCCTCTCGACTCTCTCCTGATCCTGGCTTGCTGCTTGACCTCGCTCCTGCTTGATCTCTTTTGCTTGTCCCGGCTTGCTTATAGACTCTGCTCCTTCTACCGCTGCTCATCCTTTATATGACCCTGGCCTGGCTCTTAAAGTTGACCGTGTATGACCTTGGCTCCAGCTTCCTGCCAGCTCCTTCATATTCTGGTTGCCAGATTTGCCTTCTGAGCCCTGACTGGAATTCCCAAACAATCAGTGCACAGACTGTCTACTACTGCTGTTTGTGGGGTTCTCTCTTATCTAAAACCATCACCATCCCTGTAGACCATCTCTACTGATCATCACCTGCCGTCCAGGTCTCAGCACCTGTGCTACCCTGAGCCTTGTACGCCTGTTCCTACATTCAGGTATGTTTGGACCAGAGATGCAAGGGAAGAATTCTCACCACTTCAGCCTCCACCAAAGTACGTCACAGCTGTGTAGGAGGTTCAAACGGGGTGAGGAACAGCTAAACTCTGCTACTAAGGTGAGGTTGTGGAAGACATTTTCATGTCACAGGTCATACACCATGGCAAGACTGAGCAGCACAGCAAGTGCTCTTCATGTTAGAGATTTTCTCTTCTTGTTTAGCACTGTGAGTTGATTATTGGCATACAGCCAAGAGAGCTGATTGGATAAAAGACACCCCCCCCCCACTCCACATTTGCAAAGGAAGAAGGGAATGTGCAGAGCTCTCCTGTGAGATGGCAAGCTGTGTGCTAATCTATTTATAGCATTTATAATCTATTTATAGCAACCTCCCCCCGACACAAACTTCAGGCTGCCATCTTGGATAGCTTGTCAGAAGTTATCAGGCTTATAACAGAGCTAATGAGCCAGAGAAAGCTATGGGACATAGTACTTTGAAGAGAGATAAGAAAACACTACAGATATATATGGCCAGCTCATATTTCATGAATTGGGTTCACATCCACTTTAACCACTTCCCATCCGGGCCAATTCTGGCACTTCGCTCCTACATGTAAAAATCTTATTTTTTTTGGTAGAAAATTGCATAGAACCACCAAACATTATGTATGTTTTTTTAGCACAAACCCTAGCGAATACAATGGCGGTCATTGCAACTTTTTATCTTGCACGGTATTTGCGCAGCAATATTTCGAACACTTTTTTTGGGGAAAAAACAGTTTCATGCTTTAAAAAAATAAATAATTAAAGTTAGCCCAATTTTTTTGCATAATGTGAAAGATAATGTTACGCCGAGTAAATAGATACCTAACATGTCACACTTCAAAATTGCACACGCTTGTGGAATGACGCCAAACTTCATTACTTAAAAATCCTCATGGGTGACGCTTTAATTTTTTTTACTGGTTACATGTTTTGAGTTACAGAGGAGGTCTAGAATTATTGCTCTCGCTCTAACGTTCGCAGCGATACCTCACATGTGTGGTCTGAACACCGTTTTCATATGTGGGCGGGACTTACATATGCGTTCGCTTTTGCGTGCGAGCAAACAGGGACAAGGGACACTTTAAAAAAAATATATATATTTTTTATTGTTAATTCTACGTTTAACTTTTTCATTTGACACTTTAAAAAAAAAATTTGATCACTTTTATTCCTATTACAAGGAATGTAAACATCCCTTGTAATAGGAATATGGCATGACAGGTCCTCTTTACAGTGAGATATGGGGTCAATAAGACCCCACATCTCCCCTGTAGGCTGGGAAGCCTGAAAAAAAAAAAAGATCGCTTCCTAGCCGAGGCAGCGCCGTTTTTTTGAATGCAGAGGCCGGGCGTGATGTCATAACATCGTGCCCGGCCTACGAACTATCATAGAGACACCGGCGACCATCTGGTCTGCCGGAAATCTCTATGTAAGCATCCGGGACCGGCAGATCCGTTCTCTGACTCACCGATCGCAGCGGTGAGTCAGTAGAAGCACTGGAGGGCGGCGGGAGGTCAGGGATGTCCCCTCTCGCCGCCCGTAAGAATGATCAAGCCGTGGAACTTGATTGTTCTTATGGTGCAAAGAATCGCCGGCTCAAAAAGACGATATCTGAATGATGCCTGTTGCTGCAGGCATCATTCTGATATCCCCGCTCAAAGTCAAGGACGTCCATTTACGTACCTTGGGCGGGAACTGGTTAATGCAGCAGATGAAAGACACATCTGGCTTTCTTCCCTTCGACATCGAAAGACATAGAAAGATGACAAACAGTGACATCCGCAAACAGTGACATCAGTTTAGAAATGGCAGAAACCAGTTGGACCCAGGTAAACCCATATATTGCCTGAAGAAATTGGACCAGAAGCCAAACCTCACATGTGGAAACAAGGCTAAGCTCAACTATGCATGAAAACATAGGAACTGGGGTGCAGAAAAACAGGAGCAGGTGCTTTGGACTGATGAGTCAAAATGTGAAATATTTGGCTGTAGCAGAAGACTGCTTGTTTGCAGAGGGGCTAAAAAGCGGTAAAAAAATGTCTTCAGGCAACAGTGAAGCATGATGGAGGTTCCTTGCAAGTTTGGGGCTGCATTTCTGCAAATGGAATTGGAGATTTGGTCAGGATCAATGGTGTCCTTAATGCAGAGAAATACAGGCAGATACTTATCCAACATGCCATACCATCAGTGAAGTGTGTAATTGGCCCCAAATTTATTCTGCTGCAGGAGGACCCCAAACATACAGCCAATGTCATTAAGAACTAGCTTTAGCATAAAGAAAAACAAGGAGTCCTGGAAGTGATGGTGTGGCCCCCACAGTTAACATGAACATCATCAAGTCTGTCTGGGATTATAGAAAAAGACAATCTGTGTTAGTTCTCCAAGATGTTTGGGACATCTTGCCCCGAACACCCTGCCTAGTTCCTTTAAAAACTAAGTGCAAGTGTACCTAGAAGAATTCCACTTCACAGTTATGTGCCACTTTGTGTTGGTCTATCACATAAAATCCCAATAAAATACAAATACATTTACATCTTTGGTTGTAACATGACAAAATATGGAATTTTTCAAGGAGTATGAATACTTTTTCAAAGCACTGTATGGACCAAAATCTCTGACGAATGTTTCCAACACATTGTTGAATAAATGCCATGAAGAATTAAGGCAGTTCTGAAGGCAAAAGGGGGTCCAACCTGGTACAAGCTGTACCTAATAATGTGGTGGGTAAGTGTGTGTAATATATATATATATATATATATATATATATATATATATATATATCTCAAGCAGTGACCTCACATGGCCCCATTCATTTACTGGCAGGGAATCCTCAGCCAAGTAAACAAAATGGGCAGGGAAAGAACTGATTGCCATATTTGGACAATGACTTCACCTGGGGGACCCCACCACTTTATTTACATTTGGCGGCTGGGATTGACAGATGTGATTAGTGGCAAATGTAGTGACAGGATCAAATGTGTCTGTCGATCAGTGGGTTTTATCTTTTGGTAATTGTTAATCATTATGATTGAAGATGGTTTGGATTGCTGGACAAGGAGATTCATGATGAATTTACAGTGAGACATTTTTGGGGAATTACATTTTTTAATAAAGGACTTGTCCAAATGTGAGCCTTTATTTACACCTTTCACTTTTTTGTGTGATTTAGTAGGGAGTCCTATGTACTTCTTACTCATTCACATAGAGGGAGGCTGGTATTAAAGGGAGTTTACAGATTCCAATAAGCTCTGCACCCACAGAATCACACAACCACTGGACCAGGGTGCTTCACCAGAGGGGTGAGGAGAGGTTCCCCTGACAGGGTACCCCCCTCCCCATGTTGAGTGCATGTGGCCTGGTATGCTCTCTCCTTCCCTTGCCAGCCAGACTGCATACGTGGATAAGGGTCTGGTATAATTTTTTGGAGGGACGTATTGTTTTTCTTTTTCAAGTATACCAGACATTGCATGAATATATATGCATGAATATTGCCATTGCCCAACACTGTTTTTTTTTTCCTTTTGTGTGGCCTTGCTGTGATACCCATACTAGACCCTCGTTTTAGCAGACATTGTTGATCCAGGTGGAGCAAGGTCCCAGGCCTCCTTTGATCTAATGAGAACCTCCAGGGCCAGGGATAGCTGACATCCTTCTGTATGTAGTGGGTTGTGAGGCAAGGTGGGTGCAGAGTAGTTAAAGTTATTGGGTGCCAGACACTTCTTGAATGCAAAAGAAAGTTAATTTCTCTTAACAAACTTTTTGAGGGAGAGAGGGATTAGGGCCAGGACACCCTTGGGTAGTTGCAAGATTAATTGGCAGACTCCAAGACTTTAATAGGAGGACAGCCATGCAGGAAAAGGCATCCAGCAAGACTCCACATCTGCATGTGCAGGAATGCTGTCTTTTACACTCTTTAACAGTTCCCAACACAAAGCTGAACAGTTCCTTTCTATTCCACTACAATCACTCCTTGTAATTCTTCAGCCCACTGAGCTCCCGGTCTCTCACTAGACCCACTGATTCACTGACACTGAATCCCTTGAGCTCCTACAATCTTCACTGTGTTATCTTCCTCAAGCGTCATCCCTGCTTTTCTGCTGGGACCCTAGCTTGGCACTCTAGATACCTCTCAAGCTTCACCCCCGCTGGCCTGCTCGGTCCCTGGCTTGACACATAAAGCTGCTCTGCAAGTGTCCCCTCCATTGGCTGGGTCCCTGGCTTGATACCCACTGAAGTTTCTTGATTCTTCACCGTATTTGGTTGGTGAGAATGCTGCTTAGGTACTTGCTTCAGTTACTCACTGTGGTCTCTGGTAATTAGGCAGATAGTCCATTACTGGTGAAAGCTTTCCCTCTACCTCTGACCATGATAGGTTCTCCGGCCGGCAGAACCGTCACTTCTGGTTGGATTGTAAGCCGCAGTCCCAACCTTGCGCTGCTCTCTTGCTTCTGGATAGGCCCTCAGACAGCCTAGCAGCCAGATGTGCCCGGGATAGGCCCAATCTCTGGCCTAGCAGCCCAGGCAATACAACACACGTTCACCCAGACAGCCATCCAGGTGACACAGAACATAGATCACCTGACTCCACCCGAATCTATAGGCTCTCCCAGCAGACCAAGGGATTCAAGAAAACCCCTGCCCATTGGCTGAGATACCCCATTTACCCATAACCTGACCTTGCATTGCCCTTCTTGTATCTACTACCACCAAGTACCTGGCCACCTAGTGGTAGGAGAGAAAAGTGCAACAAGGCCAAACTTAGGTAGAAATCAATAGATCTCTAACAATCAACCAGGATAATTATTCCTGGCAAGTAAATTTGTGAGGAGCAACCCTGCCCAAACTCCGGGGTGCTACACAGGGAATATTCAATTAACCTCAATCAGGAAGAAGTTTACTTCTCACCTTCTGGAGCAAATTGGAGCAAGCTTTAAATTTTTTATTTTTTTTGCATTTCTCTGGATTAATTGTGGGTATGAAATTTAGTATTTTTTCTAACTATGTAACCATGTATCTGTTTAACCCTCATTAAGAATATTATATTTACCAGACCATCATCTATGATATTCCTTAGCTTCTCTGTTGACAAACAGAACTATGTGTCTGAAACTGTAATTTACCAGTCAGTTGAAACCGCATTTTCTTTCCTTGTAAATGTCAGTTTTGCTGTAATAGGTTGTATACATCACACAGGTGTGCCACTTCATAGGCAAGTTCACCCCCAGGCATGATATTTAAGCAAATTCAGCATTTTTAACATTTCACTTTATGCATTATTTAATTGTAGCGGCCTCCTCACCCCCCTCTTTGCATCAGCTCGTCTTTCTCTTGTCTAGGGGTACCTTAGAGGGGAGAGAGCGGGGTCACCACGCCAAGCCTTCACCACATGTGTCTGTGCGGTGTAAGCAAAGTTCTTTCTCTACCTTCGGGTCAGTGTTGTGCACCTGGAGTTACCTTGAACAATGTCCACCAGAAAAGAGCCCCACACCATTAAAGTCCAACACTCCTTTATTCTTCTCGAGTGAACAGCATAATCAGTTAGACTTCCTCCGATGGGAGGCTTACCTGTCACTGGCAATCTGCTGCACCCGGTCTTCAAGTGAGTAGCTCTCCCCCCGGTCCATTACGCCTTCTGGATTCGGGTACCCAATCCCTGGGTTCCCTAGGACCTCCTTCCCTCGCGGAACTCAGTGTTGGGCACTGAGCTCCAGACCTCCATCCAAGTACCTCACCCCAGGCTAAAGTCGCCTGGGATGGAACACGATCTCCGGACATCCTCTAGGCCTAGGGCGCCTAGAGGACCGACACGAACCACATGCCCTCAGGCTGAAGGTGCCTGGGACTCGACACCCGTGACAAAGATGGCCGGCCCCTTATACCCTCTCCCAGCAAGCACGGCGGGTTCCCCGCCCCACCATACCACTGCAGAGGGAGGACAAAAAGGAGGCACAGCACACAATGATGGTTCAACCCCAGCCCGAGGCGACAGCGCCACCCATTGGACCGCAAGGAACTGTACATCACTGGTGTATCTGCCAATTTGAATTACACCCGGGAAAGTACATACCCGCTACACTCTCCCCCTGGTAATTTGACACTGGTCCCCAGGGTCTGGAACAAATCATACCCTCAAGGGCTGGCATGATCCAATCCAGAGACCAACTAACAATTATACAAAAATATAAAACTTTTTTGAAAAACTTGATTAACTGAAGTAATTGTGTCTGAGCCCTATATAAAAGGGAAGGGAAACAACAACATTTAACCATAACTTTTGAACCACATATTCATATTATACTTTTCCCACCCATCCTGACTAAGACCCACCCCATACTCAGTGGTCTTGTTGGGATGCTCTCCTGCAGAGGGAAAAGAAAGAAAATTACCACACATAAACTCTGACACGTATATTCGTGTGAGAGAAAAGAAACTTCTCCGGGAAGAAATTCCTTTTCTCCAAGGAGTGAGTGTGTGAAAAGTGTGCGCCTGGTGACAGCATCGAGGTAACTGCACTCGTGGAACTTATTTTCCTCTTCTCTTTTGCCCTATCTACCCCAGAGTCTGTGATCTCTTGCTGGAAAGTGAAGAACAAAACAGGAACAGTCCTTCTTCCTCTGGGTACAAGGACAACGGGCCCCAAAAAGTTCAGCAGCATATAACATAAACTGAGTCTTTTTCTCCTACAGGTAGAAGCGGGGATGCGGCAGAACAAGTGGCTTCAAGTGCTGGTCCATTGTCTCCAGATGATATTCTACATCTTCTCCTTCTTTGCGCCGGATCAGCACCGGATCAGCACTTTGTCTGCAAGGATGTGCCGTCCCAACATCCACTCTGCCTTGCAGTCCTTAAAACGTTGAGAGGCCTTGGGAGAGCATGCCAGGTACCTACGTGCGTGTGGAATCTGAAGGTGAGTCCACACAAAGTCATTGTACCAGCGCTCCCGGCACACTTCCACCTCATAGAGCAGCTCCTTGGACAAGTATGGATACTCCCATCCGTACTCTGCAGCAACCTTCTGGCCAAATAGGCGTTGTAGTCTGGCCAGAGGAGGCATAGTGGCTCTGTCCCCTTCGCCAGGCAAAACTATTGAGTCCGGGTGGCGAGGGACCTTGATCACATCTGATCTGGGCATAGGTGCCCGCAACAGCAGTCTCTTTTCCCCGGTCTTCGGTACAGATGGTACCGGGGATGTAGAGGCAGGCCAGGGACGGGACCCCTCTTCAGGCGCTGGTGCCTCCACCCGGGGTGTACTTTCCCCTGTAGACATGGGTGGATCCCTGGTTCTGCGGGATGAAGCGAGAGGTACTTTGTCCCAGCCCTTTTCTGCAAACAGTTAGTCTATAGCAACGTCGTCTCCCATGTCCAAGAGCGACTCCAGGTCAGAGGTGTCACACTCCTCCGCGGGCAAGTACCCTGTAGTGGAGACTGAGTTTTCACCTCTTCCCACACACCAAATCTCTCCGCCTGGCTTACCTCGGCCTTTACTTGAACCGAGACGTCCGGAATTCTTGCAGACGGATCCATCCTGGCCGGGTGTAAGCAGGCGAGACGGTCCACCACAACCGCTGGTCGGGGCTACCATGCCAGTCTTTCTCTTCGGTGGTGGACGCTGCGAGATCGTGGTGACCGAGTCAGCATCCTCGGATTTCTCCCGTTGAGATTTCACGACCTCCTCCGCGGTCGCTGCAGTGTGCGCAGGGATGGCTGTCAAAGCAGTGATTCCTCCTCCTCCTTGAGTGGTGTTGCCTGCAGCACGGCCAGGGTAAATTGTTCTCGGCTTCTCAACCGCTGGATCCACTTCGAAAATAAATTCCCCACAGGCCTCACATCGTCCGAATGGCTTCAGTTGGCACACCAGTCCCGAACAGCCGGGACAAATCACACCCAGGGCCTCAACGTCCATGCATGAGTACAGGGCGAATCGACCCCTTGGCTTTAGCCAGATCCCCGTATCTGTTACCGGAGCAGCAGCAGTCAGTGTCGTGGTAGAAGGGTGAACCGGAATCCACGATGTATGTCCGAACATGGTGACCTGTTGCTGATCCATTGCACACTGCAAGTTTTTGCGCCAACATCCCACGTGTAGTCCTTCACACGTATTGGACTCCTCCCCTTTGCTCCAGCTCGCAGGCTTTTCTTCTTTTCTGTTTCTGAGTCACGCCCACGAACTAAGCGGTGGGGGTGTGCCTGGTGGCGCAGTGCAAATAGAAGCCCCCACGTGTAGTCCTTCACACGGCTGAGCTTCCCCCTTTCCTCGCTCTCTTCTGCGCGGGCCTTTCCCTTCATTGGGTCATGTCCACGACTTCAAGCAGGGATGCACTTCGGCCAATGAAGGCCTGCCTACTCGTAACTCCTCCGGGCAGACACGTTCAATTCCGTAGTACACAAATACTATACCGGACCCGAGCCCCCACGTGTAGCGGCCTCCTCACCACCCTCTTTGCATCAGCTCGTCTTTCTCTTGTCTAGGGGTACCTTAGAGGGGAGAGAGCGGGGTCACCACGCCAAGCCTTCACCACATGTGTCCGTGCGGTGTAAGCAAAGTTCTTTCTCTACCTTCGGGTCAGTGTTGTGCACCTGGAGTTACCTTGAACAATGTCTACCAGAAAAGAGCCCCACACCATTAAAGTCCAACACTCCTTTATTCTTCTCGAGTGAACAGCATAATCAGTTAGACTTCCTTAGAGAACAGAACAAACAAGGAGGTGTGGATGCGAGTAGGCCCAGACACAATGAACTCTCCACTTTCCTTCCTGAAAGTGGGCTGAGGTCTCCTAGCGAGGGGGGATTTTCCTTCCAGGCGGTCTCCGATGGGAGGCTCACCTGTCACTGGCAATCTGCTGCACCCGGTCTTCAAGTGAGTAGCTCCCCCCGGTCCATTACGCCTTCTGGATTTGGGTACCCAATCCCTGGGTTCCCTAGGACCTCCTTCCCTCGCGGAACTCAGTGTTGGGCACTGAGCTCCAGACCTCCATCCAAGTACCTCACCCCAGGCTAAAGGTGCCTGGGATGGAACACGATCTCCGGACGTCCTCTAGGCCTAGGGCGCCTAGAGGACCGACACGAACCACACGCCCTCAGGCTGAAGGTGCCTGGGACTCGACCCCGTGACAAAGATGGCCGGCCCCCTTATACCCTCTTCCAGCAAGCACGGCGGGTTCCCCGCCCCACCATACCGCTGCCGAGGAAGGATAAAAAGGAGGCACAGCACACAATGATGGTTCAACCCCAGCCCGAGGCGACAGCGCCACCCACTGCACCGCAAGGAACTGCACATCACTGGTGTCTCTGCCAGTTTGAATTACACCCGGGAAAGTACATACCCGCTACACAATGTAACCCAGTAATGTTCGTCTCATTCCTAACACACACACATATTCAAGTTAACTTTCAAGTAACAACTTATTGAATGTGGAAGTATGAACCTCATTGATGGTTGTAAATAAACACTTGTTTATTTTGCAAATTAATCAATATGCCATTGAGAACTAAAGCATGCTCCTCATAAACTCATATGGCAAAGCTTACTAATATGCAGTAACTAAAAGTCAATGTCTCACAGATCATCCTGGGTGTTGTAATTCAGCAACAAACAGTAGCTCTATATTTCCTTTAGGACACTACTGTGGCAGGTCTTTTTTCTTGATTTATTCTGCTGACAACAATGGAGGGCCAAGTGTTAATAGCTGTACTTGCTACATAGGAAATATAAATGGGCAGGGCCGTCGGAACAGGACAGGCAAAACAAGCAATTGCTTGGGGCCCGGAGCTGGCCTAGGGTGCCTGCCTGCTGCCTGTCACTGTCCTGGATTTCCGCCCTGAGCCGATCCGCGGATTGCAGCCATAGGAAAGGCCGTGGCTTCGGCCTAGCTCCAGAGCGGCGGCCATCTTGGTACACCCGGCGGCAGCGGCCGAGGTGAGATGTGGGGACTGGAGATGTGGACAGTACAGGGGGGAGATATGGACATTACAGGGGGGAGATATGGACATTACAGTGGGGGAGATGATGTGGATATAACAGTGGAAGAGATGATGTGGATATTACAGTGGGGGAGATGATGTGGATAATAAAGTGGGGGAGGTGATGTGGATATTACAGTGCGGAGTCCCCCTGTCCATCCCACGGTCCCCCTGTCCATCCCACGGTCCCCCTGTCCATCCCACGGTCCATAAACAGTCCTAAACAGCATCTTAATGTTAATGTGAGTATGTATGTGTTTTCAGTACGTTGGATTATATGCAACAGCAGTATTTGCACTGTAAACCTTTTTTATTTATATAAAGTGGGTGAGCTTAAACTGTATCGCTATGCTGTGGTTCCTGTAGGCTTTGCGTGAGTGCGGGGGGGGGGGGGGGGCCTCCATGTCCATTTTGCTTGGGGCCCCCAAATTCCTTCAAACGGCCCTGTAAATGGGTCTTGGGCAGTACAACAATGATTTGTTTCTCATAAGGAATAATACAGAAAATGTGTTAGGCAGTTTGGTATACATTTTTAATACCCAAAAACCTAGAATGCTGTCTGGGAGTGTTTTTGATGGAGGCAGAAATGTGTGGGTACCTAGTACATGCGGTAACGTCAGGACCTGATGTTGTCCTTAATTTGACATTTCAAATTTTTCAACATTTAGGGCCAGTTCACACCAGACGCAGTTCCGTGTGCTTTTCTTCTAGACAAAATGCATGCACAATGTTTTCCGTGTATTCCAATGGCTCTAGTTCACACCATGCAGTCAGTTTCCGATCAGTTTCTGCACCGGAAACTGACTGCATGGTGTGAACTAGAGCCAACAAGAGCCATTGGAATACATGGAAAACACTGTGCATGCATTTTTAGTGCAGAAAAAATGCGCACGAAACTGAACGGAACTGCGTCTGGTGTGAACTGGCCCTAATAGTATACCTTTACCCTACTAGCACCACTCTTCAAAACACATTAATTTGCCAATTTATAGGAGGAGCCCTGTCTCAGTAATGATAACATTGACATGGCAGACAAGGCTTATCCCTTCATATACAATGGCACTGGAAAAGCGTAGGTCTCACTGAAATTTGTGATGTGCATAGGGTTTGTGGGATCATTGTTTTTCCATATTAAAGTCTCAAACAGGGGGGTCCAAAAGTGACAGAAACTATTCAAATTGAATAAAACTACAAACTAGTGTAAAATGTAAGCAGACCAGGCAAAACATAATTGTAATCTATTCCATCGTTTTAGCACAGGCGGTAACATTTTAATTCATTGGGGGGAGATTTACTAAAACTGGTTCACACAGCATCTTGTGCAGCTTTGTATAGTAACCAATCAGCTTCTAACTTCAGCTTGTTTTATTAAGCTTTGAAAATAAGACCTATGAGTGGATTGGTTACTACGCACAGCTACACCAGTTTTAGCAAATCTCCCCTATTGTATATACAGGACAGGTGATGACCCTGTTGCTCAAGTGCAACAAATAAAATCTTTAAGCTTTATCCTACAGCAAGCCATACAAACCACCATCATTGTGTATAAAGAATTAGTTAGCTTAGACTAAAGATAACATGATGTTGATAAGAAAACTAATGCATACAAGTTAACATCACTTTAAAGCGTTATTAAATGCAAACCAAAAAATAATAATATCTTTCAGCTTACCAATCATTAAATGTGGTAGCTGCAGTTGTTTTCTTTTTTTAGGCTTTCCCCCCTATATTTTTACCTGGTGATCCAGCTAGTAGCACCCCTCCTGTATTACAGTGCCCCCCACTCTGGAAGAATGAGCACAGGGAGCACTGTTAGACAGCAGCATTGTCAATCTGGGGGGTGAGTAGTGTTACATGTACTAGCAGATTTAGATACACTAGCAAATTGGAGCAAAACTCCAGCTAATACTTTATAAGCAGTTGCAGAAGTTTGTGTTCCTTTTTGAATAAAGGTTTTACATAAATAAAACTGGTCATTGTAAGCACCCCTGCTGAATTGTTTGTCTCTCTAATTGTTACATTTGCAAGAGAGCTTGTTCTTTTGAAAAACAACAGACTAAGGCCCCTTTCACACGGGACGGATCAGTCATGATCCGCCCAGTGAATCTCCACTTGCTCAGCAGGGATCGCTCCGTTGATCCCCGCTGAGCCGGCAGGTGACTGGGAGGTCCCCGCACACTGTGCAGGGACCGCTCTGTCAGATCTCTGCTCTCTCCTATGGGGGATCGGATGAACACGGATCGTCTGTCCGTGTTCATCCGATCCGCAGACGGATAAAAAAATAGAAATGTTTCTATCCTGAAAAACGGAGCATAGCGGGCACGGATAAGATCGGATGTCAGCGGATGTTCATCCGCTGACATCCGCTATCCCATAGGGATACATGTATGTCCGTTTTTCATCCGAAAACGGATGGGTGAAAAACGGACATACGGTCCACCCGTGTGAAAGGGGCCTTCTTACTGGCCAGTTTACCAGATGAAAATAGAGGAAAGAACGCTCAAAAAAAAAAAAAAAAAAACATCTAAGAATTGGTAAGCTGCAATATAATAAATGTTTGTTTTTAGGTTTATTACTGCTTTAATCAATTTAAAACAGCAATGCAACAAGCGTTATTTGAACAGTAGAAATATTAGTAATCACAGTTCATCACAAATCCCTTGGCACTAGCTTCCTAAAAGAATGACACATGGCTTTCCAAAAAAGCCATTTTTTATCACAATACAGGCTTTCAAAATTCATTTAACTGCATTAGTAGGCTGTATGAATGCTGAATTTTTCCTGAATACATTTTAAAAGATGAAGCCACTTACCCAATGGAGTCACTGAGCTGAGTCTGGAGTAGAAAAAGAAAGTCAAAAGAAACAGCATTGTAATAGCCTTTGTGCAAATGGGAAAATAGGACTTGGACCTTTTTGCAAAGAGTTTTAGGAGATGATCTGCTTTCTCCCTAGATCTGCAGTATATAGAAGATTTTGTTTTCCTTATTTATCACTATGACCTCTTCTTTATCATGTCCAGTGGACACATTATCAGAAGGAAGTTGATGAAATGGGCCAAGCCTCTGACCTTTCTAGCCAAGTTCTGCCATGTAAACAAGGATATTTTTACTGATTGATCCTCAAGCTTCATCCTCCCATTGTCTTCACCGGCTGGAATTCTGAAAATGATACAGGCTTATCCGAAGGGGAACACAGGGGATGGACTTTCAGGAGACAGCTCATTAAACCAACGTTAGCCCTTCCGTTTGTCCTGCTAAATCACATGCTCGAAACACCTTCCAACTCCAATTTTAGAATATTGGCAGCCCCAAACTGTCCTTCTAATTTACCGTCAGGGAAGTTGGGGAAGCATTTTTTTCTATTATGAACACACGAAAGTTTACTCAATGACACACTTATCTCACATTAATCTTAAAGTGTAACTTAATATAAAAAGTGAAGATTTGCTATCTTATAGGGAAGATCTAGAAATGGTAATCTTGCCTGAGCAGTGCTCTGAAAAATCTACAATTTGCCTTGAATTCCTCTTGAAAAATAGCAAGGCATCATTGTGTCTTGGGGCTCATAGCTAGTCTGCAGTACAAGATTTCCTAAGGCACTGCTGCCACGAATGCTCGTTTTTCACTAGAATGAGATTTGGTGATATCACTACTGTGCTGCTCACTGTTCTTGCTGGAGAAGTTGTATCTGAGGAACTGCAGTGAAAGGATCTCCCTTCTTTGGCTTTACCACTGATAAGCACTGAACCTATATACTTCACTGTCCACCACTGACCATCAGTGTACCCACGAACTTCACTGGCCACCGATGACCAACACTGCACCCACACATTTCTCCAATATCAACTACCAAATGAATACACTCCGCTGACCACCATGATATGCACTTTCCCCTTAGACACCACTGCACTTCCCTATTGACCAACACTGCATCCACACAATTCTTCACTGACCCACTACATTGACTGGTACTGAACACTTCTACACTGCATTGACCTGATTGTTAAATATCTAGGTATGTTTCTGTGTAGAAACAGTCTCTTTACTGCTTTCTTGTCTGCTTGCACATGTATGACTGTAAAGTGGGGAAGAAGGTGTAACCCTTTAAGGGACATAGATAGCAGCATCTGGTATTCTGCAGCATGGAGGTTGGGGAATATACTATCTATCTGTTGCTTCTTATAAACCTCTTTTTTTCTGTTGCCTCCATAATCCCAAACCTTAGAGGTTTTTTCATAACTATCTACCTGTAAAATGTCCAAACTAAATTCGACTCCATTATGTCACTTAAGAGAGCAAGTGGCAAAATGCTCTATCACAACTAATCAGCAGTAAGCTTTCATCCTTTAAATACTCTAAGCTGATTAATAGGGAGGTTTAGATTCACTACTACCATGGGTTTGCAACAAATCCCGTAGGTTCGAAATTTGCAGATCCGCAAATTTAAGTGCATATTGTAGGCCCTTTAAACAACATTCAGTAGGTTTAGAAGGGCCAATAAAGAGGCTTTTGGATAAGCCAGTATCCACAGTATAATAGGGTGGCTTAGAACAGCCATAGCTTCAGTGTGTAGGGATCTGTTTCCCTCTACCGTCTGTATTTGTAAATCCCTGGGCTGCTGGTATAATATGTATGCACTTCCTTTCTCTGGGCTGTTGAATTGAAAACCCCTGAAGGAAGATGTGGAGAGAGAGAGAGAGAGAGAGAGAAAGAGAGAGAAAGAAAAAGAGGGAGAGAGAGAGAAAGTCTGAGACCACATCCTATCCCAAAAAAAAAAGAAGCTGCATCAAGAGCAGAAAGGATTAATAGGCAAGTGCTCCTATGGCTATAATTTCAATATTGTTGCCCATAGTTTCTGTGTGTGTGTGTGTGTGTGTATATATATATATATATATTAGAGCCAGGTTAGGAATCCAACAGCCATTTCTGCTAACTAGAGGTCCGGTTGCCTGACATATTATACATTACTATGGACTTATGCCCTGTACACACGATCAGTTTTTCCGACAGGAAAACGGCTCAAAATTGTCTTGCATACACACGGTCACTCAAATCTTGGCTGAAATTCCGAACGTCAAGAACGCGGTGACGTACAACACGTACGACGAGTCGAGGTCAATGAAGTTCAATAGGCAGTTCAGCTCTTCTGCTTGATTCAGAGCATGCGTGTTTTTTTTCGCGTTGTAATTGCATGCAGACAAGAGCAATTCCCGATAGGGATTTTTCCTGTCACGAAAATTGAGATCCTGCTCTCAATCTTTTCTTGGCAGAAATTCTCACAGAAAAAATAGGATTTTTATAACAGCTTACCTGTAAAATCCTTTTCTTAGGAGTACATCACGGGACACAGAGCGACATAGTCATTACTAATGGGTTATATAGATACCGTCAGGTGCTGGCACTGGCAACTTCCAAAACCGGAAGTACCCTCCCCTATATAAGCCCCTCCCATCCGGGAGCACCTCAGTTTTGTAGCAAAGCAATAAGTGTCCCCAAAGAGGGGCGGGAGCTCTGTGTCCCGTGATGTACTCCTAAGAAAAGGATTTTACAGGTAAGCTGTTATAAAAATCCTATTTTCTTTCTCGTACATCACGGGACACAGAGCGACATAGTCATTACTAATGGGATGTCCTAAAGCAATGCCCAATGAGGGGGGGGATACACCATATATAAGCTGAGCGCTATCAGACATGAGGATCTTTTGCGGCCTGCAACACACTGCGCCCAAAGGCGACATCCTCCTGACTTCTAACGTCCACCTGGTAGAACCTAGTAAACGTGTGAACTGAAGACCATGTTGCGGCCTTACAGATTTGAGCCAGGGAGGCCTGGTGATGCACTGCCCATGAAGTTCCAACTGCTCTCGTGGAGTGCGCTCTAACTTTGAACGGAGGCGGTCTCCTTCTCAAGCCATAGGCTTGTATTATGACCTGTCGAATCCACTTGGCTAAAGTAGATTTTGACGCTGCCTGACCCTTTCTGGGGCCTTCCGGCAGAATAAACAAAGTATCCGTTCTGCGAATCTGAGCAGTGGCTTTTAGATAAGCTTTAACTGCTCTTACTACATCCAAAGAATGCAATAACTTTTCCTCTACCGAAGTAGGTTTGGGGAAAAAAGAAGGAAGAACCACATCTTGGTTCAAATGAAACCTCAATACCACCTTAGGAAGAAAGGCTGGATGAGGGCGTAACACTACTCTATCCTTATGGATAACCAGATATGGCTCCTTACAGGACATAGCTGCTAATTCCGACACTCTTTTAGCCGAACAAATGGCTACTAGAAAAATCAATTTCCTGGTGAGAAGAACCAAAGAAATATGCTGTAATGGTTCAAATGGTTGTTTCTGTAGAACCGACAGAACCAAGTTTAGATCCCATGGACATATGGGGATATTAACCGGAGGACTAATACGCATCACTCCTTGTATAAAGGCTTTGACTAGTGAATGCGAAGCCAAGGGCCTTTGAAAAAATATTGACAAGGCCGAAATCTGACCCTTGATAGTACTCAAGGCAAGCTTCCTATCTACAGCCCATTGTAGGAAGTCCAGAATCCTACCTATTACGTATTTACGTGGATGCCATTTCTTGGCCTCACACCAGGCGATGTACGCCTTCCAGATTCTATAGTAGATCTGCCTGGATACCGGCTTCCTGGCATTGATCATGGTAGATACCACAGCATTAGAGAGCCCTCTCTTTTTTAGAATGTGGGCTTCCATAGCCAGGCCGTCAAACCTAGGGCTGGTAAGGAAGGGTGGTATATCGGTCCTTGCGAAAGCAGGTCCGGACGATGTGGGAGGGTCCAAGGACTCCCCACAGACATTTTTACCATCTCCGCGTACCATGCTCTTCGGGGCCACGCTGGAGCCACCAGAATCACTGGTTTCTTTTCTACCCTGATTCTGCGGAGTAATCGAGGTAACAATTGTGGCGGTGGGAATGCATATATCAGCTTGAACTGATCCCAAGGGAACACTAGGGCATCCGAGCCGCAAGCTAGGGGATCCCTTGTCCGAGAGACAAACCTGTCCACCTTTGCGTTGAATCTGGATGCTAGAAGATCTACATCCGATGTTCCCCACCGCTGACATATTGTCCAGAAAACCTCGGGGTGAAGGGACCCTTCCTCTGGCATAATTGCTGGCGACTTAGAAAGTCCGCCTTCCAATTCTCCACTCCTGGAATGAATACCGCAGATATGGCTGGGACATATCTTTCTGCCCATTTCAGGATGTAATTTACTTCCCTCTGGGCTGCACGACTCCTGGTGCCCCCCTGATGATTGATATATGCCACTGCTGTGGCATTGTCTGATTGAATTCTGACAGGGGACCCTTGGAGTTTGGATGTCCATGCTACTAGGGCATACTGGGCTGCTCGTATCTCTAAGAGATTGATGGGCAGGGCCTTTTCTGCATCCGACCATCTGCCCTGGAGAGACTATTGCTCCAGTACAGCTCCCCAGCCTATAAGGCTGGCATCTGTAGTGACCACCTTCCAAGAAATCGGACTGAAGGATTTCCCTTTTTCCAGATTCTGGGGAACCAACCACCAACGGAGGCTCTTGCGAACGGAAGGGGACAAGGACATTGTAAGTCTAGGGCCTGAACTATTTTGTTCCAGGCTGACAGTATGGCCCCTTGCAAATTCTTTGAATGGAATTGACCGTAGGGTACTGCTTCGAATGATGCCACCATTTTTCCCAGCAGCCTCATGCACAGGTGTATGGACGGCTGTCTTTTTTGTACCCACTAAGTGGATCAAATCTTTCAAAGACAACACTTTTCCTCGAGGCAAGAATATTTTTCTCTGGCCTGAATCCAACCTTAGCCCCAAGTATTCCAGACTTTTGACTGGTTTTTAGGGCTAACTTGTCTCGGTTGATAATCCAACCGTGAGATTCCAGATACTTGATTGTCTTGTGAACGACCACGTCTAGTTTTTTCACTGAGTGGTCTATCAGCAACAAGCCATCTAGATATGCCATTATCATTACACCTTGTGTTCTTAGATTGGCCAATAAAGGGCCAGAATTTTTGTAAACACTCGTGGTGCTGTGGCCAAACCGAAGGGTAAGGCTCTGAACTGAAAATGGCGCCCTTCTACTGCAAAGCGTAGAAATTTTTGGTGGACTGGAAAGATGGGAATGTGCAAATAAGCATCTTTGATGTCGATCGCGGCTAACCAATCCTCCCCCTTGTAGGGCAGTGGCCACCGATCGGATCGACTCCATCGGAAAGTCCTGATATACAGGAATTTGTATAGCCCTTTTTAGAATTAATATGGGCCTCCCGTCCGTGTTTGCTTCGGGACTGTAAAGAGGTTTGAGTAAAACCCGAACCCTCATTCTTCCAGGGGAACCTCCATAATTACTCCTTGGAGCAATAGTTGTTCTAGTGCCAACAGGAGGGACTCTCTCTTCCGGGGATCCCTTGGCACGTTTGACCTCAAAAATGGGAAGGAGGAGAGTCTTTTAACTCCAAACTGTATCCCAAACATACTGCGGAGAGCACCTATCTGTCTTGATCGTGTCCCGCCAGGTCTCTGCGAACAACTGGAGTCCTCCCCCCACCCGACTGAGTGGGGGCAACCCTTCAATGAATCTAACTTTGGGGGAGGTTTTGTACCTCCCCTGACCCAGGGTTTCTCATTACCCTGCTATTGTCCCTGTTTTTTTACTCCCGGGAATTGACCGAGGAGGCCGTCGGAACTGTTACACAGCCGATGCCCCAGGGACTGGAGAAGCAGGCCTCTTAAAGAGGGACCTCTAACTCTGTTTTTAACCGGCAAGAGCGTATTTTTACCGCTGGAAATTTTCTGGATATATTTGTCCAGGTTTTCCCTGAATAAGCGTTCACCATGAAATGGGACGCTAACCAGCCATTCTTTACAGGGAGCTTCAGCAGACCAGTTTTTGAGCCATAGAAGCCTACGCATATGTACTATAGACAGCGTAAGGCGGGAGGCCTGATGGACTGAATCCTTTATGGCGTCAACCGCAAAGCCTAAGGCTCTAGGTAGATCAGCTAGGGCAAAGCCTGCTGATCTGTCAAGTCCCTCAAGACCTGTTTCAACTGATCTTTCACTGCTTAGCAGACCCCAATAGCTGCTACTGCTGGTTGTGTCACCAAGCTTGCTGTAGAAAGAAGCAGACTTTCATAAGGACTCCAAACTTTTATCTATTGGGTTCTTGAACATTTGGACATTATCCACTGGACATGTCAGTGATTTATACATACAAGAGATGGCTGCGTCCACTGTAGGGACCTTCCATTTTTTTTTTTTTTTTTGATGAACTTATCCTCCATGGGATAGACCACCGGAAATCTCTTGGGGGAATAAATATTTTCTCAGGACGTTCCCAATCCTGGTAAATAAGCCCTTTCAGTAAAGGGTGAAGTGGAAAAGAACAGACAGTCTGGGGGCTTCTAGCGACCCCAACGAGGATACCGTAGTGGTTGATGGTTCCGCAAGGTGCATTTTTAAATGCTGATCGGACCATGTTAGTCAGAGACTGAACCCATAATCTTTCAGCTTGAGATGCTGAGAAAAGGTTCCCCCACTGTTGACTCCTCTATAACAGAATCAACCTTATCCTGATCCCCTTCAGGCAGGTCGATCCCTGTATGGGACTGTTGCTCTGCTAACAGGCACTTTGAAGGAGGAGATGGAGATCGGGCGTGCTTTCCCTGACAGGGAGGCAGCGATCAATGTTGACAATCTCTCTCTAATCCTCCCAAAGCTGAGGAAAAAACCTCCTCTGTTACATACACAGGAGCAGGTGAACTGAGGACAGCCACAGTACCAAGTACCCCTGCGGGGTCTCTACGGTCACTTACCTCTGAACTTCAGGGGAGACTGGTGCAGCAGAAGTATGCCCAAGATCCTCAGAGCCCGATGAGACCCCCTTCGCTTCCTGGAAGATTCAGTTCCGGAGCTTCTGGACGGCATATTCCTAAGCCTAAAGCTGAGGTATTCCAGCCGTAATACACCACTTTTACTGAGAATAGTCTAGCACAATTGCTGCTATATCACAATTGGTGTCTACTAAAGTGCCTTTCTAGGGGATGCCTGCATCAACCGCCTCTATGTGCCTTTATATTGTTGCTAGCTCTGTCTGTGCACTTCAACAGCCAGCTATAATGTGCTTTAAAACACGCTGGACGCCCGCACATGCGCAGTAGCGCCGCAGCGCACACCTGAGCGTCATCCACCCGCTCCGCCCCTTTTTCCAGATCGCCTCTATGAATAGAGGCGCGTGCACGCGCACGCGCGCGGGCACGTGCGCCTTCGGCACCTTTTTTGAAAACAATAAGGAGCTAGATGGGAGCCAGGGTCCCTTTGCCGCAGGGCCCGGGGATGGATGAGCGCAGCAACAGGGCAGAGGAGACAGCTTCCCAGGACAGAACATACCAACTGCCTGGATTTGATTCTGGAAGAAAAAAATCCACATTACAAGAAAAAGAACCATAGCGGCCTCTAGTGTCTAACACAGGTACCGCGGTCTTACTTTTTTTTTTTTTTTTTTTCTTGCCTACTATTAAAATTTTTACATTTTCTCAGTAGTAACAGGCATACACAGAATATTAGCGGGAATACCGTTAGGTAACAGACAGAAAGACAAATTAGGCTTGGGGGTCCCCCAATAGAACCAAGTTCCTGGGGGCCCCCACTTACCTGTTCCCCGCCGCAGGACTTTGTTTGGTCCACAAAAGCCCAAACTTCACCTATCACGGCAGGCATTGTAATCAAACCTTCAGGGACCGGGTTCCCAAGGATTCCACTCCCCTGGACCTGTATAGCACCCTGCACAGAAAACATCTTGGTCGTGGGTATGACCAGAGCTCTGGATCCCAGGGTCCAGCTCTCCTAAGAGAAGCATTACAGGCAAAACCTTGCTCTTCTCTGCAAGGCCCGGGTACCGACCGTTTAGCTATGAAGCTTTTTTGGTCGGATCCGGAATAGCTTACTGAGGCCCAAAAGAACCTGTACGCAAGCTCAGTGAAAAACACATGTTTCTTCTTGGCCAACACCTTAGACACTGGCAAAAAACTGAGGTGCTCCCGGATGGGAGGGGCTTATATAGGGGAGGGTACTTCCGGTTTTGGAAGTTGCCAGTGCCAGCACCTGACGGTATCTATATAACCCATTAGTAATGACTATGTCGCTCTGTGTCCCGTGATGTACGAGAAAGAAAGTGTGATGGAGCATACACATGGTCTGTATTCCTGACAAAAAGCTCACATCACACTTTTCTTGTCGGGAAAACTGATCGCGTGTACAAGGCATAAGACTATTAGGCTGACTCTGAGTTCCAGTGCTACGTCATGATTTTGGCTGGTAAGAATCTGAGTTTCAGGCCGGTTGGACAATGGTTGGAGGATCTTACCATCTTGATCTTGTCTTCAGGTTACTGAAATTTAGACAGATGCTGCTCTGCGATCACATTCTGGGCTCCTACAACTGAACTTTTCTGCAACATTCATCTAGAGCACGGGTCTCCAAACTATGTCCCACCAGTTGTTCAGGAACTACAATTCCCATCATGCCTAGTCATGTCTGTAAATGTCAGCGTTTTACAATGCCTCATGGGACGCGTAGTTACACAACATCTGGAGGGCCGTAGTTTGGAGATCCCTGATCTAGAGGTATCCTTATTAATATATATATATATATATATATATAATGTATACCCGGGTATATGTGCTTATTTCCACCAGGACTCTTGTTGGGGCCTTCGCTGATTATACCGGTTTATACATTGGATGTATGTACTATTAATCATCTTTTCTTATATAAAGCTTGAGTTATTTCCCTACTGGTGTGCATTTACAATATATTGTATACTTATGGTTAAGGTTATATGCTGGTTGCAGTAGTTTCTCTGCCCCTAATTACTTTGATTAAATTACTGATTAATTTCCCAAGAAATTAACCCCCCTCTGCTCCGCCAAGTTTATTTATCAAACCCACTCTTGTATTTAGCGAAGAAACTGGTTCTCTTATTCACCTACAGGTATATCACAATAGTCTGTTTGGGGGGCATTTCTCGTAACCCCCCAAAAGAGGGCTACAAGTGTACAGACGTTGCTGAAGGTGAAGGATAACAACACTGACAAACTTCATAAGGAGATGCTAGGGCAGTTAGGACACATTGCTTTATTTTTGATTGCTAGCTGTTTGGACAATCAACCCATTTGCTGTTTTTTTTTTTGTTCTCACTATATGAGCCTTTTCTGTCTTTAATTTTAGTCTGTGATTAATCTGAGGGCAACAGACACTTTTAGCTGCCACAAGTAAACTGCTTTTTTTTTTTTTATGGTAAGGCTTTTGTCCAAAAAAAAAAAAAAAAAGTAATGTTATGTTTTAAGGGAGTGGTATTTTGGGATTTTATTTATTTGGGGGGTGTATTGGTTTATCTTTTTTGTTGTCATGGTCCTTTTTGTGTCAATTTGGGGTGTTTAAAATACAGCATTTGCTAATTGCCGACCATTGGTCTTTGAAGCTAACTTTTGTTTGCTTTCACACCAATGCATTGTTTAAAAGAAAAAAAAACTAAATATGCAATAATAGAGTGAACCTAGACCACATCATATTACACACATTTACTGCTCCCCATTATTCCATAGCAAAAATAATTGGTAGGCAAAGACCGACTAGGCCAATTCTGCATGATTAAAACTATACCCCCATTCGGTCTACTTTGATACCAAGACTTAGGCTAATAAACAATATAAACTATATCAGCAGCATGGGCTAGAAAGACACATGTACAGTATTGATTAGAAGAAAAGAATGAATAGAAACCTGAGCAGACTCATTCCTAGAATGAATAGTACAATGTTGATCTGACAGATATAAAAAAAAAAAATATTGTGTTTTGCATCCACATGTCTGGAGTCCCTAATGGCCGATTTATCAAGGGACCTTTTTTTAATGAATCTGTATTTTCAATTAGTTAAAAATTACTTTTATACTCATGGGCCTGCCAGACCAATGTCCCCTTTACTTAAAGTGCCTTGAAAAAGTATTCATACCCCTTGAAATTTTCCAAATTTTGTCATGTTACAACCAAAAACATAAATGTATTTTATTGGGATTTTATGTGATAGACCAATACAAAGTGGCACATAATTGTGAAGTGGAAGGAAAATGATAAATGGTTTTTAACATTTTTTACAAATAAATATGTGAAAAGTGTGACATGCATTTGTATTCAGCCCCCTTTACTAAAATCTAGTGGAACCAGTTGCCTTCAGAAGTCACCTAATTAGTAGAGTCAACCTGTGTGTAATTTATTATCAGTATAAATACAGCTGTTCTGTGAAGCCCTCAGAGGTTTTTTAGAGATCCTTAGTGAACCAACAGCATCATAAAGGCCAAGGGACACGCCAGACAGGTCAGGGATAACGTTGTGTAGAAGTTTAAAGCAGTGTTAGGTTACTGCATAAAAAAATATCCCAAGCTTTGAACATCTCACGGAGCACTGTTAAATTCATCCTCTGAAGATGGAAAGAGTATGGAACAACTGGAAACCTACCAAGACATGGCTGTCCACCTAAACTGACAGGCCAGGCAAGGAGAGCATTAATCAAAGAAGCAGCCAAGAGGCCCATGGTAACTCTGGAGGAGCTGCAGAGATCCACAGCTCAGGTGGTTGAATCTGTCTACAGGATAACTATTAGTCGTGCACTCCACAAATCTGGCCTTTATTCAAGAGTGGCAAGAAAGAAAGCCATAAAAGGGTCCCTTTTGTAGTTTGCGAGAAGCCATGTGAGAGACACAGCAAACATGTGGAAGAAGGTGCTCTGGTCAGATGAGACCAAAATTTTACTTTTTGGCCTAAAAGCAAAACGCAAAACTAACACTGCACGTCACCCTGAACACACCATACTCACTGTGAAAGATGGTGGTGGCAGCATCATGTTGTAGGGATGCTTTACTTCAGCAGGGACAGGGAAGCTGGTCAGAGTTGATGTGAAGATAGATGGAGCCAAAACACAGGGCAATCTTAGAAGAAAATCTGTTAGAGTCTGCAAAAAACTTGAGAATGGGTTGGAGGTTCACCTTCCAGCAGGAAAATGACCCTAAACATACAGCTACAATAGAATGGTTTAGATCAAAGCATATTCATGTGTGAAAATTTCAATGGGTATGAATACTTTTTCAAGGCACTGTATGTTTTCAGTCTTTTCCTCTCCTTAGTTTATGGTCCTTTTTACCTTACCCCATGGCAGCACCTTTCATTAACCTGCAGATAACTTTGGTGAGTGCAGGTAAATAAAGGGAAGTCTGCTTTAAATGAGGAGAATACTGTTAAATTGAAGGAAGGCTGTAGTGATACATGCTGTTTACTGTTTCAACCAATTACGCCATAGTATATATTTCGTCTGCAGTGGTATTGGTTTGCCAGGGGGTGCTTGTGAATAATGTTGGGATATGAAGTGCTACAAATCCAGATTTATGGAGAGGACCACACCTCAGAAGTTATGAGACCTTAGCACCCAATAGTTTAAACTTGGAAGCTTCTCTTTTCTCCAGGGTCAGCAATGCCATTTTAAAAGTTGTTACAAGCAGCTAAAAGCTTATTGTAATTATTTGGCATCTTAATGAGTTCCATCATAATGGCAATTTCATTTAACAAGAATGTTCTGTTTTCTTACTAGGCTCTAGAGCAAAAAACAATCTAGCTATATTCTGTGTAGATTATGCACTATATATTTTTCGGAGACCACTTACTCCAATATAAAATATCAAGTGACTAATCAAAATCAGTAACATTAACAGCATGCATGGTCATGTAGTGCTTTAAAAACAAACAATGAGAAACAATGATCTACACAACCCAAATCAACCAACTAGAGATCAATAAATATAATTATGCCTCTAAAATACAAACCTGGGTGGAATTTGGTGTGTAAAAATGTTATTGCTTTTTACTCTTTACATTTTATTAAATGAAGCACAAAATAAAACTGAAATTGAGTATTTCATTATCTGCATCTTTTGGACCTAAACAGATTTTCAGTTTGTAATTATACCCTAAAGTGTGTTTTGCTATCTGCTGCCTTAAAAAACCAAACCCAGCACTATGACAACAGCAAGTCTAAGTTTTGGTTTGGTTGGGTCTGTGACACCTCATTGATTTTATTTTTTTTGTCATTAAATAAAACACTAGCAACCAGTAAATCATTTGTGAGGAAATTAACAGTAATGATTTTCTGAAATCATTCCCTAATTATTTGTGAAATTAATTGTAATTGAAATGCCATCAGCTGTATTTTCTGGACATTTTCACTTTAGAATTATACCTGAAGCTGTGTATCACTGTACCTGTCTAGTAAACTAAGAAATTAGCTACCCCAGTGAATGTTATTTAGAAAATGAAAAATGAAAAGAGTGATGCATGTCTCAGCACACCGATACAATGCATTAAATGATAGGAATTTTTTATACTCTCTATAATGAAAGCTGTATCTCTCCTCAAGGGTATGGGAGCTGTCATTATTAAAAATGCTACTTACCTAAAGTCATTGACCTGGAACAAGCACGCAACCAGTAAAGTGTTAGCAATGTGCGACATGCTCCCACTGCCTCTCCCACAGCTGCTGCTCAACCAATTGTCCTTCCTCGGCCTGAGCATTGGGGGTTGTCAATGGCCAGAGTTGGGATATGTCCTCATTGCTAGGCAGTGGCTTAGCGCTGACAGTTCCTCGACTTTTCCCCTGGCTAAAGCGCAGTGGTCCTATTTTTGAGCACCACAAGCCCACAGCTTGTCTTGTGATATCATTTGCTACCTGGCTCTTGTACCCTTATCTTGCCTGTTCCTGTAAGTCTTGTCATCTCTGGATTCTCCTTTTGCTTCATTTGGCTATTGAACTATCTCTGATTGCCGCCTGTCCAGACTCTCTTTTGGATAACAGACTACTCTCTCTGCTTAGCACCTTCTCTGACACATGCTTGGTTAATGGACTCTGGCCCTATCCATTGCCAACCAATCCTGACCACTGTATGTTTGGCATCCTACCTAGAAATAAAAAAATATTTTCCCAGTGCCAAGAATGGCGGCGGACTATGAGCACTCATGGGAGATATAAACAATGAAGTTGAAAAATTAGCAAATAAATAAACAAAGACATTGATGCAGACCAAATATGATACAGACCAAAATTGAGGGGGGGGGGGTTGATGGGTTCTTATGAGCAGGAAGCCCTTCTAACTAGACAAATGGAACTGATGACCTAGTGGTACTGCTGCCAAAATGGAGGTGGGACTCCATCTGTAAAACAAAAGCGAGGGGAAGAGAGGAAGACAGCATGACCACTCTAGTGTAGTAAGTTCCAACAAAGTTTAATTACAAAGAAAAGTTAAATATTAACACTCACAAAAGGGTAAAAACCATATTTTATATATATAATCTTGGTCTCATCAGACCACAGGACATGGTTCCAGTAATCCATGTGCTTAGTCTGCTTGTCTTCGGCAAACTTTTTGCTGGCTTTCTTGTGCATCATCTTTAGAAGAGTCTTCATTCTGCGACGAAAGCCATGCAAACCAATTTTATGCAGTGTGCGGCGTATGGTCTGAGCACTGACAGGCTGACCCCCCCCCCACCCCTTTAACCTCTGAAGCAATGCTGGCAGCACTCATACATCTATTGACCAAAGACAACCTCTGGATATGATGCTGAGCACATGCAGTCAACTTCTTTGGTCGACCATGGCGAGGCCTGTTCTGAGTGGAACCTGTCCTGTTAAACCTCTGTATGGTCTTGATGACCATGCTGCAGCTCAGTTTCAGGGTCTTGGCAATCTTCTTATAGCCTAGGCCATCTTTATGTAGAGCAATAATTCTTTTTTTCAGATCCTCAGAGAGTTCTTTGCCATGAGGTGTCATGTTGAACTTCCAGTGACCAGTATGAGAGAGTAATTACACCAAATTTAACACACCTGCTCCCCATTCACACCTGATATACAAGCTGTACACTCACTACTTTACATTGTAGCAAAGTGACATTTCTTCAGTGTTGTCACATGAAAAGATATAATAAAATATTTTTAAAAATGTGAGGGGTGTACTCACTTTTGTTAGCTACTGTATATACACACATACAGTGCCTTGAAAAAGTATTCATACCCCTTGCCATTTTCCAAATTTTGTCATGTTACAACCAAAAGCATACATTTATTTTATTGGAATTTTATGCGATAGACCAACAAAAAGTGACACATAAAATTGTGAAGTGGAAGGAAAATTAAAAATGGTTTTCAAATGTTTCACTATTTTATCAGAACAAGTCACAAACTGGTGAACCATATATGAAGTTAGGAAAAATGTCAGAACACTTGATCTACATTCTTGTTCAAGGTCAGTGATACAAAGAATTAAAACCATTAAATGTAGATTACTGACATTATAAAACACAATGGTATCAACAAGGTAACAAAACAGGGAAATTGTTAGCTAGAAGTTTTAAAAACCAACAACCTATGACTTCCATAGTTAAAATCCCAAAAACAAATGGGGAACTAGCCTATGATCCAACTGAAATATCTAAAACTTTTCATACATAATATTCTAAGTTGTATAATTTAAACACTCAACAGGAAAATAAGGAAAAAGACAAGAAAGGGGAAGAGATTCGTAAATATATAAAAGATACAGCTCTACCGGTATTTTCAAGAGAAATAACAGAGGATCTGGAAAAATAAATCTCAATAGAGGAAATCCAACACGCCATCTCCGAGCTGGTCCCTGACAAAAGCCCTGGACCGGATGGGTATACTTCAAGATTTATTAAATCATTTCAAGACATAATAATACCCATTCTTAAAAAAACATTTAATTCAATATCTAAAACACAAATTTTTACATCACAAAGCATGGCAGCTCACATTGTATTAATACCAAAACCTGAGAAAGATCACACATTATGTAACAACTACCGACCAATTTGACAAACATCGATATAAGGCTATACTCAAAGATTATCTCCAATAGATTAACATCCATATTACCAGGGTATATAAACCTAGATCAAACGGGCTTTACGAAAGGTCGAGAAACAAGGGACAACATTATAAAAACCTGTACACTAGTAGAACATGCTCAGAGAACTGCCATCCCAACATGCTTATTATCTGTTGATGCCGAAAAAGCGTTCGATAGAGTGGGATGGCAGTTCTTAGAGGAAACATTGGTTCAGATAGGAATGGGCCCAAAAATGCTTAATAGGATTGTTGCATTGTATTCTAATTCACGAGCCAAAGTTAGAACAAACGTAATGTTATCAGAGTATATAGAAATTTCAAATGGAACCCGACAGGGTTGCCCATTATCTCCCTTATTATATATACTAGTGATGGAACATCTTATACAAGCAATAAGGAAAAATAAAGATATACAAGGAATTAGTATTAAAGATAAAGAATATAAAACAGCAGTTTATGCAGATGATTTATTACTGTATATACTCGAGTATAAGCTGAGTTTTTCAGCACATTTTTTTGTGCTGAAAATGCCCCCCTCAGCTTATACTCGAGTCTGTGTCCATCTTCAACTTTGTCCGCCTGATCCCGGCCAGCCAAAGGTCTCTTGGACCCCAAACTTGGTACACATGTAGCCAAACTCTTCCTCTACAAGTGTGCAAAGTTTATTGTCCAGAGGACCTACGGCCGGAGAGCACCGATTTTTCAAACCTGGGCACCCCTTCAATAGACTCCCATGTTAAACGGTCATTTCTCCGGTGATTGGGGAGCCGTAACTGGCCCATGTTAAACGTCAGTCTAGTCACACAGCGCCGGAGATCAGGTAGGGAGATTGGGCACAGTGAGGCATGGACACAGTGAGGCATGGGCACAGTGAGGGCACAGTGAGGCATGGGCACAGTGACAGTGAGGCATGGGCATAGTGAGGCATGGGCACAGTGAGGCATGGGCAAGGTGAGGCACAGTGAGGCATGGACACAGTGAGGCACAGTGAGGCATGCACATGGACACAGTGAGGCAAAGTGAGGCATGCAGATGGACAACCTAGGCTTATACTCGAGTCAATACGTTTTCCCAGTTTGTTGTAGTAAAATTAGGTGCCTCGGCTTATACTCGAGTATATACGGTATACATTATAACAATACCTAATTTGATAAAAAAAATTAAAAGATTTGGGGAATTGAGCAATTTTAAAGTTAATTATGATAAATCTGAAATGCTAAACGTATCACTAACAGAAAAAACACAAATATTATTGCAAAAAGACTTTCCGTTTAAATGGCAGCAATTAGCAATCAAATATCTGGGAATCTATATCCCGAGAGACTTGAACAAACTACAAGAATTGAATTACAATGCGACAATCCGAAAGGTAATAAAATTATTACAAAAATATGAAAAAGTAACATACTCATGGATGGGAAGAATTAATATAATAAAAATGGACATATTACCAAAACTTATAGAAATAGTATAAAAAACTAAAAACAGTTCAAATCAGTATCAGTCATACACTACAAACAGCGCTGATGTTGAGTGAGAATAGTATGTGACCAACTCCACAATAAAGTAAATATTACCAAAACTGTTATATATTTTTCAAACTGTTCCTTTAGCCATTCCAGAAAAATGAATGATTGAACTAAGGAGAGCAATAGGAAGCTTTATTTGGGCCCATAAAGCACCACGAATTAAAAGAGAAATCTTAATTAGAACTAAGAAAAACGGAGGGCTAGCATTACCTGATTTCTCAAAATATTTACAAGCAGCCTCTTTGACTAGGATAGTAGATTGGTAACAAAATATGGAGGATAAACAATGGGTTAAACTAGAAGAAGATATTATAGGAATTCAACTCAAAGCGCTCCCCTGGATAAAACCTCACTTAAGACCTGGAAATAAAAAATTTACAATATTTGCAAGAGCCACATTAAAAATATGGGACGCAGAAATAAAAAAGGGAACCTATCCACCATGATGGGACCAATGACCCCACTGTTCTCCAATCCAGAATTTCCGCCAGCTTTAGCAACCACAAAGTACTTAATATGGAACATATTGGAGAACTCAAGGGTGGCCCAGATCCTAGTGGAAGGGAAAACACCAAAAATGCAAGATTTGGGACCTGAACATAAACATAAATGGCAACAATACCATCAATTAAAAACATACATCGCAACAAATCTAGAATTGCCCTTAATAAACAGACCAAAAACTAAATTTGAACAAATTTTAATAGATGAACAAAAGTCAACTAAAAAATTATCTAAGATATATGGTCTATTACTCCCTTCAAGATCTCTTAGGGAGCTAACAGGAATGAAAAAAATGGGAAAAGGAAATAGGGAGATCAATATCAGAGAAAGAATGGGAGAAAATATTTTCAATAATTCATAAAACACATAGAGCAAACAAATACCAAGAAAGAAACTATAAAATAGCAATGAGATGGTATTGGAGCCCAGTAGCGTTAAATAAAATAAATAGTGGACAAACAGATATATGTTGGAGATGCAAGGTCGAAAGGGGGACTATGGACCACATCTGGTACGGATGTCGCCTGGTGAGAAACTTCTGGGGTAAAGTGCATAAGATATATCGGAAAGTATCGGGAGTAGAAAGGAACTAAAATATAGATATCTCAGTGTTATTTTTTTTTTTTTTATATCAAAAGGTTTTTATTGCTCACAAAAAAAATACAAGGTACAAAAACATGCAGCATATTATATCTTTTACAAGTAGCAAGATAAGTTTTTTAATTTCCTTGGTCACATCAAAAATCACACACATTAAACAATCAGAATTTCAAATAGCATAGGGTGAACTGTACACAACCCATCAGCCTATCCAAAACCTGTTGCCGGTGGGAGCATGCTACACACCTCCCACCAGCCTCATCCTCACCAATTCCATTGGGCTTAAACCCGGTACAGCAAGCCATGCATCCCAGAGCCTATCAAACTTTCCTGCATTGCCCCTGTGCTGGTATATGTATTTCTCCATCAAAAGTATTTTACCCATCTGCTGTATCCATAGTTTGACCGTGGGCGGCTCCTCAGACTTCCATAGTAGTAGAATCGTTTTTCTCGCCTGGAACAATGCCCTAGTAAATGCCGTTTGAGTCACCTCCTCCGGGATCTCCCCCTCCAGTATTCCTAGCAAGCAACATAAGGGGTCAGAAGGAACGTTGGTCTGGAACACCATATTAAGCGTAGCCAGTACCTCCGTCCAATATCTATGGAGTTTGGGGCAACGCCAGAGGAGGTGAATCAGATCTCCAGGCTACCGCATAGCGGATCGGGCAATCTTCCCATCTTAAAGAGTTTTACCCAGTGTTATTTCTGATGCCAGAATCAATAAAGAGTATTAAGAAGGATATTTTTCATCATATGATAACGGCAGCTAGAACAATAATAGCTCGCAATTGGAGAGAAAATAAAAGCCCAAATATAGCAGAGTGGATATGTGAAATGAACGAAATACAATATATGGAAAGACAGATAAGAGAAGAAGGATACATAAATAGTCAAATGCCAGAAATATGGCAAAATGGGATGAATTTCGGTTCTCGAAAGGAATCAAAGAATATTTATAAATGGAAAATAAGGGGAAAAATTAAGGGGAAGTTTAAATGAAGCGGAAAATGAGCAAATGGAAAGGGAGGGGAGAGAAATGAGGGAGAGATATGTTCTCTAGCTTTTTTTTTTTTGTGAATGTATGGAAGATGAATGGGTATGCAAGTCAGTAGGAGTATATGTAGATAAATGTTGAAGGAGATTTAAAACGAGAGGGAACAAATGCATATTGTTACTGAAGTTTGTATAAATGTTAAAAAAAATTGCATTTAAGAAAAAAGACTAATAAAAAGAAATTGAAAACAATAAATGTAGATTATTGTCAAGTAAACAGAGTTTTCAGAAGAGGCATTTTCCATCACTTTGTTAGAAATTTGTTTCATAGTAGAAATTGAATAATCCTTAGCTCGTACAATACTTCAAGAAAAGTTGTTTATTCTTCACATAGCAAAGACAAGACTTACATAGTGACATCTGGTAACATATGGTAAGGTGATGGCTTCAGGAGAAGGAAGAGATATCAGATGTTACATGATGAGCGATTGCTCGTCCTCTGCTGCGGACGTCGCTGGACTCCAGGACAGGTAAGTGTCCATATATTAAAAGTCAGCAGCTGCAGTATTTGTAGCTGCTGGCTTTTAATATTATTTTTTTCCACGGCACCTCCGCTTTAAGTTAAAAAAACTCCACCCATCGTACTGACATAGAAACACAGAATAGAAATACATACACAGCAAATGACTCTTCTCTGTCCTCTGTCAGTAACCTTCAGAAACTAACATTACTATTACATTATAACATTTGTGTGTTTCATATATATTTCAGAAACTTTTATCACTTAAAATAGTAATAAACTCAAAATCTCTAACACACTTGAAAGTGAATGTTGAAGAATTTTTTTTTGTTTTTGCTTTGAGTGGGGAAAGATTATACTACCTGTTAAGTTTTCATTTTCCATGTCTGTATTGGGAACCCCCAGTAGTAGCCGTAAAAAGGGTTAAAAGTGTTGATTTATCTCTCAAATAAATACCCCTTTTATGCATGATGGTGTTCTGCTTGTTTTGTTAGCTGCAGCCTAGCATTGCATTCTATTGCTAAGTCTGTGGTCTACAAGGACCCATCACATAATTCACCAGTGTATCACTTCCCAATGTGTGCTTTGCATGCAAACTTTTTGCCCTTATTTTCAGATTTTTTTTAGCACTGAACCTCATCTGCCAAGTAGCTGCCCATACATATTTTATCTAGGTCCTCCATTAGCATTGCTATAACCTCTGAACTTAATTCCTTGATTCCACAATTTCATATCATCTGCAAATACTAAAAAAGAACTCCCAATTCAAACCACTATGTCATTTACAAACAGGTTAAACAGAATTGGCCCCAAGACAAAACCCTGGGGCACACCACTCAACTTAAACCACTTAGAGTCTGACTCATTAACCACTACTTTCCAAGCTCATTTCTGAAGCAAGCTTGTTGGCAGGTATAGTTCCCATTCTACCCAGCAGATGGCACCTTGCCACCTTGGGGATGGAGTGGAGTCTCAGGGGAATGATGCTCCTCTGCAACCTCCATAGGTGTCACCAGGGGAGCAGCTGTCCAATTGGACAGTGACCTTCTGTGGCCATCTTGGTTGGGGCAGTGCTAATAAATAGCAGTGCCCTCCTGGGTTTTGGTGCACATTTGCGAGTGGACAATGTAAGCAGAGGGACCCGATTTGATAGGGACAGAGGCTTAATGTTAGGGACGGGTTCCAGTTGGGGAGGGAAAGAGTAGGGGATATCCCTATGTGCCCCACATAGCCACCGGTATCCAGGGCTGCTGGATAGTTTGTAAAGTAAGCGTTTGTGGGAACAGTGTCAAATGCCTCTGCAAAATCAAGATGCATTACATCTACTGCCTTATCTCTGTCCAAGTTGCTTCTCACTTCCTCATAAAGTGCCACCAGATTGATTTGACAGAGCAGTCTTTCAAAAATCTGTGTTGGTTACTACCAATAATAACAATTTATCTGACAAATTATTTTATAGAGTGCCTTAGTATACCTTTAAACACCTTGCAAACTATCTTTTTATTTCCTGTTGGGTCTGTGGAATAAGAAGTGAAGATAAACCTCTCTACTAGGACACAGACTGCAAAAAAATAACCCGATAGAGTAGGGAAGTGATAAAACTGCTATTTAAAAAGAAAAAAAAGTTTTGGCTCCACATATAAACACTGGTCTACCGAGGTACATTTATAAACAGCTTACAGCAGATGTGATAAAATAATATATTTTAAAAAAATGTGCAGCGTAGGGCGAGCACACGTATGTAAACATCAATTGCTTCACCCATTAACGTTTCGCCATGAAGCGTGAGAGCAATAATCCTAGGGACATAATTCATGATAAATGATAACCTGGAAAGGCTTTTAAAGCAACGCCTATGGAGAATTTTGGATACCATCTTGAAGCACTCTCTTAGTTCAGTGTAGGCTGCTAGGCAAATTTAGTTAGCTCTTTTGTAAGCAGAGGTTGATTGCTTGGGGCTATTCAGTGTTGCATACATGGGCGTCCGCTGAACTTTTTTCAGGGGGGGGGCATCATTTTAAGGTCATCCATGCTCGGTCCCTTTTTGACAATGTCATGAAGGGTAGGGGCTTAGTCAATATCACATAAAGAGCAGGCATGCAAAGGTTTGAGAAACCTGATGCAACTATCAAGCAACTAGCAACTTTGAATAACAATATCATAAAAAAATGGAGTCCCCCCCCCCCAAGGAAATAACAACCCTCAGGATCAGTGCCAGTTTCTGCAATAACAATCCCCAGCTTTGATGTCAATTTCCTCAATAAAAATCGCCAGCATTGGTGTCAGTAGCAACAATAATAACCTCCCACATCGGTGCATATTTCTAGAATAAACACTTCAGCATCTGTACCAGTGTACATAATAATGACCCTCAGCACTGGTGTCAATTTCCGCACTAAAAACTACCAGCATTTGGTGTAATTTTCTGCAATAATTGCCCCCAGCATAGATGGGAGGATATCAGGTTAGACGCTTCCTAATGGCTCAGTCCCTAGGAACAGTAATGGATAATGGCCAACAGGCCCTCTTACCAGACCTGGTGAAACCGCAAATAGTGATCCCTCTGGCTGGACGTTCGCTCACTCTGGGTTGCCCGGGGTGACTCTAGTCAGTAGTGTAGCATGCCTGTACCCTGGCAGTGGCTCAGTCTTTCTCCCTCTCTGGTGGTGCGGGTACAGCGTGGCTCCCTCTCTGGTGGTGCAGGTACAGCGTGGCTCCCTCTCTGGTGGTGCGGGTACAGCGTGGCTCCCTCTCTGGTGGTGCGGGTACAGTGTGGCTCCCTCTCTGGTGGTGCGGGTACAGCGTGGCTCCCTCTCTGGTGGAGCCGGTACAACGTGGCTCCCTCTCAGGTCGTGCGGGTACAGCGTGGCTCCCTCTTTGGTCGTGTGGGTACAGTGTGGCTTCCTCTCTGGTCGTGCGGGGACAGCGTGGCTCCCTCTCTGGTGGTGCGAGTACAGCGTGGCTCCCTCTTTAGTGGTGCGAGTACAGCGTGGCTCCCTCTCTGGTGGTGCGGGTACAGCGTGGCTCCCTCTCTGGTCGTGCGGGTACAGCGTGGCTCCCTCTCTGGTCATGCGGGTACAGCGCGGCTCCCTCTCTGGTGGTGTGGGTACAGTGTGGCTCCCTCTCTGGTGGTGCAGGTACAGTGGGGCTCCCTCTCTGGTGGTGCGGGTACAGCGGGGCTCCCTCTCTGGTGTTGCGGGTACAGCGGGGCTCCCTCTCTGGTGGTGCGGGTGCAGCGTGGCTCTCTGGTGGTGCGGGTACAGCGTGGCTCTCTGGTGGTGTGGGTACAGCGTGGCTCTCTGGTGGTGCGGGTACAGCGTTGCTCTCTCTCTGGTGGTGCGGGTACAGCGTGGCTCTCTGGTGGTGCGGGTAGAGCGTGGCTCTCCAGTGGTGTGGGTACAGCGTGGCTCTCCAGTGGTGCGGGTACAGCGTTGCTCTCTCTCTGGTGGTGCGGGTACAGCGTGGCTCCCTCTCTAGCTTCCCCCAGCACAGTATTCTCTTTTGTCTTCTTGTAACACCCCCCAGCAGAGTGCTTGTATGCTGGGGGCTGTAGCATGGTGTCTGTGGACACACTGGGGCCGCCACTCTTCAAGGACTACATTTTCCATGATGCCCCCAGAGTCTTCTGATTGGCCCTCTGCTCTGACAAATCATGGGGAGGGAAACAGCGGGCAGAAAGCGCATTGGCAGCGCAGCGAATCCAATTAGAGCTGCTCTCTCTCTCTTCTAGCTTCAGCTGACAGAAAGGAGAGGGGGGGGCGATCTGGGAAGAAATACAGACATGCCGCAGCTCTCCTCTCCCTGTCACAGCGCCGCTGCTCCATTTACCAGAGAACACGGCAGCGGCGCCGTGACAGGAAGAGGAGAGCTGCGGGCTGTCTGTATATCTCCCCCAATCGCCCCCCCCTCTCCTTTCTGTCAGCTGAAGCTAGAAGAGAGAGAGAGCAGCTCACTTCACTACATTTTCAATACATTTAATTTCCACACACACTTGTTCTTTATTTTTGTTTTCACCCAGTTTTATATTTATTTTTATTTTATTTTATATATTTTTTTTTTTCACACAACAGACAATCAACACATATACACACTGTAATAGTTAAAACTTTTTCTAATTTTATGTTCATCTTTCAAGTGTCACATAGATAATAATTGTTAATTATATACATGTGATGGGTTTTCATTCACAACACTTTCCAACACTAATTGGTTCCTAATTTGAGGTCTTGGATCACATGAGTGTATGTCTTTTCTCTCTATATTAGAGGTGTGATGTTTTGTAACATATTAGCTATGATTAAGCACTGACCTTCAGTGTGAAACATGTAAGCTGTTACCCCGGCTATGCTGTGATGATTTTTGGTGTGATCTTCCATTTTTTACAATAAAGGCGACCGTCAAAGGTTTTTTGGAGTGCGGCTGTCCATATTTTTTATTTTTTTCTCTATATAGAGAGCAGCTCTACTTGAATTTGCTGCGCCGTCGATGCGCTTCTTGCCCGCTGTTTTCCTCCCCATGATTAGCCACAGCAGAGGGCCAATCAGAGAATCACAGCTGAAGGGGGGGGGGCGGCTTGACAGCACATATTTAAACTGCTTCCTGGCCCTCTCCGCACCCGCAAACCACTGCACTGCTAGGCTTTACTCCCCTGATGGTGGCCCTGCGTGCGGGAGGCGGAAGAAAGGCGCGGATGCCGTTTTCATGGGGGGGCGGCTTCTTTGCCAAAACACAGCACTGGATTCCAGGGGGGGGCAATCGCCCCCCCCTTGCCCTATGGAGTGAATGCCCATGGTTGCATAGGCTTCTGTTCTGCTATTTCTCCTTGTCTTCTGGAGATTTCTAGAAGAATAGAGGGAGAGCAGGACAAACAGCCTGAATATTTATGCTTCTCTGGTCAATCCATGGGGGGATTGCACAGTTGGTGAGAGAGAGCCCATACATATTCTGAGGCCTGGCAGCAGTTGGCAGAGTTCTAGGGTCCAGGCTTCTAGAGGCGACCCCTGTGCTGGGGGCTCTGTCCCTGGGGCAGAGAAAGGCTGAGGAGTCCTGTCAAGACATAAAGGTCACAGCTAGGCTTAGCTGTTGGGGCCTACCGAAGAGAGCCTGGGTCAGATTCTGGATAGAGCAAAGGGAGCAGATGCAAGGAAGCTATTCTGGGACTGAGTAAGTGCTTGATCCTGCTACACAGTGATGAAGTGACTGTGGGGTGTTTCACCTTACAACCTCAGTGCAGTGCAGCCAAGAGTTGTGCAAGACAGCCAGGAGTTTTACAAGTCAGCCAAGAGACAGTACCGTGCAGCCTAATGTTGTGCAATAAAGCCTGCATTTTGTACAGAACAGCCAGAAGCCCAAGGCCCCTTTCACACTGGGGTGGAAGGTGCGTTGGCGGTAAAGCATTGGATTTGCGGCGCTATTCTGCCGCTAGCGGGGCGGTTTTAACCCCCCTGCAAGCGGCCGAGAAAGGCTTAAAAACCACTGCAAAGCGCCTCTGCAGAGGTGCTTTGCTGGCGGTATAGCCGCGGTGCCCCATTGATTTCAATGGGCAGGAGCAGTGGAGGAGCGGTATACACACCGCTCCTTCACCGTTCCAAAGATGCGGCTAGCAGGACTTTTTTTACCGTCCTGCTAGCGCACTGCTCCAGTGTGAAAGCCCTCGTGGCTTTCACACTGGAGACACAGCAGCGGCCGTTTCAGGTCGGTTTGCAGGCTCTATTTTTAGCGCAATAGCGCCTGCAAAACGACCCAGTGTGAAAGGGGTCAAACAGTCCACAAGTTCTACAGTTTGGGGTATCCCATGCTCCCTATCCTTATCCAAGTTCCTGCTCAAAAAGAAACCCCTAGACTGATTCTTGAGCCAAAGGAAGAATGCTGAAAATGCTAGGTGCCTGACTGTGCGTGTGTGTGAGTGGATAAATGTCTTCATGACAAAATTAATATTCTGTTACCCTTTGTTAACTGTCTAACCGAAAACACACAGCATAACTCACTTCTGCCAAAAAAAGGAAAGGTAAATGTCCATTCCAAAAGTCCAGGTCTATTAAAACATTCCATTGCTCACCACATTTTTTTTTTTTTTAACCTTAGGCACTTATACATCTTACTTTCTGATCTTCTTCTCCTGTTCTCAGCTCTTTATCTAATCTTACTGTACTGACCGAAGTTTGCTTGGGATGGTTTTGTTTTGACTTGCAAAAAATATTACCACATTATAACTTTACCGATAAGTTCAGGTTTCTAACCTCACAGACTACTGCAACAATAATAATTTTTCTTATCTTTGTAGATTTACCTAATTTTACACTGCTGTGATCTTCCTTTTTTCTTTACCTGTTTTGTGGTTAGGTATAGGTTTGTATGCCATCTTACTGTTAAATATTTTATCTAATGTGGTTTTAGCCCATGTTAATACTGATCCGATGCGAAAGTCGTGCCACTTTCAATCAGACTTTGCCCTGCGACTTCGGTCCGACATCGATCCAACTTTAATGAACAGGATCTGACTTGAGATGAGTGCGACTTGGGTTTGGTATGGATTTCCACGACAAATTTACAAAAACAAAATTGTGTCAGCCCCCCCAAAAATTCATACCAGACCCTATCTGAGCATGCAGCCCAGCAGGCCAGGAAGGAAGCAAGCGCCCCGCCCCCCCTGAACCAGACCAGGCCACATGCCCTCAACGTAGGGGGGAGGGTGCCTTGGGGCTCCCCACCCCAAAGCACCTTTTACCCATGTTGATGGGGACAAGGGTCTCTTCCCCACAACCCTGAGCTGTGGTTGTGGGGTCTGAGGGCAGGGGGCTTATCAGAATCTGGAAGTCCCCTTAAAGAAAATGGGGGCCCTATGTGAATAAGTATGGGGCACATAGTACACTACCCATTCACTAAAAAAAAACAGTGTAGTTTAACAAAAAACACGAGGCAGTTTTTGACAAGTCCATTAATAAAAATGAATAATGTCCCCTGATGTAGATCCAACATCAATCATGTCGTCTTCCTCCGCTGTCACAGACCAGATGAAAAAAAAAACACCGTTCTGGCAGCTACAGTGTCTGACAGTTCTTATATTGCTATGGGGCGTGGCCATGCAGTGACTTAACTCGGAGACCCCGCCACCTGTGGCGTCATGAACCCATCCTGCCCGGGTCCATGGTGTCACAAGGGGGTGGGGTCTCCAGTTACATTACCGCATGGTCGTGCCCCATAGCTATATAAGAACTGTCAGACACGAGAGCTGCCAGAACGGCTGGAGCATTCGTCGGGGGAATGACTGTTATTTTTTTAAATCAGGGCGTCGGTGCAGGAAGACATTGTGATTGACATTGGATCTACATTGGGGGACATTATTTATTATTAATAAAGAACTTGTCAAAAACTGTCTACTTTTTTTTCCGTTACACTACACTGTTTTTTTTTGGGTGACTGGGTAGGGGTACCGATTCCCATAGGGAGGTGGCCGGGATCTGGGGCCCCTTTCTTAAAGATTCCGATAAGCCCCCTGCCTACAGACCCCCAGAACCACAACCCAGGATTGTGGGGAAGAGACCCTTGCCCCTATCAACATGGGGACACGGTGCTTTGGAGTGGACTGAAATCAGACAGAAGTCTGACGTAGTGCAGGAACCTTTTCCAAAGTCAGACCGACACAAGTCAGACCAGTTCAGACAGCTCTCATAGGGAACATTGATTTTTACATGTCATGCAACTTGTGCGCTCAAAGTCGGAGCGATTGTCGCACCAGTGTGAACCGGGTCTTAAACCAAAGAAGGAAAAAAAAAAACCTGCATTGCCGAGGGTAGACAGCTCATTCTAAATGAATGAGGTTACGCACTGCAACAGTGGGAGTCTGACCACACCACATAAACAGGCTCTTAAAGTGAGCTTGTCCTTTATCAGCAATGATTTCTGAATCTTGCACGTATATACGATATAGAAAACCATAAGAAAGTATACACACACACAAAAGTGTGCCTCCAAATACTTCTGTTTAGCATGTGTACCAACTCAAACCAATTTCTTTCAAGTATATGTGGTCAGTACATGTAAATTATCTGTATGTACTGTGTATAACTGACAGCTTCAGAGGAGTATCATTGAAATACAGGTGGTTTATTTGAGATACCTACAGTAACATGGTCTAGCAGTTCCATATAAGAACACCAACTTTCATTTATTATTCCTTTTTCCCAAGCTGGTATCTTATCTATAAGGCCTCATGCCCACGGACGTTTTTACAGCCGCGTTTTTGAGCGTTTTTTACAGCTTAAAAACGCCTGTCCATGTTAGTCTATAGCTTCATGCCCACCTAGACGTTTTTGAGCTGCAAATAGCATAGACGTTTTTAAGCTGTAAAAAAAACCCAGGACCAGTGCGTTCCTCAGCGTCAGAATTAGGCAGAAAAAACGCGCACGTCAAAAAACGCACACTAACGCGCACTAACGCGCACTAACGCGCGGTCGCGTTTTTAGCTCCGACGTTTTTTTTTTTTTTTCAAAAAAAATATATAAAAAAAAAATATTTAAAATAACATGGACAGGCGTTTTTAAGCTGCAAAAAACGCAGCTGTAAAAACGCCAGTGGGCATGAGGCCTAAAGAGAAACTGTTCTGTAGCAATGTTACACAAATATCAAATAACCTTTGTCCATTTGGGGATACTTTGAAACAGTGTTTCTCAACCTTCTTTCTGTCAAGGCACCCTTTTTAAATTATGGACAGTCTTGAGGCACCCAATTTTAAAATGTAAAAGCTATTCTGAAAGTTTTACATAATGCAGCAACATCCACAAGTCCAAGTAGGACACCCAATGTTAGAAGCGATTTACTCTTCTAAAGCAAATACACTTTTGCAAACTGGTTCTAACTAGTATTCCAATGTTTCCAGCACTGGCGTAGCGTGGGGGGGCAGGGGGGGCCATCGCACCGCGCGCAACATTTAGGGGGGCGCCCGCCAGTATGTGTCACAGTGGCTGCCTCCTAAATGTACTGTGTCCCCGTGTCCGCCGCCATGTTCAGTCTCAGTCCACGATCGAGGTAGATCCTGGAGTCCCGCCTTCGCCCAATCACAGGGTGCAGGAGACTGAACATGGGTGGAGGCGGGACTCCAGGATCTACCGCGATCGTGGACAGGCCAGCCCCGCCGCCGCACATGACCCCATACGCCCAATCACAGGGCGCCTGAGATTGAACATGATGGCAGGGATTATCGCCGAGCAGAGGCTGCAGAGCAAAGCAGGTGCCGAACATGGCGAGTCGGATTACTCCAGCAAGGTACCGGGGTCGGGAGGAGGGCAGCCGCTGACACTCTTCCAGGCAGGCTGAGCCAATGCTGGGGAGGAAGGAGTGCACGGAGCCGGGAATAGAGCGCAGGCAGCAGGGGGTGGAGGAGAGAGGAATGTGGGAGAGGGAAAGTCACAGCATGGAGGAGAAGAGAGGAATGGAGAGGAGAGGGGGAGCAGCCTGGAGGAGAGATGGAGGGAAGAGAGGAAAGACACACTTCTATATACACATGAATGGGACAGGAGGAAATCAGTGGAGCTGGGATTGTCACATCCATGGGGGGGGGGGGGACATGGAATTAGTGGGAGATGACATTAACAGGAGCTGGGACTGTCACATGAGATGAGGGGTCCATAAATAGGGGTACAACACACACAGGGACAGGAGAGAAACATGGGTGGAGGTATGGACACTTACTGTGTGTTCTATGAACAATGAGATCCGCAGGACTTCCACACACCAGCCCACTCCCCCCACCTGTCATACAGCTATGCCATCCTGGACATCACAATCCCAGTACACCTCCACTACACCGCACAGCACACCTCCACTACACCGCACATCACACCTCCACTATAAGGCGGGGGGGGGGTCATTGTAAGGCGCCACAAAAATCTCCAGCTACACCGTATAGTCAGGGACGGAGCCAATGGGGGTGTCAAAATTAGGTTTCACCTAGGGTGGCAAAAATCCTTGCACTGGCCCTAGTCAGTGTAGTGTAGTGTAGTGGTCAGTGTAGTACAGTGGTCAGTATAGTGGTTAGTGTAGTGGTCAGTGTAGGAATCAGGTAGGTCAGTGTAGTGTAGTGGTCAGTATAGTGTTTAGTAGGCTTGTGCAATTCGTTTCGTAACGAATTGAAATTCGTCCGAATTTAGCAACTTTCGGACATTCGGAAGCATTCGAATTTCCGAACAAAGCAATTACGAATAAGACCGAATCCGAAATAAATTATACCGCAAATAGCGAATGCCCGAATGTCTTCGGCATAATTCGTTATGAAAAAGTTACGAATGTACGAATCCATACGAAGCACAATAACACTCACTCTGCTCTGCTCTCTGCTTCTCCCACACCGTGCTGAACTCCCTCTCAAAATGGTGTACAGGGGCGGAGGTTATAGCCGCATGTAAAAAACGAAAGTAAAATACGAGATTTCGAATCCATTCGAAGCACAATAACACTCACTCTGCTCTGCTCTCTGCTTCTCCCTCACCGTGCTGAACCCTCTCAAAATGGTGTACAGGGGCGGAGCCTATAGCCGCATGTTAAAAACGAAAGTAAAATACGAGATTTCGAATCGTTACAAATAACCGCAATGTATTTAGAAAAGTACAAATCCATTCGAAGCACATTAGGCATAATAGGCAGCGTCGTTGTGAGAGAGACACGGAAAATTACGAATCAACGAACCCAAAAAAAGTTACGAAAGTAGGAGTTGTGTCCAGAATCAACGAAAAACAACGTACTCTACCGAAAGTACGAACCCAAAAAAAGTTACGAAAGTAGGAGTTGTGTCCAGAATCAACGAAAAACAACGTACTCTACCGAAAGTACGAATTATAAAGCAACAAAAAATTCAACGAAAAATGTCGCTTGCAAAAATACGAATGAGTCCGAACACGAAAAATCCCGTCTAGCAAAATTACGAATGATTACGAATCAACAGGACCGGAAAGAAACGAACCGAAACGGAACAAATTTTTCCGTTGTGCACAAGTCTAGTGTTTAGTGTAGGGTCAGTGTGGGAATCAGGTAGGTCAGTGTAGTATAGTGGTCAGTGTAGTGTAGTGGTCAGTGTGGGAATCAGGTAGGTCAGTGTAGTGTAGTGGTCAGTGTAGTATAGTGGTCAGTATAGTGTAGTGTAGTGGTAAGTAAAGGAATCAGGTAGGTCAGTGTAGTGTAGTGGTCAGTATAGGAATCAGGTAGGTTAGTGTAGTAAAGAAGGGGGAATTAGGGGGGAAGGGAACTGCGGGACTTTAAATGAGACACCCTAGATAAATGTCTCCATCCCTAATCAATGTATACACGAGGGGGGGAGAAATTTGGGACTTTGAGTGAAGCACATAGGTGGAACAATGAATTATTTGAAAAAAGTACATTTTATTAAAATCACATAGGTTATACATATATCTTGGCCAAAAGGCTCCATATAAAGACATAAGTTAACAAGGATACTTCAAGACAATTAAATCACAACATGTTGTAATAACATAATGCATCTAGGAGAGCCAAGGATACTGAAAGGCTCATTGGCTAGACACGTTTCGGCGGCTAATCGCCTCGTCAGGAGCAGATGCATTTAGTCTGAAAAAATTTAAAGAAAAAAATGAGGACTGATAACTGGTTCTTGGAACAAAGGGGTAAAAAACTAAATAAGGAAATAGACATAGGGAAGGGGGAATATGGAAAAAGGGAAGGGGGTTCACCCTCCTACTTACATGTAGCAAGCACATGGTCAACAGGTGGCGCCACGCCAGCGGCAAAAGTCAAGTGGCCCCACCGGGAGCTGAGGGGACGAACAGCCCCCGGGAGACCGGGCAGCAGAACCAGGCCCCCGACCTGACAAAAGCGCCCACACTGACACTGGCGGTGATGATAAATTGGGAAGTGTCTGGGAAAAAGGAAAAAATTTGGGGAATGGTTAGGAGGAAATGGAGGGGCTGGTGGTGATGAACATAGGGATAAAGAAGTGAGTGAAAGTAAAAAAGCTGGAGGTAAAAAGCTGGATGAGTGAGTGAAAAAATGAGAAATGGTGAGAAAAAAATGGTGAAAATAGAAAGAGTGAGAATAAGAGAAAATAAGAATGGGGCACAGAGTGAGGATGGAAGACAAGAAAAGGGAATGGAAGGGGGGGGGGGGTGAGGCTCCGACTGCAGTCACTATGTTTGCCTGGTGTATGTGACAAAAAAAAACATGTGATGGGTGGAAATAGAAAAAGTAGAAATAAGAATGGGGCACAAGGTGAGGATGGAAGACAAGAAAAGGGAATGAAGGGGGGGGGGGGGGGGAAGCGTGAGGCTCCGATTGGGGTCACTGTGTTTACCTGGTATATGTGAGTGAAAAAAAAACATAATGTGTGCGGGGAGCACAACTGGCGCCAGCGACCAGCCAGGACACCCAAACCTCGCGGGGAGCCGGGAGAGAGGCCCAAGTAAACCCAGGGGATGCATCCCCAGCGTCACACTGGCGTGACTGAAATGGAGAGGAGTCCGCGCCCAGAGCGTCGCCAGCCGCTCGCAGCAAAGGGTGATCAACTCCCCACATAGCACGCCATAAGATGGTGATGGACGCCGGTGTGACGACGTCAAGATTGACCTCTCACGCAACGGCGTCCAGCTTGGCGCCGATGCGTAGCTGGACAGGCCCGCCCACCCCCCGAGCACAGTGATGATGCTGGAAAGGGGGGGGAAGGGGGGCGCCAGGCAAGCATCGCAGCTCCCGGGTGCGGGGAAACAGAGACAAAGCAGCCGGCGGGGCGCCACCCGGTGCAAGCCAGATGACAAGAATAGGGGAAATATAAAAAAAAAAAAAAAAATAAAATATTTGGGGGGGCATTGAGAACAAAATAAGGGGGGAATGAAAGTATTGGACATCAGTAGTATAGAACGATGATGAATATATGGCAGAATGAAAATGGATGGAGTTGCAAAAATGAATACATAAAAACAGAGATACATGTAAAATGATAACCACCTATGTGCCTCCATCCCTAATTGATTTAGTAAAGAAGGGGGAATTTGGGGGGAAGGGAACTGCAGGACTTTAAATGAGACACCCTAGATAAATGTCTCCATCCCTAATCAATGTATACACGAGGGGGGGAGAAATTTGGGACTTTGAGTGAAGCACATAGGTGGAACAATGAATTATTTGAAAAAAGTACATTTTATTAAAATCACATAGGTTATACATATATCTTGGCCAAAAGGCTCCATATAAAGACATAAGTTAACAAGGATACTTCAAGACAATTAAATCACAACATGTTGTGATAACATAATGCATCTAGGAGAGCCAAGGATACTGAAAGGCTCATTGGCTCGACGCGTTTCGGCGGCTAATCGCCTCGCCGGGAGCAGATGCATTTAGTCTGAAAAAATTGAAAGAAAAAAATGAGGACCGATAACTGGTTCTTGGAACAAAGGGGTAAAAAACAAAATAAGGAAATAGACATAGGGAAGGGGGAATATGAAATATGGATATGGAATATGAATATGGAATATGCTCCCCGCACACATTATGTTTTTTTTTCACTCACATATACCAGGTAAACACATTGACCCCAATCGGAGCCTCACGCTTCCCCCCCCCCCCCTTCATTCCCTTTTCTTGTCTTCCATCCTCACCTTGTGCCCCATTCTTATTTCTACTTTTTCTATTTCCACCCATCACATTTTTTTTTTTTTTTTTTAGTCACATACACCAGGCAAACATAGTGACTTCAGTCAGAGCCTCACTCCCCCCCCCCCTCATTCCCTTTTCTTGTCTTCCATCCTCACTCTGTGCCCCATTCTTATTTTCTCTTATTCTCACTTTTTCTATTTTCACCATTTTTTTCTCACCATTTCTCATTTTTTCACTCATCCAGCTTTTTACCTCCAGCTTTTTTACTTTCACTCACTTCTCTATCCCTATGTTCATCACCACCAGCCCCTCCATTTCCTCCTAACCATTCCCCACATTTTTTCCTTTTTTCCAGACACTTCCCAATTTATCATCACCGCCAGTGTCAGTGCGGGCGCTTTTGTCAGGTCGGGGGCCTGGTTCTGCTGCCCGGTCTCCCGGGGGCTGTTCGTCCCCTCAGCTCCCGGTGGGGCCACTTGAATTTTGCCACCGGCGTGGCACCACCTGTTGACCATGTGCTTGCTACATGTAAGTAGGAGGGTGAACCCCCTTCCCTTTTTCCATATTCCCCCTTCCCTATGTCTATTTCCTTATTTTTTTTACCCCTGTGTTCCAAGAACCAGTTATCGGTCCTCATTTTTTTCTTAAAATTTTTTCTGACTAAATGCATCTGCTCCTGACGAGGCGATTAGCCGCCGAAACGCGTCGAGCCAATGAGCCTTTCAGTATCCTTGGCTCTCCTAGATGCATTATGTTATTACAACATGTGATTTAATTGTCTTGAAGTATCCTTGTTAACTTATGTCTTTATATGGAGCCTTTTGGCCAAGATATATGTATAACCTATGTGATTTTAATAAAATGTACTTTTTTCAAATAATTCATTGTTCCACCTATGTGCTTCACTCAAAGTCCCAAATTTCTCCCCCCCCCCCTCGTGTATACAGGTTAGTGTAGTGGTCAGTGTAGGAATCAGGCTAGTCAATACTATTGTAGGAAGGGAAGGGATAGGACTCGGGGAGTGCTAAAAGTCCGCAGGTTAGGGGGGCGCAAATTACTTGCCTTGCCCCGGGCGCTGACAACCCACGCTACGCCACTCGTTTCCAGCATTTCAAAGGGGCAGGGGAGTGTTAAACAAGGATGGTATACAGGCGACTGACATCCTCCTTATCAACTTATGATGCCATTGGTCGTTAGGACACCGTCAGCTAGAAGGTTGTAATGGTGCACAATGAAAACCTGTGACTTAGTGTAACTAAAAAGGCAGCCTTCAATTTTTAGGCATTTTACCAAGGCACCCCTGCTGAAAAAGGCTGCTTTGAGCAACGATTATAATTGTCATGTACAGTAATTAATTATATATATTTTTTTAAATCTATGGAAATTACTCAACCACTGTTTTAAAGTGTACAGGACACTGGTATGTGTCCTGGATAGCAGGTATGTTTCCCTGTCCTTTTTAAGAGGAGGATAATAAGATATTTTTTAGTACTCAGGAGTTTACACCCATGCAGAATGAGAGGTTCAGGGATTTTTTATTTTTTTTTGAAAAGCCAGTGGCGTGTGAAACACACCCAAAAACTCCACCAGGTGCCAAAAAAAGGTGCACACACATTAAGAGTGACACAAAACGTGCAACACTAAGAAGGACCTTACGCTGATCCCCCGGGGCATTAGGCTCCTGACGGGGACTGAGGTACTCACTAGGTCCATCTGACCGAGACCAGGCGGACCCCTTTCTCTGGAGGGTCTGCCGAAACAGACCCACCCAGGTACTTAATGGGGCTCCCCTGAAGGGAGATCCCATGAGAGAGGGTGAACTAAGCCAGAAGGCCATGTCCACCCCTTCCAAAGACGTTCAGGGTAGGCCCGAGGACCCACACCCTAGTAATCACACCCTAGGGCAGCACAGTTGTGTAGTGGTTAGCACTTTCACCTAGCAGCAAAAGGGTCGCTGGTTCGAATCCCAACCACGACACCATCTGCCTGGAGTTTGCATGTTCTCCCCGTGTCTGCGTGGGTTTCCCCCGGGTACACCGGTTTCCTCCCACACTCCAAAGACATGCTGGTAGGTTAATTGGATCTTGTCCAAATTGGCCCAGTATGTATGTGTGTACGACTGTGTGTCCCAAGTGTGTCGAGATCCTACGGGGTAAAATGACCGCACCAGCCAAGCAGACACTGGCTGCAAAAAGTGCCTAGAGGCGATTCAGTTCGCATGTGTAGCGCTATAAAAGTCACTCATTCATTCATTCATTCATTCAATCACACAGTGACAAAACGTGTAACACATTCAACAAAATAATACAAACAAGTGAGAGGTTCAGGGATAGTCCAGTTGGAGAGCAGAGGACGAATTTACAGTACAATGTGGACTTCTAAGTCCTCATTGGTACCCAGAATTTGGAGACTCGAAGAGGCTTTGGGTGAGAGAGAGCCTCCAATCCCTGATTACAGGGACTTTGATGCTCAAGGGGTAACCTGGCTGCAGAGGAGGTCTGAAAAGAAGCAGGAAAGAGTCAGCACATTGTCTGTGAGGTAAAGTGGAGTGGTTCACAGCTGTGAGTAGTGTGGACTGTCTAGCAAATAAGATGTTGCTTGCTGAGCTCTTGAGGCCTTGGCCGTACCCTCAAAGCAGATGGGAATCCTATGGGATCACGTGGGACTGGTATATTTGTGGAAAGTCGTTATGTTGTCTTAATAAAACCATGATTATGGACTTCTGGCTTTATTTTTGCTGAAGAAAGCTGTTTTGTTTATTTGTTTTTGAGAGTCCAATAAAGAATCACCGGCTGGCTGGCTGGTGATTCCGGACTCTCAATATTACAAAAGCTTTAGTGATAAAGCCACTTTGCCACATGGTTATAATGGCCATGGAATATGTACAGCTAGACCTGAGTTTAAAGAGGAACTGCAGTCTGCTCACATAATGTGTAATAAAAACGTCTCTGCTATTCTGAAGCTTCCCTCCAACCACTTTGCATATTATTTTATATATACTGTCATTCTGTACTTGCTAAATATGCTGCAGAAATCTCCCTCCACTAAGTCTGGCTGCAGCCATTTTAACTGTGGGCAGCTGAAGCTGCTGCCTGTTCACTTCCTGGATTTACACAGACATATACAGAGGCACACCTCCAGCTCTGCAGCTCTCATTGTCCTTCTTATGACTCATCCCCCCTCCCTTTCTGGCAAACTCTCACAAGAGTGACAGAGAGAGCTGTGCGTGATGTCATAAACCTAGGCTTTTTACCAGACAAGAAACAGGAAGTGGGCTTACAGAAAATTCTTGAAGAATGGGAGTGGAGGAGAGGAGGAGCTGCCTGGAATATTTTGAGGTCCTTGCCCAATCCCCAACAGGTGGGTTGGCAGGGTGCAGGCCCCCTCAAATACTCAGGGTCATCCTAGCTGGGGGCAGAGGAGTTTGGGTGGAAGCTGGAGATGGAGTGTTAGGCTGTCGGTGGCCCTTGAGGGTAGCCCCCTAGTGTGGGGGGGGGACCTTCTTCACGACACACAGAAGTGTCCTGACCAGAGGCACGGTAGCAAAGTGGAGGACAGAAGGAGAACACTGCCGGGAAAATCTCCAGGGAGGAAGACAGCCAGGTGGGCTGGTAAATGTTACAGTCAAGAGGACTAAGGGCCATATCTCAGAGGACTGGATGCAAGCAGTCTGGGATGGATGCAGAGTCAGCCTGGAAGGACTGTGGAGTCTTAGCCAGGAGGGCTAGCGAACGGGGCAGATGCAGTCAGGCAGGCAGTGCCTGAAGAGGTGGTGCTGGGATCAGTAGCCACAGGAGGAGGACAGCTGGGCACTAGGACTTTCTTTTTGCTACACTGACTGCAAAGGGCATTTGCTACTGATCTGAGCCTTTGTTGGGTCATTCAAACAGTGCTATCTGGTCCTGGAAGTTGTAGTTCTACAAGCAAGATTGTGCTGGAGGTAGAAGGAGAAGTGTATATACAGATTGTATATAGTTGTGTCCCTGAAGAGTTACAGTACTTTGATCAAATGGGCATCCCATAATACCCTAAACCCTATCCAAGTTCAATTCCCCTAATAAAATACAAAAACAAAGCTGCAAAGAGTGATTCTCATCTTCAAAGTGTGGTGGAAAACTCTGTGTGCCTGGCTGTGCAGGGTCGGAGAGACCCTTATTCACCAGTGGCTCCTAGGGGGTAGCGCTACACTAATATAAATATCAGCATCAGTGGTTCTTTGTGCACCTTTGTGACATACTGCCAATAACTCCCTTGTTATCTAATGTAAATGGATCTTGACATGTCACCTATTAATATGCTGGCAGCATTCTAGTAAACTGCAGGTGAATACTGATCCAGGGTTTTTTCACAGCATTGGGGACTAAAGCCAAGGGCTATGATATAGTAGGAGAGCCTATTATTTTGTTCTGCCTAGAAACAAAAGTGTAGGGAGATATAATAGACCCCCATTTAACTCAGTTATGTATTCATTAAAATTGGTCAATGCATTTTGAATATTACCAGTCTGTATTTACATTATTATCCGGTTTTGGTTCTCTACATAGCAAGATTCTGACAGGCAGCCCTGTAAGCCATTCAGGCTTTATGACATATGCAACATGCACAAAGTTAATTTGCAGTAGGGAGGGAGAGCATAGATTGACTTCCTTCACTATTCAATGACAGACTTGGAGTGCCCTTATTTTCCAATGACAGACTTGGAGTGCCCTTATTTTCCAATGACAGACTTGGAGTGCCCTTATTTTCCAATGACAGACTTGGAGTGCCCTTACTATTCAATGACAGACTTCTGTATTGCTATTAAAGAAAAAATGGGTATATTAAAAAATAAATAAAAGGTTACTCACCATACACTTTGGCATAAAGTTTCTTCCTGCAAGCGATGGTAAGGACAGGCTTTCTCCTTTGATCCTCAGAATAAGGAGCCCAAATCTGACATAAAGTCACTAATACCTTCTTCTTGTAAAAAAAAGTCACTAATACCTCACATAAGAGATTTCTTTTGAGATCCTGGTTCCTCAGCTTTCCTAGGATCTGAGGAGATTAAGTAGGGAGATAGGTTCAGGCACGCGGCACCCAGTCACGCTATTCTCCACTCAAGCCTGAGTAGGTATTGCTCAACCGGATAGATCCCTCTCACAGTTCTAGTAGCCGGAGTGAAGCACAAACATGACACTTCAGATTTTGTCCCCTTCAAAGACAAGTTCAAGAGATCCTTTAGTTCCTGAATATTGAACTTCCTAACGCCTGTAGATTATTAGAGACCATAGGTGCCAATGGGGCACACTACAGGAGCTATCTTGCAACTCACGAATCCTTCCCTCTGATAGGCAACCAGGCCTCCCCGAGACCGTGACTTCCTTCACCGATCCATCGGACAGGTCCTCCCCCGGTTTCCTCTTTTTCAGAGCGGACCACCCTCCCTCGGGTTCCCTGGGACTCCAGTGGGTTGGTTGTAGACCAAGTTGAAGGTACTGGGCCTACCTGGAACTCTGTAGCCTCGGGCTAAAGGTGGCCGAGACTCCTCGACCAGTTCACGCACCCCCCGGCCAGCAGGGCCAAAGGGCAAGACTTCCCCACCAGGGGTCCTCCTTGGAATCCCCCCCCGGCACACCACCCCAGATCATGGCGTCTGCCCTTTATGTACCCTCTCCCGGCATGCACAGCAGGCAAAACCCGCCCACCGCACGGTAGCCGAGAGTGGACACCCAATCACACCACAACGCCACCTGTGGTTCTCCTCAAGACTTGGGCAACAGCGCCACCCACAGGTCAAGGGGAACTACACTCCAGGTGACATTACAGCAGAGCAGAGTCCAAACTAACAGAATTGGAGAACCTGAGCTAAACTATTGCTCAGGCTGCCCTTAAAATTAGAGCATAGTGACCCCATTTTTGGGGGGTCCGCTACACATACCCCCCTTGAAAAGCCACTGACCCCAGTGGCTGGAAGAGATCAGAAAGACCCCTCAATGCTGAGTGTGTTCCGGTCTTTTCCAACTATGTACAGCAAAATATTCTCTTTTAGAATGGTGCCTGAACCAACAATATGGGAATAGCAGAGGAAGAGAAAAGAAGGAGAGCATGTAAAAAAATACACATCACAGTTTGTATAAAACACACAATATCACAAATTACAATCCCACCCCTCCTAACATATCTACCCCACCCATTCTCCGGTAGAGTTGATTGCAGGTCACCTGCAGAGGGAGAGAACAGGAAAACACGATATACAATTCTACATCTAAGATATACAGAGAGAAAACCATCTCCCCGGAGAGAGATGATTATCCTCTGAAAATTGCGTGGCTAAGCCTAGCCTCACTGAAATTTCTGCAAAACACCACCACCTAGTGGCAACTTAAGTCAATACACTTCAATGCTGCGCGTGGGCATACATGTATTTCACATGAACTCTTCATCTTTGACCATAACGGTTTCTCACTTTGGCCCTGACTAGACTACCCTATAGTTCAGTGGAAAGAGAAAAAATATATATTTCTTTCCCTTGCGGAGCTGAGGAGAGAGAGAGAAAAAAAAAACAACAACTCTCCAATTCCTCAGTTGAGTAGATTCCCCTAAGGCTGCGGGGTGAAGTCACTGGAACTCTGTCCCATCCCTTTTTAATATAAACCTTATCAATCTCGTAGTCATCCCCCACATCGGATGATGATTCCAGATCGAAGGTGTCATACTCCCCTGCCGGCAGGTAATTCGTGGTGGACACAGACACATTGTCCCCAAAAGTAGAAAGTTTCTGCGGGCTGGCTGTCCACGCATCCCCAGTAGTGTGGGGTATGAGCTTCTTTCCCTTCCCCGGCAATCTCAATGTCACAGTTCCCCCAGCCTCCTTACCGTCCCCTGACGTGGATCTCCTGGAGATCCCTCCGGCTTGAAGATCCGGTTCAGGTAGGCACTGGGGCAGGCTTCGGCCGCGGCCGCGGGAGGCCTTAACATAGCCCACCTTTCACTTGGCGGGCGGAATGGAGGTCTCGGTTGTGGCAGAGGCAGCATCCGCTCCGGAATCCGCCGATGGCTCTGCAGCAGCTGAGTCATCTCCATTGGCCACATCCGTGGCAGCCAACGCGGTGCGCGTGGGCTCAACTGTGGGAGTACAGGTTTCCTCCTCGGAAGTGATGGTACCCATAAGGCAATTGATCCGGTAGACCCGGGGTTTCTCGTGGGTTGGTCTACTTCGAAGAAAAACTCTCCACAGGTTGCACACCTTCCAAAAGGCCATAGTTGCACGGCTAGTCCTTGACATCTGGGACAGAGCATGCCCAGGGCCTCCGCATCTCGGCAGGCATAGAGAGCGAAGCGGCCCCTAGGCTTTAGCCGGATCCCTGTGTCCGTCAGGGGGGCAGTGAGGGGAGCAATGTCCATGGTTGAGGTGGTTTGGAACATCCGAGGTCCCGATGTAACAGAAGTCCATGGGGCAGCAACCATATTGCTTCTCCTCCAATGATCCAGCTCGTACTGTCCCTTTGGTGCCAATGCGCCACGTGCAACACACAAGTTGGCAGGGGCTCCTCCCCCTTTTCTTTTGCTGCATGTAGCTCGCAGGCTTTTCTATGTTTGAGGCACGCCCACGAACTACGCAGTTAGAAAAGTCCAGTACAGGCCTTTACCTCCATTTTTCACACAAATGACGCAGTTCAACTTTTCCCAAATGGCCGATTTTCACAGAACCACATCATACACGGGGAAAAATAGTCCAACTTCCAGGGGGTAGCTGCAAAACATCCTGGACAAGCCCCCACGTGTAGCACACAGACCCTTTTTTCCTGCCTACCTTCACTTGCAGGGGTAAAGGCACACCATGCCACATGCCCGTATCCTCCTGGTATAAGAGGTTGAGCTGTGTTCTTACAATTTTGGGTCCTGCAGCGAGTTACCTCCCTCCATTGGTTCTCGTCCCTAGAATGTAGGGAAAAGTCTATTCTTTCCCGAAAGAAGGCCAATGTCCAGACAGTATTTAAACTCCAACAGATGAGTGTATTTCCTTTGCTTGAAACAAATTGGGAAAAAGGTTGAAGACAGCAATAGGATTAGGTAGGGAGATAGGTTCAGGCACGCGGCACCCAGTCACGCTATTCTCCACTCAAGCCTGAGTGGGTATTGCTCACCCGGATAGATCCCTCTCACAGTTCTAGCAGCCGGAGTGAAGCACGAACATGACACATCGGATTTTGTCCCCTACAAAGACAAGTTCAGGAGATCCTCTGCCACAGAATCCTTTAGTTCCTGAATTAGAACTTCCTAACGCCTGTAGATTATTAGAGACCATAGGTGCCAATGGGGCACACTACAGGAGCTATCTTGCAACTCACAAATCCTTCCCATGCCTCCCGAGACCGTGACTTCCTTCACTGATCCATCGGACAGGTCCTCCCCCGGTTTCCTCTTTTTCAGAGCGGGCCACCCTTCCTCGGGTTCCCTGGAACTCCAGTGGGTTGGTTGTAGACCCAGTTGAAAGTACTGGGCCTACCTGGAACTCTGTAGCCTCGGGCTAAAGGTGCCTGAGACTCCTCGACCAGTTCACGCACCCCCCGGCCAGCAGGGCCAAAGGGCATGACTTTGCCACCAGGGGTCCGCCTTGGAATCCCCCCCGGCACACCACCCCAGATCATGGCGTCTGCCCTTTATGTACCCTCTCCCGGGATGCACAGCAGGCAAAACCCGCCCACCACACGGTAGCCAAGAGTGGGCACCCAATCACACCACAATGCCACCTGTGGTTCTCCTCAAGACCTGGGCAACAGCGCCACCCACAGGTCAAGGGGAACTACACTCCAGGCGACATTACAGCAGAGCAGAGTCCAAACTAACAGAATTGAAGAACCTGAGCTAAACTATTGCTCAGGCTGCCCTTAAATTTAGAGCATAGCGACCCCATTTTTGGGGGTTCTGCTACATTAGTAATTTTTTTTCATCAGCTTTCAGCTAGGGGCATAATAATGTAACATCCACCATTTACTGCAAATTAATCAATCTCTGTATTTAAAACACATGCACCAGGAAGACACCTGCAGTGAATGTTACATTCACTGCTTTAAGTGTTTCTTATTTGAGTGGCTATAAAAGAAGCAGATCTCACATTTAAAATGCAGTAGATGTAAATTATGTTAGTTCCTGGTTCCTTTTCTTAACATTAATGCCTGGGTTAGAAATTAGCTAAACAGAATTTTAAACTTTAGAACTTAAAAAAAAAAAAAACACAACAAAAAACCAACAGTTTATTACATTTAAAGTTTGGTGGTTCTCCCTGCTATATACTGTATTTCTAAAATGTCAAAATGTTGCCAGTCTCCCCTCTTATGCAACTTTTTCCTTCTATGTTCAGTCAACACTATTTATGAGTTTAGATCATGGGGAGACCCCAGGCACACCTCAGGAAGCAGAGAGCAGTTTGTCTTCTGCCCCCAGCCTTCTGAGCTATTGAGGACCAAGCGGTCATATGGCCATGAAAAAATGTTCCCCAAAAAAGTATTTACAGACTTTTTTTCAACATTGAAAATGGAGGATAATGCTTAAGGATGGTGACTTGTCTAATCATTCTTATGGTTCAATAAACTTTTTATTGATTTTTTTCAAGGGCATATCACAGATAGCAAACATTACATAGGGTAGTGAAGAATATTTTGCAGGAATATTCCTACAAGATACAAAGATAGTAGGGTGACTAAATTGTAATCATGATATTATTTAGCATCAGGCTGCACTTCAATAAGCAAGCTCATGGTATAAAAAAAACGCAGATACGTGGTGGCTCAACAAAAAAAGTCTTAGGCCGGGTTCACACTAGTGCAACACAACATTCGTCCTACTTTGGATCCGACTTTGCCCTGCGACTTGAAGCCGACATACGTCCGACTTTCAATGAACGGGGATCCAGGCACTGTGTTTGGTATGAATCTTGAGGGGGAACTCCACGCCAAATTTTAAATAAAAAACCGGCATGGGTTTCCCCTACAAGAGCATACCAGGCCCTTTGGTCTGGTATAGATTTTAAGGGGAACACCCTACTATGAAAAAACGGCATGGGGGTCCCCCCAAAATCCATACCAGACCCTTATCCGAGCACTCAGCCCGGCCGGCCAGGAAGGGGGGGGGTGGGGATGAGCGAGCGCCCCCCTCCTGAACCATACCAGGCCGCATGCCCTCAACATGGGGGGGTGGGTGCTTTGGGGCAGGAGGGCGCCCTGCGGCCCCCCACCCCAAAGCACCTTGTCCGCATGTTGATGAGGACAAGGGCCTCTTCCCGACAACCCTGGCCATTGGTTGTCGGGGTCTGCGGACGGGGGGCTTATCGGAATCCGGGAGCCCCCTTTAATAAGGGGGCCCCCAGATCCCGGCCCCCCACCCTATGTAAATGAGTATGGGGTACATCATACCTGTTCTGTCTCAACTACAAAGCGATAAAGTTCATCTCCAGGTTTAAGTAGGCCTTACTCAAGCTGGTTTGCTATTATCCCTTGCATCGATACAGGCAGTTTATCTCAATGAATAAACTCACAGTTAGGACGACAGACGATGAATCCTTTCGAATGTTCTGTTTAATGATGGATATTCATAGGTAGAAAAACGTTGCAGTTGTAAGCCACATGTAAGATGTTTAGCATGGAAGATATACAGGAGTAATGACCAGAATCAGGAAGTGGAGGAGATATATAAAGAACTACGGTGAGAGAGAGAGTTCAGCTAGAAAGAAGGGGACAGATCTTAAAGACACAGAGCAAGAATAATCACAGTGTAACACAACACTCCCCGTCTGAAATCTTTAGATTTCATAACCTTAAACTAAAATATATATTTTCAAAAAGTCCAATACTGACGAATGTCCTGGAACCTGTAATGAAAAACATGCAACAAGCAAATAATAAACGTAAGTTCAACAGGATGAAGAACATAAAGTCACAGTATGATGTCTTCAAATAATTCCAAAGTTCTGAGTAGAACCTGTAGATGGCAGCAATGTACTCCCTGCCGTGCAAACAGCATGACTAGTCCTTGCACAAGTCACTCACCTGGCAAAAGGAGTACTAACTCTGTAATTGGTCGACTAAAGGTTTGTGTCGATCCTCCCTTGGTTACCTTGACTTCTACCTTCCGGACTTTGTTATCGTCGCTGGGCATAACTTTAGTAATAAGACCCATAGGCCACTCATTTCGACAAACTTCCTTGTCTTTTAGAAGGATGAGGTCTCCAACCTTAAGATTCGGCTTAGATGCTTGCCATTTGTTACAACCTTGAAGGTGGTGAAGATACTTTTTCTTCCAGCGATGCCAGAACACATTGGCTAGATGCTGCACCTGCTTCCATTGATGCCTGTAACGGTGTGACCGCAGCTTCTGTTTTGTACTTACAGAAGTGTGGAGTGAGGTGTTCACAGTTCTTATCTTCTTATCATCTTCAGGGTTTACTAGCCCATAGGTGGTGTCAATAGGGAGTAAGTAAGAGTTCTCACGCAGAAACCTTGGAGGTGACAGCCATAAGCTGTCCTGAAGAGCGGCAGGTGACACGGCTCTGGTCCCACAGTCAGCTGGGTTGAGTTCAGTGAGAACGTGATGCCATTGACTTGGTAGAGAGAATCTCTTGATACGTTCAACCCTGTTGCTGACGTACACATAAAATTGTTTTGTTTGGTTGTTTATGTAACCAAGTACTACCTTACTGTCTGTATAGAAGGTGAAAGAATCAATTCTAGTGTCCATTTCACTTCGTATGACCTCGGCAATTTCTACTGCTAGCACGGCTGCACAAAGTTCAAGTCTTGGTATGGTATGTGCAGGCTTGGGTGTGAGTTTTGCCTTGCCTAGGACAAAACTACAGTGTGATTCTCCATTCAGTTCAGAGGTCTTCAAATAGGCTACTGCAGCAATAGCTTTAACTGATGCATCAGAGAAAATATGAATCTCTCTCCGGTTAGCAGTTGAAATGGATCCTGGAACATAGCAACGGGGAATCTGAAGTTTTTCTAGTGACTTCAAAGAATATCTCCACCTTTCCCACTTTTGTTGATTCTCACTAGGCAAGGGAGTATCCCAGTCTATGTTCTCAGTAGACAACTGTCTTAGTAAAATCTTACCTTGAATGGTAACTGGAGCAAGGAAACCCAGTGGGTCATAGATGCTATTCACCACGGACAGGACTCCTCTCTTAGTGAAGGGTTTGTCACAAGTTGACACTTGGAAGGTGAATTTGTCTTGCTTGATGTTCCACAACAAACCCAGACTTCGCTGTACAGGAGGCACATCTGTACCTAAGTCAAGGTTTTTTAGACTAGTGGCATAGTCCTCAGAGTGAAAGGCATTCATAAGTTCCTGGCTGTTGGATATAATCTTGTGCAGTCTAAGGTTTGCTACAGACAGCATCTCCTTTGTTCTGGTGAGAAGATCAATTGCTTCTTTAGCAGTTGGAAAGGACTTAAGTGCGTCGTCAACGTAGAAGTTTCTTTCAACAAATTGATGGGCATCAGATCCATATTCAACTTCTCCAGTCTGAGCTGTTTTCCTTAGCCCATAAGTTGCCACTGCTGGGGAAGGACTGTTACCGAAGACATGTACCTTCATGCGATAATCTATAACTTCCTTGTTGAGGTCATTGTCCTTGTGCCATAGAAACCTGAGGTAGTTTCTGTTGTCTTCTCTGACGATGAAGCAGTGAAACATCTGTTGAATGGCGGCCATTACTGCTACAGGCTCTTGTCTGAAACGAATCAAGACTCCTATTAGACTGTTGTTCAAGTTGGGTCCAGTAAGGAGCATGTTGTTAAGAGAAACACCTTCGTGCTGAGCACTGGAATCAAAGACAACTCTGATTTGGTCTGGTTTGCGTGGGTGATACACGCCAAAGGATGGAAGGTACCAGCATTCTTCTCCCTCCTTTAGTGGGGGAGCAGGCTCTGCATGATCCCTGTCAAATACATTTTGCATAAAGTCCACAAAGTGCTTTTGCATCTCTGGTTTCCTGCTTAAGTTTCCCTTTAAGGAGGAGAATCTACTGATGGCCTGCTGTAAGTTGTTGGGCAATCTCTCTCTTGGGAGACAAAAGGGTAGGGGTGCTACCCAGTTATTGGAGTCATCTTGAAAGAACTTATTGTCCATTACCTTGATGAATTCCTTGTCTTCCATTGAAGGAGCCAGTATGTCATCTTCACTGGTTGCATTAAACACCGTAGAGTCGAAGTCGCCATCATGGCAGGAGAAAGGGCTTGTGTCACCTGAGATACCATGTTGCCATCCGTGGCTGGCTATCTTCTCTTTCACCCAGTAGTGATGTGGGCATGGCTCAAAGTAAGTGTTTCGGCCATTTGGCAGAACATTTGTCTTGAATGACGAAGTGTTGGTAGGTCTTTTAATTTTGCCTATGCAGACATTGCCTATGATGACCCACCGTAGATCTGTGCGCTGCGCAAATGGGGCATCTGGGGGTCCACTGACTTGTCTGTGTACCTTGTGAACTCTTAGAATGTCTCTTCCTAACAGAAGAAGGATCTGAGCATCTTTGTCAAGCGGCGGTATCTCATTTGCTATTACCTTGAGGTGAGGGTGATGGAAAGCAGCAGCTGGAGTAGGGATTTCTTCCCTGTTGGCAGGTATCTGATTGCACTCAACAAGTGTAGGTAAGGGTAATTGCAAGTTACCTTTGAGAGAAGATACAATGAGTCCATGAGCCCTTCTTCCAGAAACCTCTATAGTTCCACTACAGGTACCCAAGGTGTAAGGATGAGCTTCACCTTTTATTTCAAATAGATTGAACAATTCCGATTTTGCAAGTGATCGATTGCTCTGATCGTCTAAGATAGCATATGCCTTTAGAGACTTTTCTGGTTGATCCTTGTGGTATATGTTCACCAAGCATATCTTAGCACAGGACTTACCACAGCGGTCTTCTCCACAAACTTCAGTGCAGGATGAAGAAATGATGGTAGAATTAGGCACTTGGTCTGTATTCTCCCCGCCATGCGTTAACGTGGGAGGAGTGTTGGCAGGTTGTGCAGAGCTGGGCTCAAGAGGATGGAGAGGGCTTGCACATGTTCTTCAGAGCCACACTCTATGCACTTGATGGACACATTACAGTCCCTTGCAAAATGTTCTGTAGAAGCACAGCACCTGAAACATACCCTAAATGTCTTTAAAAGCTCCTTGCGCTCTTCCAGAGGCTTTTTCCTAAAGCCGATACATTTATTGAGGGGGTGTGGCTTCTTGTGTATGGGACACTCTCTGTTAGGGTTTTCAATCTTCCTACTCTGTTTGTTCGTGGCCAGAACTGTGGTAGGAGTGGGAAGGATGTCAGTCTTTTTCACGGACACTGGGCCTCTATGGTTTCTATAGTTGCCCTGAAGACTGGTACTCTTAGGAAAGGATGAGAAGAGGCTGTACTCACCGTAGGAAAAACTTGGATCGTTCTTGGTCTCTGCAATTTCCCTGATGAATTCACAGAAGAAAGAGAATGGAGGGAAGGAAACCTTGTTCTCTCTTTTGTATGATGACCCTAGTGCAGTCCATTTCTCTTGCAAACCATACGGGAGCTTGGAGACAATGGGGTTTACCCCTCTTGGAGTGTCAAGGTAACTGAGTCCAGGTAGTTTTGGGTCTGTCTTGGCTAGCTGAAGCTCAAGGAGAAGGTCACTCAGTCTCTGGAACTCCTTGTTGTCCTTACCGGATATCTTTGGGAAAGTTTCCAGACGCATGAACAAAGCATTTTCTATAGCTTCTGGACTGCCATAACTTTGCTCTAGTCGCTCCCATGCAGCTGTGAGGCCTGCAAAAGGATTGTCTATGAAAACCGATCTTAATGGCTTAACACGTGCAGCAGATAGAGGACCAAGCCATTTGATCAGCAGATTCAATTCTTGATCAGTTGTAATGCCAATATTGCTAATTGTAGTTCTGAAGGCACATTTCCAACTTCTGTAGTTCTCAGGTTGGTCATCAAAACTTGTAAGACCAGTCTTTGTGAGCTCTCTGCGAAGCATGTACCTCACAAACTCTTCTGTCTCAGTTGTCTCCGCCTTTATGTGAGATGCTGTTGGCTGTATGGTGCTGATTGCGTTATCTTTGACATTGTTGTTAAAGGACACAGGGAAATATGGTGCAGCAGATGCATCCAGGTGAGTTGCTTGCTTGAAGTCAGTTGTTCCAATGGTACGTTGATTCAAGGCTGTACCGATGACTGGAGATTGATGACTTGCCTGAAGCTCTGTGACGTATGAAGGCAGGCAAGGTAGACAGGTAGGAAATGCAGTGGAGTGATTTTGAGTGCAGGAAGTTGCTGGAACCTCTTTAACTTGAAGCTGTGAAGGAGTCTCTATGTAGTCGGGAGCATTGGAGACAATGGAGTGTGCACTGCAGTGGCTTAGGACATAGTCTTTAGTGCGTTTGAGGGGGTCTTCCATATCTGCTATGTTTAGGTTAATGCTGTCTTTCTCACTTGCACCTTCGTCTGCACTGATAGCTTGCTGTAGGACCCTTAGCTTTGCCATAGCTGCGTCATGTTTACACTGTTCATTTAAGATTTCCATTGTTGCCCTTTGACGTGCTGACTGCGCTTCCAACTCTGCTCTTTTTTCTGCATATGTCACCTGCACTTTGCTGGCTTCCACTTCAGCACGGGCATTAATAAGTCGCTCACTGAGTGTTGAGTATCTTGAACTATGTGATCTTGACGAGTTTTTAGAACGTCTGGTGGAAACAGATCTGTGAGATGCAGTGTCCTGTAACAGCTTTATTTTTGCTTCTGCCTTTAATCTGGTTTGCTGGATAAAACTGTCTCTTTCAATATTGAGAGCATTGACACGCTTTAATTGCATCATCGCACTTTCTGTATTCATGTTTTGTAAGACATTAGTGAATTTGCTGCTGGTAAGCTGATAAAGCTCATATGAGGCAGAAAGTTGTTTAATGGCGCCCTCTAGTGTCAGTAGTTCATGTTCAACAGACACTGTATTGGCTTCAGCAAGGATTTTCTCCCAGACTAATTCCAAGCTATTTGACAATTCAGTCCTTGAAGCTTCATAATTCTCCATTACTTTCCAAGTGGGTTTAACTGAGCGTTTGGGTAACTCAGTTTCTTCAGGAACTTGTGGGGAGGTAGATGTGAGTTCACATGCAGAAGCTTGGTCACTCATGATAGCAGACTGACTGTGAAAGCAGGCAGGATCTGTGTGCTGAAATATGACACTGTGCAGATTGTCTCAGGCTGCCATGTGCTGCTCTGTCCCTTCTGTCTTGCTATGAGGGCAGTAAATCTTGTCTGTTTCAGTACTGACATGCAGAAATCGTGTAATTAGGCTGTGAAACGCCGTTTTTCTACTGTTCTGTCTCAACTACAAAGCGATAAAGTTCATCTCCAGGTTTAAGTAGGCCTTACTCAAGCTGGTTTGCTATTATCCCTTGCATCGATACAGGCAGTTTAACTCAATGAATAAACTCACAGTTAGGACGACAGACGATGAATCCTTTCGAATGTTCCGTTTAATGATGGATATTCATAGGTAGAAAAACGTTGCAGTTGTAAGCCACATGTAAGATGTTTAGCATGGAAGATATACAGGAGTAATGACCAGAATCAGGAAGTGGAGGAGATATATAAAGAACTACGGTGAGAGAGAGAGTTCAGCTAGAAAGAAGGGGACAGATCTTAAAGACACAGAGCAAGAATAATCACATAGTGTAACACAACAATACCCCTACCCATTCACCTGGAGGAAAAGTGTCAATAAAAAAAATCACACTAGACAGGTTTTTAAAGTAATTTATTAGGCAGCTTCGGGGGTCTTCTTCCGATTTCAGGGGTCTCTTCTCCGCGCTCTCCGATGCTTTCTGCCGGGCTCCTCCGCTATCTTCTGCCAGCTCTTTTGCTAGCGGTGGCCCGGTCTTCTTCGACCACTTCTTCCCTCTTCTCTTCTTGAGATGTTGACACAACGATCTCTCCCACTGTAATGCCGTGTGCGCAGTGCGCAATGATTTATATAGGCATGGGGCGTGGTCACCGGATGATGTCACCCGGTGACCCCACCCCCTTATGACGTCACTGTCCCATCATGCCCCGGGACTGCGATGTCATAAGGGGGTGGGGTCACCGGGTGATGGTGACCACACCCCATGCCTATATAAATCATTGCGCACCGCGCACACGGCATTGCAGCAGGATAGATCGTCGTGTCAACATCTCAAGAAGAGAAGAGGGAAGAAGACATTGAAGAAGACCGGGCCACAGCTGGCAAAAGAGCCCGGCAGAAAGCACCGGAGAGCGCAGAGAAGGCACCGGAGAGGGGGAGAAGAGGCCGGAGAGTCGGAAGAGACCCCCAAAGTCGGAAGAAGACCCCCGAAGTTGGAAGAAGAACCCCGGAGCTGACTAATAAAACTACTTTAAAAACCTGTCTAGTGTGTTTTTTTCTTGACACTTTTCCTCCAGGTTAATGGGGGGGGATCTGGGGGCCCCCCTTATTAAAGGGGGCTCCCGGATTCCGATAAGCCCCCCGCCCGCAGACCCCGACAACCAACGGCCAGGGTTGGGGGGCCCGGTATGCTCTTGGAGGGGGAACCCATGCCGTTTTTTTATTTAAAATTTGGCGTGGAGTTCCCCCTCAAGATCATCAGAGCACAAGTCGCATTCCAAAGTCGGATCATGCAAGACGGCGTTCAGACTTTGTTCTGACTTCAATGATAGTCAATGGGCTGAAGTAGGATCAAAGTCGGACCAAAGTAGTACAGGGAGCATTTTCAAAGTCGGACCGACATGTGTCGGACCAGTTAAGATGGCTCCCATAGGGAAACATTGATTTTCACACGTCATGCGACATGAGCTCACAATGTCGGAGCGTTTGTCACACCAGTGTGAACCTGGCCTTAGGCACCTTTCAGATGGGTTTTCTGATCAGGTCCACCTGTCAGTTTTTCAGGCGGACCTGATTGGAAGGTCCATGCATTCCTATTGACAGGCGCGTGTAAATGGACTTGTGTCCATTTACACCCACCTACCTCCAGGCCTGATCAGGTCCGCTAAAAAAGAAGGGAGAGGATATTGTCCTCCTCCGTTTAGACAGAGCAGATCGGAAGAAATCCAGTGTAAATGGACAGCGGAGTCCGCTCTCTCCTGACCGCCCATAGAGCAGAGCTGGCAGACATAGATTGAGCGGACTTGAGTCATCCTCCCGCTCTGCTCTGATCAGCAGGGGATAGATATACTTTATTTGCATCGTATACATACAACAAAAAAATTCCGGGTACTCTTTACAGCATCAATAAAACACTTCTCAACAAAACCACACATACATACTCCTAGCACATGCCCACATATCTATTTAAATATATCAAAATATAAAATGTTATTTAAAAAAAAAAAAAAAAATTTTTTTTTTTAGAATTCCACATAAAATTCCTAAAACACTGTACCTGATGGGATTTTGGACACTACAGCTCTAGAGAAAAAACTATACTTTAAGCGATTAGTGTGCGTTTTAATTGTCCTATATCTTTTCCCAGATGGCAATGGGACAAACACACTGTAACCTGGGTGGGTTGGATCAATACTAATAGCTTTTGCCCACTTTTTTAATCGGCTGGCATATGCTGTGTCCAAATTCGGTAGCTCTGTACCTATGATCCGCTGTGCTGTTTTCACCACACGAGACAGGCACTTGTTATCCTCCGCCCTGCAGCTGGCATACCATACTACAGCGCAGTGGAGAAGAATACTCACAATGGTACACTGATAGAAATTGAGCAGAAGCCTTAAGCGCAATCCAGCCTGCTTCAGTCTCCGAAGGAAAAACAGTCTCTGCTGCACTTTTCAGCTCACAGATCAGAACGGAATCAGAACGAAATCTGCCCTGTGTGAAATGGGCCTCAGCATAGTGTGAGGGGGTTAGCTCGGCAGCGGGTGTGTGTGACCCCCTGGATGGGTTCACCACACAAAAACAGGCACAGCAGGCAGAGTTTGTAGTTGCAAAAACAAAAGGTGCGGTTTATTTAAACTATTTACAGGGGAAAAACAGCAAAACAAAAAGAAACATACAAAAATAAATCCTGGTCAGCTTGACCGCTTACTACACACGTAGGTTCCCTGTCTGACAACTAGGTGCAGCCTTGTGCTGCCCCAGCCCCTATCTCCCTGTTTTTTAAGGTTTTAGCCACACAGGCTTTGTCTCACCGCACAGGACAGAAACACACTCCCCAGTCTTGCACAACACAGAACTGGTTCCAGGATGGAGCATCTCCCTTAGCATGCTGGGAGTTCTTGTAGAGGCCTTAATGAGCCACTTGATTCAGCTGGGCTCATTAACTCTTCCCCCGCAAGACTCCCAGCACTCCCCCTAGTGGTATGAATCTGCATAAAGCCTGAATCTAGGGCATACATACCTACCATCCTGGATGCAACCTGGTGATTTTACCTGCCTGCTGTCACAATAGATAATAGTCAGACATCAGTGAATACAGAATTGAGGGGAGTGACGAGGAATGTTGGCATAAGAGGGAAGTCATGTGTTATTTTTTTTTTTTATTTGCTCTGCATTTACAAAACCTTTAAAGCTGAAGTTTAGCTTAAATTATAAAAAAAAAAAAACTACAGCGTTAGTCACATAACTTCCCTGTAATGAAGTAGGTCTCACAATGTGCAGGTACTTGGTGAGATTTTTAATGCAGGGATGCCTGTCCTCTTCCTGAACTTCAATCCTTAATAGCTTTGGGTCCTCAGGCAGAAAGCAGTATAGATGGTCTGACAGACACGCCCCTTCTTCACTTCTTCCATTGAATACACTGCTTGTAATGAGATCTGTGAATGGAGGAGAGACCCCCGTGACCTCTCCCTCTTTCACAGATAATGTTACAAGCAGAGTAATGCATGAAAGAACTTCTCTCAATGGAGGAGGAAAGGGCATGTCCCCTTTGGACCATTTGCACTGCCTAAAGATGCAAAGCTGTTACCATTGCAGCGCTAGATGTTCAGATACAGGAAGAGGACAGGGCATCCCTGCAATGAAGATTTCTCTAAAATCCAGCTATTTGCACAACATGGGAAATACTTCACTACGGGTAAGTGATGTGAATAAAGCTGTAGATATTATTTTTTTTTTATCTAAACTTCAGCTTTAAGACAGTTCACATTTATGCATCTTTTTGTTTGGATGGCTTGGAGGATCATACCTAGAGCTCCTAACAGGATACAAAAGCATTATTTGTATGTATGAAGTGATTTCAGTGACACTGCTGTTTAAATGAGATCTTGCTTTTCCATTAGTCTAGTGCACGACCTCTGCACTGCAACCTGTTTATGTAACACCAGACCATCCAGATTATGTAATGTTAACCATAGTCCATATAAGGAGCCGGATCCTGTAGATTGATAAATTCTATCCACAGTCACATGTCACTTTGTGAACTATCATGCTGTATTTACAAGGCCCTCATCTCAAGGATGTACAACAATTTGCAGATAAAGTCGCATTTCCTACTTGCCGATATCCAGTTAAGGATTCCGTGAAGCTCTTGTAAACAACCTGTCAGATTTGCGAAGATGAATGTCATTGGTTATCAAGACAGTACAAACATAAGTGTTATACAGGAATATCCTCATTTCTTTACACTAAGGCAAATATTGTAACATTTTTTAGGAGTTACATTACCCATGACTGCAAATAAATCACAAAATAAATTTAAAATCTTTGGTCAAGCTAAGTAAAAAAGAACAGATACATTCATAAAAACATCACATAGTTCACAAACATGTAGATTAGCTGTTGCAAAGAATCTGGGATCTGCCTATATTGAATTTTCACATCCTAGCAGAAAGTTAAAGCAGAGCTCCATCCAAAAGTGGAACTTCCGCTCATCGGATTCCTCCCCCCCTCCGATGCCACAATTGGCACCTTTTCGGGGGGGAGGGGGGACAGGATACCTGTCAAAGACAGGTATCCTTTCCCACTTCCTGGAGTCCGGCCGCGGCCGTGGGGCTCCCTCCTCCCCTGGCTGCCGGGCTAATAGGAGAGAGGAGCGGGCCTTGCGCATGCGCAGTAGGGTTCCCGGCGTGAAGCCGAAAGGCTACACTGCTGGGTTCCCTTACCCGCAATGGCGACGGAAGCACCTGACAGCTGATGGGAAACATCAGCTGCGGTGCCGACATTGAGGGACTCCAGGACAGGTAAGTCTCCATTTATTAAAAGCCAGCAGCTGCAGTATGTGTAGCTGCTGGCTTTTAATTTTTTTTTCCCGTCACAGGCCAGAACACGCCTTTAAAATTAGGCTTGTAATAATAGTTTGTAAGCAAGCAAATAGGGGAGTGGTTGGCTTACAGAGGAATCGAGGTAGGTTCACACTACCCACAGAGAAAATTTTTCATTCTTTTCCTGTGGGTAGTGATTACAGTTGCCAGCAAAGGGTGGGGTGCCTTGTGTTTTTACAATGCAAGGCACTGCTTCCCCCTTTTTCTGTTATCTAAACCTGAAAGGAATGTCACAAGGTGTCAGTCCATTCAGTTAATCAATAAAAACAAAGGGTCATGCAGGGACCTGCAGAGCAGTGTGGAAACATGCAGAGGGCTGCATTTTTCTACACCGCTCTGCCCACAGCTAACAGCTGTGAGGAAGTGCGGATGGGGCACACCAAAAGCATCGTTTTCTATGTGCCCTTTTGGAGAGAAGCATTTACCATATGTAGAAAAACTCATCTGCCTTTACAAGTTGTGAACCGGTGTTCTGTCAAAAGAGCCAACTCGTCAAAATCTCCAATTATGACACTTCCATTGACTCTACAGCAGCAGTAATTGCAGATTTTGACGACTTGGCTGTTTTCACAGAACACTGGCAGCGTATACACTACGGTACATGACAAGTTGGCTGTTTTGACAGAACACCAGCTAAGGAGTATAAAAAAAGTTGTCGCCACCTTGGAGGCAGCCATGTTGTTTGTTACTAGCGGCCGGACTAACAATGTCCACTCATTATATTGTGTACCGTAGTGTATACCCTGCTGGTGTTCTGTGAAAATAGCCAAGACGCCGAAATCTGCAATTGCTGCTGCTGGAGAGTCACCAGAAGTGTTGTTATTGGAGATTTTGAGGAGTTGGCTCTTTTGACAGAACACCGGCCCATAGGGATGGGCCCCCAAGTAATGATCTCCACCAGTACTTCACAAACTAGGTAAAAGGCAGGGCAGTGGCACAGAACCTAGAGAATGTCAGTTATTCTTATATTCAGGTAAAACAGTTACTAAGGTGTTGGAATTTTAATTCCCTTTGCAGTGTGTGTGTGTTGCAAGTAACCTGTTTTTAATTATTAACATGCAAAGATGCCTTAGTGTGCACCAACAAAAAGTAACCAAATTAATATTGGTTATATCAGATTTTTGTGAGCAGGCTTCTAAAAGGGTTGTATGGGGAGAAAATAAATTTCAACTGTGAACAAATACTGGGGTTGATTTACTAAAACTGTAGCACTCAGAATCTAGTGCAGCTGTGCATGCTCGCCAATCAGCTTTTAACTCCAGCTTCTCAAATTAAGCTTTGACAAAAGAAACCTGGAAGATGATTGGCTTCTATGTAGAGCAGCACCAGATTTTGCACTCTCCAGTTTTAGTAAATGAATCCCACTGTGTACACGTCCAAGACCATGACAATGCCAAAGCAGTGTTTATCCAAGCTCAATGCACCTAAAAAGCATTTTGACACCTAAACAAGCCCTTAGGCTCCTTTCACACGGCTGGCCTTACAGATGGCAATGCTCAGTCTCGCAGGGGTCTCAGAGCTCAAACCTGATCTGGAATACTTGCTAAGGAAAGAACAGCATCTGGAAAGGGCATACAGGAAACTACTAGAACAAGTTCAGCAGCATGCCACAGAATCAGCAGCGGAAACTCCAGAGATTGTCGCCCCCAAAGCTGAAGTGAGGACAACAGGGCAGAGCTCTGGTAGCCTCTGTCCAGCACTGATAACATCTTCTGGGTTCCACAGACAGGAGATTGTGAACCTCTATCCCCAGACACCAGTTCCAGAGACTGGGGATTTAATAGACTTTTCTGCTAAGGAGGAACAACCCGGTGAGCCTCCAGCAGGAGAGCTGGCTTAAGAGCATGGCACTGTTGACCTCTGCTTACCACAATCAGCGGATTTGTGCAAGGCCACTGACTTTACTTCCCAGTGGAACAGCTGGCAGCTGGGCAGAATGCTACTGGCCTCTGCCCACAACAATCAACTCTGCAGTAGCTCCAGGGAGAGAATGCAATTGGCACCTAACAACTGTTGCTTGAGCTGATATCGGTGGATGGGACTGCGGTCTCAACTGACAGCAACTCAGCAGAAGAGCTTGCAACAGGGCAGAGTGCTGCTGACCTCTGCCCTCAACTAATAGAAGATGGATTTCCTGTGGTAGTGGATGGGACTTTAGTTTCCACTAACACAACCCCATCTAGTAAAAGTGGATGGGACTACAGTCTCCACCTGTATACCTCATGGACAAAAAAGTGGGTCATAGGCGCAAGGGCATAGGACCACATGGTTTATTAAAGTCCAAACTAATAATGATAAAGTCCATACACTCGTGTCAGCTTAGGTTCAAGAGCGTAGATCACTCTGTACATATAGCAGACAAAAGAGAAAAGGAGAAAAAAGTGCCATTAAGTGTAGTAGATTAGCAGGAGGGAGGAGCCAAGTAATGTCGCCGACAGCTTGCTGGAGCAGGTAGATGATACGTCGGGTCTCCAGATCCCTCTCCAGGAAAATGAATGGCCGACCCTAGGACACCTCACCCTGCAGCACGTCTAGCCCCCCCGCCTCGAAGCATGCTGATCCTCCCCGCATGCTCTGGAGCAGTCAGTTAAATGGAGTGATCTAGCAGCCCGATCTGCGGGGTCACAGCCAGCAGGCAAAATGGCGCTGAGAGAGAGAGCCTGGTGACCTGCAGGAGCTGAGCCAGACAGAGCGGTGATTCCGTATGAGACCTGGAAAGAACGGTGAGGAAGCTGGAGACCACGACGGGCAGCAGAGGCAGTGAGAAAGAGGCTGAGTCGTAGCCCCGACGTTTCCATAATACGGGACCCCACCCCTGGCATGCTCGCTCGGATCCTAAAAGCTCCACTCGCCCTCCACTATCCACCTTTCACCAGGAGTGCCCCCAGTTACACCAAACGAGGAAGCGATTAGTACAGGGAAAGTACCGAAGACATGTGAGTAACACTTGTATGGAGATTTTTGAGAAAATGTGGACTTCTGAAAAAGTGCTATATGCTTAGAAAGCATTTTGAAAGTGAACAATATTGACTGCCGTGATTGCCTTTTTCTTTAATATTTTTTTTTCTCCTAAAAAATGGCTGAAGGAGACTGTGCAATAGCAATGAGCAGTGAGCAGTAGAAATCGCACAGATAATCAGCCACTAATTTGCCATTATTGCCTGTACACATCTGTCTGAATTTGAGCTGATTAGACCCATATGCAAGTAGCGAGCATTATAAAAAAAGGGGGACGGTTACAACTGTTGGCCTAGGCATTTCTGTGCTGGACTGAACTTGAACTGTGCCAACAGTAAGTCTCTTAAACATCAAGACGCTGTGCCTTCTTGTTTTGTTTGTTGTTTTTGTTCCCCCTTCTGCCTTCTTCCCCCGAAGATTTGGCTAACTTTATTGGTAGCTGCTTGATACGTATTTTTCTGTGCTGTGTAAGCTGTGCTGTTTAAGTTTGGAAATTTTTTTTTTTTTGCACTCTTTCCCTGAAGTTCTGGCTAATGTTACTGGTATTTGCCTGATATTAACATCAAACAATGTGGGGGGGTCTCACTACTACAGATAGCACAGTGAAAATCCCTTTCTTCCCCTTTGCTATTATGCCTGATATTAACGTTGTGACCTAAAGCTTGGAATATAGAAGAAGGTACTACAGGGAGGGCAAGACGGCCATAGCGGGAAAGCAGAGAGAGGTGCAGTAACAGACAGTTAGCTGGAACTTAGTAGAGGAGATAAGGCCCCAAGGGAGGAGCTCAAAAGAAACACCATGAGCATGTGGGGAAAGGAAGCAAGAGGGAGAGCAACCCCAAAATCCCCCCGCCTAAGTCTGATCCCTAGCCCGGGTCCAATGAATAAGTACGTAACTCATGATGGAAATGGAGACAAACAGGCGGCGGAAAAAAGCAATGAGGTAAAAGTAACCAGACAGACAATAAGGAGAAGAAAAAGGAAAAGAAAAAAGCGCAGAATAAAAACTCGGCGAAGACAGACACACTATCAGAGTCCAGAATAGAACAAGAGACTGACGTGGAGCCTGAGCAGAGAAAATAAGAGGTACAACAAAATAAGGCTCTACTACCAACAAAAGTAGAGATAGAGGGCATGTTTGCGGCTTTGCAAAAATCATTAAAATTGCAAATGGAGGTAATACAGGAAAATATGGGGTACCTGCGCGAAAGAGTGGAGGGAGTGGAAGAGAAAACAGATTGCAATGAAATCACTATAAAAAAACTTGAGGGAGAAATAAAGTCAATAAGGAGAGAACAGGAACAAGCCTACAAACTGGAGGACCAAGAGAACAGAGATAGAAGGAAGAACATAAGAATTCGAGGGGTACCCGAGTCACCCCAACCAGAGAATCTACCAGAAATAATAATGAAAATCTGCAATCCATTGCTAGATAGAGAAACAACATCTCCAATAAGAATTGAGAGAGCTCACAGAATAAGAAGATCAAAGGAAATATCGCAGGAAAAACCGATAGACATCATTGTGCGATTTGAAAGTTGGGAGGAAAAAAATCAACTATGGAGAAACCAAAGGGGAAAATCACCATTAAAAATGGAAGAAAACCAGATTCAAATTTTCCAGGATCTGTCTCAAGAAACGCTGAACAGAAGAAGGAACTTAAAACCTTTATTGAAGGTACTCCAGGAACACAAGATCCAATACAATTGGGGTTTCCCAGCATGCCTGATTGGAAGAAAAAAATGCATTTCTGCGAGACTGAGATTCATAGAAGAGATACCGGAATTCTGTAAAAAGCTGGAAATTCCAACACCAGATATTTAGATGGGGGAGGTGTGGGGGGGGAGGTGACGGGGAGAGGAAATTCTCGGTTTTCCCGCTCTCTCTCTTTCCCTTCCTCCCTCCCCCCTCCTCTCCCTCCGTTTTCTATATTTCGTTTTTTTGGAGATGTGGAGGAGGGGGGGAGGGGGCTGAGGGGGTGAATTAAATAGAAATAAAGAGTCATGGAGAGGGAAAAGGAGACCTGGACTCATTGACTGCTCGGGCACCATTTCCCCAAGTAGTAGAGGAGAAGGGTCTAAAAGTGCCAAACAGAACTCCACCTCGGGCCTAGGAGTGCAGAATGGCCAAAGGGGCTCTAAAGGAAAAATAAAAAATCCTGCACTAAGACCATGAGGTCAAGGGTTAACGAGGGAGGGGGAGGGGGGAAGTGGAGGTGAAAAAAGAAGAAAAAAAAAAAGAAAAAAAAAGGAAAAAAAAAAGTGTAGTAGATTAGTAGCAGTTTAATTAAGCGGCGTGGGTCATGGCATGGCTGAAAGCCGAGGCCGAAAGGAAGCCAGAGGGATGCTGTAGAGACACAGGGATCAAGATGGAGTGCAGCATGGCGCAAGCAGCTTGGAGAGTAAAGACGTCACCGGCCTCGGCTTTCAGCCACAACATGACCCACGCCACTGTTAGCGCTGCGGCCAAAGACTGACAGACCACCCAGTGTCCACCATTATTCATGAGCCTGTACTCCACCATTATCCTGTGAGTAGCCCATTATGGGGGCTTAATTAAATGGATACAAATCTACTACACTTAGTGGCTTTTTTCACCTTTTCTCTTTTGTATACCCCAGGGATGCTGGGCAGTTGGCCCAGATCCCCAACAGCATGACAGCGTGAGCCCAGCCATTCTGTCTTCTCTCCAGCGGCTGAAAGGACTCCAGGGGAAAGGACCAGTCTGCACTTCTCCCCAGTAAGGATGAGCTTTGGCGTGTTCGCACAGCCCACGTGCAGCGCCCGCCAGGAAGTCGGCACTGCGCTGCGCTAATCACAGGCAGGGAGACATTTCCCGATCTCTGCAGCTGTGCATCAGGACAATGTCTCCCTACCTGTGATTAGCGCAGCGCAGACTTCCTGGCGGGCTCTGCACGTGGGCTGTGCGAACACCAGGGGCAGATCCAGGGGGGGCAACGGGGCAATTGCCCCCTCCGAGAATGCGGGTAAGTGAGCTGGCGGGCGGCTCCGTGGGTGAGAGAGCCGGCGGGTAGCTCCACGAGTGAGAGAGCCGGGGGGCAGCTCCACGAGTGAGAGAGCCGGGGGGCAGCTCCGCGGGTGAGAGAGACCTGGCGGGCGGCTCCATTGGTGATAGACAGCGGGCGGGTCAGGCGGCTCCGGTGTGTGAGCAGGCTGCTGGCCAATCAGGAAGCCAGCGGGCGGGGGAGCAGAAAGATGACATCATCTCTCACCGCCCGGCGTCGGCCCTGCATCCCTGCAGTTTCACCCTCACTGTGCACTGTGTGCAGGCAGCCGCGGCAGCAGAGAGATTACACCATCTCTCTGCTGCCTGACTGGTAATCTGCTGAGTGACTCTGGGACACAGCAAGAGACCACCTTAGCAGGAAAGTGACACAGCAAGTGACAATCTGCAACGTGTGGCAGGTGACGTGGCAAGTGACAATCTGCATCTGGTGGCAGGTGACATGGCAAGTGACAATCTGCATCTGGTGGCAGGTGACGTGGCAAGTGACAATCTGCATCTGGTGGCAGGTGACGTGGCAAGTGACAATCCACAATGTGTGGCAGGTGACGTGGCAAGTGACAATCCGCATCTGGTGGCAGGCGACATGACAAGTGACAATCTGCATGTGGTGACAGGTGACGTGGCAAGTGACGATCTGCATGTGGTGACAGGCAACGTGGCAAGTGACAACTTGCATCTGGTGGCAGGTGACGTGGCAAGTGACAATCCGCATCTGGTGGCAGGTGACGTGGCAAGTGACAATCCGCATCTGGTGGCAGGTGACATGGCAAATGACAATCTGCATCTGGTGACAGGTGACGTGGCAAGCGACAATCCGCAACGTGTGGCAGGTGACGTGGCAAGTGACAATCTGCATCTGGTGGCAGGTGACGTGGCAAGTGACAATCCGCATCTGGTGGCAGGTGACATGGCAAATGACAATCTGCATCTGGTGACAGGTGACGTGGCAAGCGACAATCCGCAACGTGTGGCAGGTGACGTGGCAAGTGACAATCCGCAACGTGCGGCAGGTGAAGTGGCAAGTGACACACTCGGGGCTCCCACTGATTCTGCATTATGGTGAGTTGAACTATTTCATTTTTTATAACAATGTAATTATAGTAATAATGCGCTCCAATCATCCTGACACCATAACAACCTTGGTGCCGTGATGATTGAAGCTCTAACACCAACCATTGCCCTGATAAATTTACCCCCAAAAAACATTTACTGGCAGTGCCCCTCCCAAGACTAGACTCTGGATCCGCCTCTGGCGAACACGCCGGAGCTCATCTATACTCCCCAGCAGCCGGTATGTTCTATGAGAGAGGCAGAGGTTGATGAGGTGAGTAATGCTCTGTTTGGGACAATTTGTTTGGGGTACTGTGTGGGTACAGGCATTGGGGGACTGGAACTATGGACTAGCTTCGAAGTCAACCCGTTTGGAAGTGACTGGGTGGGCTAAGGGATCTTGGATCATGCTGGTACCGGGCAAGGGAAGCTTACATGGAGGGCATACTCCTCTTGAGTACGGGATCCGTCAAATTTTTTTTTTTAGGCGTTCAGTAAACACTGCTGCTAGTGTAAAAGGAGTCTTAAGCTGACCATACAGTAGAATTTTATTAGTAATATTTCATATTAAGAATGTTTGTTTGATTTTCTAAATCGTTAGTGGGGTCAAATCAACATTGGTTTGCGACCACAGTGCTGAGAAAATTTGAAGGAAGGAAAAACCAGCAAAGTCCCAGAGCCTCTTGGATTCTATTTCATACAAAGTAGCGAGGACAAAAAAATTGAGAGCTCACTGCCTCAGAATAGGCTGCTCACGACAGACAGATAATAAAAAAGGTATCGCTTTTTTTCCCTGCAACCCAGACAGCTGTGGTCGAAGCCGCTGTACTAACAATCCAACATTAGTACAGCGATCTTCCCTGCTGAGCTGTTTTGTTCTCACAGGGGAACGCCCCCCGCCAGAACACTCCGGTCAGTGTTCTCTGCCAATGGGACTTCAAAACACCTTCCCCATGTTGAAGGGCATGTGGCCTGGTACGGTTCAGGAGGGGGGGGGGGGGCACGCTCTCGTCCCCACTTTTTCCTGCGGCCTGCCAGGTTGCGTGCTCGGATAAGCGTCTGGTGTGGATTTTTTTTTAATTTTGGTGGAGTGTTCCCCATAACATTCATAACTGACCCAAAGGGCCTGGTATTAGACTGGGGTGGAGTGTGCCCCATAACATTCATAACTGACCCAAAGGGCCTGGTATTAGACTGGGGGGGAACCCACACCGTTGTTTTTAATGATTTTTGATGTATATTGCCAGGACCCAACAATACATTACAGCCGTGAGCAGTTTTAAATTACATGTTTTCCTTTAGAAATGTCATTTTGCTGCGGTACTGTTCTAAAAACAGGAAAGATGTGCTACTTGACAGGCAGACTAGGGACACCCCCAGGCACGATATTTAGAGGAATATGTAATTGTTATTTATAAAACACAGTCATAAAAACTCCCATAAAAAAGTTCAGAATAAAACTGTAGCAGCGCTACGGACAAACAATGTTCATTTGTGCGTCTTCTATATAATTGAATATATCGGTGATGATGATAGTGAATGGTGGGTTTGGTTCTACTTGATCCTAGTTTCAGTGCTTCTTTTCACCCAGATGTGATTCACCACGTGGGGGGTAAAAACAGTCCCCCTATGGGGATGCACTCACCAGATAATAGATCAAAAAAGGCATGTATGAACCATCCTCATTCCATGTGACTGCAACTTTAAACTTGGACACCGCTTGCATATGTAAGGGGAAAACAAATCCACATAGGGCAATATTGTTTGCAAATTTTATTTAACAATCAATCCCCACAATCCCCTTTACAAAATGCATGTACCAAAGCTCAATAGTAAACAGGCGTTTGTATATAATGAGCGCTGTTGGCGCTTAAACTTGCCACTTGATGAGCGCCCCTGGCGTCCTCCTGGTACTGCAAGTCGTGGAGCGCATACAGCTTCACTTCCGGTCTGCTTGGTTTGCTGGTCACGCCCTGACGTTTCGTCACTTCCTGACTTCTTCTGAGGGCGTGACCAGCGTTAACTGCGACCAGATTTAAGTAATGCATCCATCCCGCCCATCGACGTCTGGATGGCGTCAGTGCGTCCGCGTCATCACGCATGCGCACTGGACCATCCACGTCTAGTGCTGTTGTGGGCGGAAGTGCTTCATCACGAGGTTCGCAATTGCGTTGCCCTCATTGGTGCACACGTCCGCTGGCCACTCTGATTGGATGCGTAGTGCAACCATGGCAATGTTAGTTGGACAATACAGAGCCAGTTAACCCCTCGCGTAACGTTACTGGTTGTATTGTGAATGCTGAACAGGGCTTCTTACATAAAGCAGGCATACAGGTCTTCCTACAATGCGGACTCCTGCTTTGCTGACAGCATCTGTCAATACCTATTGTCCGCAGGCTGCCTTGCTTAATATCCACCGTTGGCGCCGTCTAGGTACATACGGCGCCATCTATGTGATACTGCAAGTACTTGTAAGTTAATTATGCATACCCATAAATGAGCAGTAAGAAAGGGATATATAAGTTAGGTAAAATGTTAGCTCAGTAAAACCACTATGAAAATGGTCAAACCTCGCCACATAAAACCACCCATATATATACATACAACCAAGTGTATAAAATACATATAAAAGATATATAAAAATATATATACAAAAATGCTTTTATGTATAAAACGATCATATAAACTATGCACACCACATTAAAAATGAGTAAAACTGTGTCTCTATAAAGTCTTCTAAAACTCATGTACACGATGAACCGTAATTAAATGTACTATAAAATGTATATGGTCTACCTGGATAAAACCTAATGTCTCTGAACTTCTTTCGATTTTCAATCTCGTGTGAACATAAAATTGGACCCTATTTTCTAAAACAATCTTAGGAGTCACTTATGAAACAATTGATATCAAGCTCGTCGTTCAGTCCTTTCGGTACTAAAACGTCTGTTAGAAAAATCCATTTAGTTTCTTTCTTTGATAGTTCCCTTACTTTGTGTGAGCCCCTCCAATTTGGCTCTAGGCATTCAATACCCCAAAATTGGAGGCCTGAGGCATCTTGGTTGTGTTTTAATTTAAAGTGCAATGACACATTGTGGTCCTTGAAGCCAATTTTTATGTTCTTGATGTGTTCTGCTATCCTGATCCTCAATAGTCTCTTTGTCCGACCAATATAGAGCAGTCCACATGGACACCTAGGAGCATATACCACGTAACTACTATTACATGTTATAAACTGCTCAATGTCGAACTGCTGTTGGTTAGAGGGGGAGATAAAATGTTCCAGACCTCTGATTGGTTGAGATACTTCTCGACATGCCTTACATTTCCTACAGGCGAAGAATCCGTTTTGATTCCAAAATGTTGGAGGTTTGCCTAGGGGGTCTAGGACTTTTTTGACCACTCTGTCACCGTGATTGGATGCTTTCCGATAAATGAACTCAGGTTTTGGAGGTAATACTGGGCCCAATTTTTTATCCAGTAATAAAATGTGCCAGTGTTTTACAAATATAGCCTCTACTTCCTTGTACTGGGAGTGGAATTGAGAGATGAATCCCCACTGTTTTGAGTTGCTTCCATCTGGAGGTGGTTTGGGTTTGGTTTGCAGACAAGTTTCCCTGGGTATTACTGCCACCTCTTCTACAATTCTCTGTAGGGTTTCAGGAGCGTAGCCTTTTGCTGCGAATCTGTCCGAGAGGATTTTCACCTGTGTGTGAAAATTCTTGTCATCGGTACAGTTGCGTTTCACATGAACTGGCCTTTAGGTATATTCTTTAGCCATTGTGGATGATGTCCACTTGTTGTCGGGAGATAGCTATTCCTGTCCGTTGGTTTAAAATAGACTTTTGTACACAAATGCTGATTTTGGCGGTAAATAGTGACATCTAAAAAATGTATTGTTTCTTTGTGCCATTCTGACGTAAGTCTGATGTTGTTATTGTTCACATTTAAAACCTTTAAAAATTCTTGAAGTGTCTCTACCGTGCCCGTCCATATTAAAAACAGATCATCAATAAAACGTTTATAAAAAATGAGTTCAGCTCTTCTGTTTTTAAAAATCACTTTATCCTCCCACTCTGCCATAAAAAGGTTCGCGATACTTGGAGCAAATTTAGCTCCCATCGCCACCCCCTTTTGTTGCAGATAAAATTTGTTAGAATACCAGAAATAATTATGTGAGAGGCAGTAATCTAGGGCATGGCCGATAAACACCTTTTGGTTATGGGGTAAGTCCTCCCTCTTGCTCAAGGCCCAATTTAAGGCCAGTAGAGCATCGTCATGTTGGATGATTGTATAGAGGGAGGACACGTCCGCTGTTACCAAAATAATTTCTTGGTTTTCGGTAAGTGTGATATTTTGTAAACAATTCAGGAAGTCTTTCGTATCTCTCAAGTATGCTTGTGTTATTGTCACACTTTTTTGTAGGAACGTATCTAGGTATTGTCCCATTCGCGATGCGATCGAGTCTATACTATTGACAATAGGTCTTGGGGGTGGGTTGATGGGGTCTTTATGTATTTTCGGCAATGTATAGATCGTGGGGATTTTGCTGCTTGCTGGTATCAGATATTGTTTTTCTTTCTCTGATAGTACTCCCAACTTTAAGCCAATTCCCACTAGTACTGTTAGCTGATTTCTGAACGCCAGTGTTGGGTCCCCTTCTAACTCTTTATACGTGCCTTCATCAGACAGCATTTCCATAATCTGCGTGTGATACATTTCTTTTGTTAATATAACGACTCCACCTCCTTTGTCGGCTGGCCTAATGACGATGTCTTTCCTTTTTTCCAATGCGACAATCCCGTCTTGTATATGTCTTAAACTTGTATTCTTCTTGGGTATAAGTTCATGTAGATCGCGTATAATGAGACCCTTGAATACCTCCACCTGATGATTGGGGTTGTTCAGGGGATTAAATAGCGATTTGTTTTTTAGTCCGCTGTTTACAGACTTCTGAGGGTCTGTGTTTGTGATCATATTCGGTGTATTCAGTCCTACGAAATGTTTTTTTATGTTAAGCTTCCTGATGTATTTGTGTACGTCTATATAAACATTAAATTTATTCACTGGTTGCTTTATTCCACATTTAAGGCCCATATTAAGAATGTTCACCTCTTTATGTGTAGGTTCCACTGGGCTTAAGTTGTATATTCCGTTGTTCATTGATTTCTCCTTTTTCTTGACCTTCCTCCCTGCCCGGCATCCTCTAAATCTGCATTCCTTTGATGTGTATACTGGGTTTGGTCTCTGGTCCACTGGTTCTGGATTTGTGGGTCCCTCCAATCTTGATCTCTCGGATAAACCATGGGGTACTGGGGTTTGCCTCTGTGTGGTGGGGCCCCTCTTCCCCTTCTCGGTCCCCCCCTCCTCTCCCTAAAAAAGGACGGGGTGGTGGGTAATAATTCTGTTGTTCTGGTGGTTGGAATTTATTTTGAATAGGTGCTTGATACGGTGTGTATTGACGATTATTATATTGGTGATTCATTGCCCGATTGTTTTTTCCACCTCCTCCTTTCGGTTTTCCCTTTTTAATTATTGGGATTGGGGTAGAAAAGTTTGCAGGAGCATCAAATTCTATATCGTCATCACTTATAAAGCCCCGTACTCTATCCATCAGTGTTGTGATGGCTTGATTGATCAGAGGTTCAGTTGTTTTTGGCTTTTCTAATAAGTTTACATTCTCAGGAAGGGTTTGCTGCCATGCATAAATGCTATTGGCCTTGAAGTCGCCCATATCTCTGTGAAATTTCTTTATTTTCTTTTTTTGTGTGTCTTTGTCTACTTTTTCTAATCTCCTGTTGGTTCTGACATTGAAGTCCGTGATGGATTGAGTGTCTTTAATAGGTTCTAATTGTTGCTGTAATGCATTAATTTTGTTCTCCAGGATCGTCATTTTACGTTTTTTTCTTTGTAGGATTAGTTCTTGTAACTTATACCCCACTCCATTGAAAAAATCAAACCATTCTTGCACGGAGCCTTGATCGTCTAGTCCATCTTGGGGTACTACTTCCCATCTTAGGCTCCGAATAATGATTTTTTCTTTAATGTATTTCTCTAGGGTACATATGTCCCACCATGTTCTCAGTTGCTTTTCTAAAATATTCCCCAACATTGACATGGCCCCATTATAATTTACCTGGGTTGCAATAGGTTCACTATCGGAAAATAATGTATCTAAATTAATATTCCTATTACTTAAAAACCTTAGAGCATCCATTGCTGCGGAGTGAAACAATAATGTAAAATCAATAAAAGATACTAAAATATAATGGCCCTCCCTTTTAGTATCACTCTGCGCTTATGGATAAAAACTCTAAAGGAATAATGCTAAAATAGAACTAACAGGAGATTAGAAAAAGTAGACAAAGACACACAAAAAAAGAAAATAAAGAAATTTCACAGAGATATGGGCGACTTCAAGGCCAACAGCATTTATGCATGGCAGCAAACCCTTCCTGAGAATGTAAACTTATTAGAAAAGCCAAAAACAACTGAACCTCTGATCAATCAAGCCATCACAACACTGATGGATAGAGTACGGGGCTTTATAAGTGATGACGATATAGAATTTGATGCTCCTGCAAACTTTTCTACCCCAATCCCAATAATTAAAAAGGGAAAACCGAAAGGAGGAGGTGGAAAAAACAATCAGGCAATGAATCACCAATATAATAATCATCAATACACACCGTATCAAGCACCTATTCAAAATAAATTCCAACCACCAGAACAGAATTATCACCCACCACCCCGTCCTTTTTTAGGGAGAGGAGGGGGGGACCGAGAAGGGGAAGAGGGGCCCCACCACACAGAGGCAAACCCCAGTACCCCATGGTTTATCCGAGAGATCAAGATTGGAGGGACCCACAAATCCAGAACCAGTGGACCAGAGACCAAACCCAGTATACACATCAAAGGAATGCAGATTTAGAGGATGCCGGGCAGGGAGGAAGGTCAAGAAAAAGAAGGAGAAATCAATGAACAACGGAATATACAACTTAAGCCCAGTGGAGCTTACACATAAAGAGGTGAACATTCTTAATATGGGCCTTAAATGTGGAATAAAGCAACCAGTGAATAAATTTAATGTTTATATAGACGTACACAAATACATCAGGAAGCTTAACATTAAAAAACAATTCGTAGGACTGAATACACAGAATATGATCACAAACACAGACCCTCAGAAGTCTGTAAACAGCGGACTAAAAAACAAATCGCTATTTAATCCCCTGAACAACCCCAATCATCAGGTGGAGGTATTCAAGGGTCTCATTATACGCGATCTACATGAACTTATACCCAAGAAGAATACAAGTTTAAGACATATACAAGACGGGATTGTCGCATTGGAAAAAAGGAAAGACATCGTCATTAGGCCAGCCGACAAAGGAGGTGGAGTCGTTATATTAACAAAAGAAATGTATCACACGCAGATTATGGAAATGCTGTCTGATGAAGGCACGTATAAAGTGTTAGAAGGGGACCCAACACTGGCGTTCAGAAATCAGCTAACAGTACTAGTGGGAATTGGCTTAAAGTTGGGAGTACTATCAGAGAAAGAAAAACAATATCCGATACCAGCAAGCAGCAAAATCCCCACGATCTATACATTGCCGAAAATACATAAAGACCCCATCAACCCACCCCCAAGACCTATTGTCAATAGTATAGACTCGATCCCATCGCAAATGGGACAATACCTAGATACGTTCCTACAAAAAAGTGTGACAATAACACAAGCATACTTGAGAGATACGAAAGACTTCCTGAATTGTTTACAAAATATCACACTTACCGAAAACCAAGAAATTCTTTTGGTAACAGCGGACGTGTCCTCCCTCTATACAATCATCCAACATGACGATGCTCTACTGGCCTTAAATTGGGCCTTGAGCAAGAGGGAGGACTTACCCCATAACCAAAAGGTGTTTATCGGCCATGCCCTAGATTACTGCCTCTCACATAATTATTTCTGGTATTCTAACAAATTTTATCTGCAACAAAAGGGGGTGGCGATGGGAGCTAAATTTGCTCCAAGTATCGCGAACCTTTTTATGGCAGAGTGGGAGGATAAAGTGATTTTTAAAGACAGAAGAGCTGAGCTCATTTTTTATAAACGTTTTATTGATGATCTGTTTTTAATATGGACGGGCACGGTAGAGACACTTCAAGAATTTTTAAAGGTTTTAAATGTGAACAATAACAACATCAGACTTACGTCAGAATGGCACAAAGAAACAATACATTTTTTAGATGTCACTATTTACCGCCAAAATCAACATTTGTGTACAAAAGTCTATTTTAAACCAACGGACAGGAATAGCTATCTCCCGACAACAAGTGGACATCATCCACAATGGCTAAAGAATATACCTAAAGGCCAGTTCATGCGAGTGAAACGCAACTGTACCGATGACAAGAATTTTCACACACAGGGGAAAATCCTCTCGGACAGATTCGCAGCAAAAGGCTACGCTCCTGAAACCCTACAGAGAATTGTAGAAGAGGTGGCAGTAATACCCAGGGAAACTTGTCTGCAAACCAAACCCAAACCACCTCCAGATGGAAGCAACTCAAAACAGTGGGGATTCATCTCTCAATTCCACTCCCAGTACAAGGAAGTAGAGGCTATATTTGTAAAACACTGGCACATTTTATTACTGGATAAAAAATTGGGCCCAGTATTACCTCCAAAACCTGAGTTCATTTATCGGAAAGCATCCAATCACGGTGACAGAGTGGTCAAAAAAGTCCTAGACCCCCCAGGCAAACCTCCAACATTTTGGAATCAAAACGGATTCTTCGCCTGTAGGAAATGTAAGGCATGTCGAGAAGTATCTCGACCAATCAGAGGTCTGGAACATTTTATCTCCCCCTCTAACCAACAGCAGTTCGACATTGAGCAGTTTATAACATGTAATAGTAGTTACGTGGTATATGCTCTTAGGTGTCCATGTGGACTGCTCTATATTGGTCGGACAAAGAGACTATTGAGGATCAGGATAGCAGAACACATCAAGAACATAAAAATTGGCTTCAAGGACCACAATGTGTCATTGCACTTTAAATTAAAACACAACCAAGATGCCTCAGGCCTCCAATTTTGGGGTATTGAATGCCTAGAGCCAAATTGGAGGGGCTCGCACAAAGTAAGGGAACTATCAAAGAAAGAAACTAAATGGATTTTTCTAACAGACGTTTTAGTGCCGAAAGGACTGAACGACGAGCTTGATATCAATTGTTTCACAAGTGACTCCTAAGATTGTTTTAGAAAATAGGGTCCAATTTTATGTTCACACGAGATTGAAAATCGAAAGAAGTTCAGAGACATTAGGTTTTATCCAGGTAGACCATATACATTTTATAGTACATTTAATTACGGTTCATCATGTGTACATGAGTTTTAGAAGACTTTATAGAGACACAGTTTTACTCATTTTTAATGTGGTGTGCATAGTTTATATGATCGTTTTATACATAAAAGCATTTTTGTATATATATTTTTATATATCTTTTATATGTATTTTATACACTTGGTTGTATGTATATATATGGGTGGTTTTATGTGGCGAGGTTTGACCATTTTCATAGTGGTTTTACTGAGCTAACATTTTACCTAACTTATATATCCCTTTCTTACTGCTCATTTATGGGTATGCATAATTAACTTACAAGTACTTGCAGTATCACATAGATGGCGCCGTATGTACCAAGACGGCGCCAACGGTGGATATTAAGCAAGGCAGCCTGCAGACAATAGGTATTGACAGATGCTGTCAGCAAAGCAGAAGTCCGCATTGTAGGAAGACCTGTATGCCTGCTTTATGTAAGAAGCCCTGTTCAGCATTCACAATACAACCAGTAACGTTACACGAGGGGTTAACTGGCTCTGTATTGTCCAACTAACATTGCCATGGTTGCACTACGCATCCAATCAGAGTGGCCAGTGGACGTGTGCACCAATGAGGGCAACGCAATTGCGAACCTCGTGATGAAGCACTTCCGCCCACAACAGCACTAGACGTGGATGGTCCAGTGCGCATGCGTGATGACGCGGACGCACTGACGCCATCCAGACGTCGATGGGCGGGATGGATGCATTACTTAAATCTGGTCGCAGTTAACGCTGGTCACGCCCTCAGAAGAAGTCAGGAAGTGACGAAACGTCAGGGCGTGACCAGCAAACCAAGCAGACCGGAAGTGAAGCTGTATGCGCTCCACGACTTGCAGTACCAGGAGGACGCCAGGGGCGCTCATCAAGTGGCAAGTTTAAGCGCCAACAGCGCTCATTATATACAAACGCCTGTTTACTATTGAGCTTTGGTACATGCATTTTGTAAAGGGGATTGTGGGGATTGATTGTTAAATAAAATTTGCAAACAATATTGCCCTATGTGGATTTGTTTTCCCCTTACATATGCAAGCGGTGTCCAAGTTTAAAGTTGCAGTCACATGGAATGAGGATGGTTCATACATGCCTTTTTTGATCTATTATCTGGTGAGTGCATCCCCATAGGGGGACTGTTTTTACCCCCCACGTGGTGAATCACATCTGGGTGAAAAGAAGCACTGAAACTAGGATCAAGTAGAACCAAACCCACCATTCACTATCATCATCACCGATATATTCAATTATATAGAAGACGCACAAATGAACATGGTTTGTCCGTAGCGCTGCTACAGTTTTATTCTGAACTTTTTTATGGGAGTTTTTATATGACTGTGTTTTATATGTACTTGTGATTTTTAAGCAGCTGCTGTCATCTTTTATATCCCTATTTTAGCATTATTCCTTTAGAGTTTTTATCCATAAGTGCAGAGTGATACTAAAAGGGAGGGCCATTATATTTTAGTATCTTTTATTGATGTAATTGTTATTGTTTCACTTTAAACTTTATTAAAATTACTACTCCTGAAAAAAACGTCAGGTTTTTAAAACTTTTTTTGCATTAATACATGTCCCCTTGGGCAGTAACCGGGTCCCCAAACACTTTTTATGGCAACAACATGCATATAAGCCTTTAAAATGGGCCCTTTTGATTTTTCATGTTACTGTCCCATAGACTTTAATGGTGTTCGCACAATTTTTTTGCCGTTCTGGTGCGAACCGAACCGGGGGGGAGGATGGGGTTCGGCTCATCCCTAATAAAGACCAAATTTTTCATATGGATGGAAAGAGTCATACATTAAGATCCACACCCCCCCCCCTCTCCTCTTACTTTCCTTCCTATTGGGATAGTTTGGAAGTGTATTTACTTGATTGAAAGAGCAGGGGTTGAGCTCATATCCATTATCTTTTTGGTATGTTTTACAGTGGAGGGCTCCCCCAGTAGGCAATAAGGAGAAGTACGCGAACCTTGTAGAACTCTGTAGCAAGATTTTTGTGTACAATGTTAAAGACACGCAAAAGGCAGGTCGCAAACATGGTATGTTTGCATGCACTGGATCGCATGGTACAAGATGACCATGCATTGCAGTGCGTTTCTAAAATTGGTGCGTGCACTACTTTGGGATCAAATCACACCATATCACACCATTCAAAATGAATAGGCTCAAGTCGCACTGCATTGAATTGCATGTAAAGTGGTGCGCTTCCTGTGCAATTCAGTGTGAGCCTAGGCTTAAGAATTTCTTATCACAGCTGAGGAATGCTGGCAACTGGGTTGTAGGATGAGTTCAGCTATTGCCATTTCAAGTGTTCTTTGGGTCATGGGATACTTGCAACTGATCTGAGCTATGCTGATTAATAAATATACAAGTGATTGTGAAATCCACTGTATTCTTCCTGTATGTTTTTTTTTTCATTTATTTTCCGAGATGTAGTCTATGGATGTGGAAAGTTCAAATAAAAGTTAATCAAAAGGAAAGGGGAAAAAAATAAAAAAATAAAGCCTTATTTATTAATGTTCCCATCTGCAGCTTAAAAGTTGATCTGCAACACAACACCACCTGATCAATTCCTATTTTTGCATAATTTTGAGTAAAAAATCTGCCTAATTTTTATGGTTAAATCTGCCTCAACATCCTATTCATTATTACAGGTGCAGAGGTTAAAATACATAGAAATACTGTCACACAGATTTTGCTAAATGAGATTTGCATCTGTGTCCCTAAATTGCTTAATTAAAATGTCCTCCCTTGTGTTTTTGTTTTTTGTAAAATACGCTACATATAATTGTCGGTGAAAGATTTAAAATCAACATTACCTCTTCACTAACTTGGGAAGCAATCTTCAGGGAATAAACGGAGATAAGAAAAATGAAATATTTATGAAAGAACAACCCCTTGGCAAACATGAAAGCTTCACAATCATATTTTATTTAGTGGAAGAAATAACCCAACATACTCTTGCACCATTCGAAGGTAGCTCAAAATCTTCTAGCGCATTTCTAATCATTTATACTATAACATTCATAGCTCTCACAATCTTTCAAATCTTGCTGAGTGTTCAGTATCAGGACAAGCTTCAATCAGAAGCAAAATTGACATTTAGCCTAAAGATACGGTTATGTACACTTAAAATGTATGCATATTACTGTGAGCTGCAGAAGGGCATGTCCTGAAGTTTAAAAATAATGCCCTAGCAAGGATTGTGTGCAAAAGTATTATGGCACTTCTGGGCCTAGTACAAATTATTAAGATTACAAAAAAAAAACAATGTTTTTTTTATTTATTTTTTTACAAATAAAAGCAGGATCAACTCAATAGCTAATTAAACAGCATATTGATTTTGTGTTTTGTGCCAAATTTGATCCAAACCTTTTAGCTCCTGCGCCTGTATAGCCCTCTATGGTCCACCTCAATTTCAACTATGGGCCTGATTGATTTGACAAGAACTACCATCATTTAATAATTGTGTATTTAAATTTATTTTAAATCAATGCTTCAAGCAATACCATACTAGCTTGCAAAATGTATGTTATTTTCTATGCCCTGTTTCTAGTTTGACAGATGTGTTCATTTTCAAACATCCAAGGGCATATTTATTAAACAGTTATATGATATTCTATGCATTTGTAATTTACTGTGCATTGGTTAAAAAACCGCAGGAAGTGTTTGATGAATGACACATTCACGGCTTTATACTCCTTGTTATTATTGATAAAAGTGCAAATGTTTTTCTGTGATTTGCCCTGTTTGGGAGGAGTCTAAAGTTATGGCTCTGGCACAAAGCATGACAACGTTATCGACATATGAAAATGAATTAAAAAAAGGGTTTGCGTTTTTCCTGCAGTGCTACAAAGCCCAGATTCACACTGGGCTGCGGGAGTGAAGCCGTGCGAGTTCGGCTGAACTCGCACGATTTCACTCTCGCTGGCAGTCCCGATTTGAGCCGCGATTACAAAGACAACTGACACAGATGTCAATGTAAATCGCGGCCCGAAATTGCAAAAAGTAGTACAGAAACTACTTTTTGAAATCGGTGCAGCGCCGCAGATGCGGCGTCGCACCGATTAGGACGGTGCCATTGTCGGCAATTTGCGGCAAATGTCGCCGTTTTGACATGCCAAATCGCATGTCAAAACGCACCAGTGTGAACCAGGGCAAAAACAAAGAAAATAAATGAAAACATGTATTGCACATAAAATAACCAATTAAAAAAACACACCGACAAAAATACAGTACTGTTAAAAAGATTTAGACCCCTTTCACACCGAGGCTTTTTCAGGTGCTAAAGGACTAAAAATAGCGCCTGAAAAATGGCTCCAATGCCACCCCAATGTGAAAGCCCGAGTGTTTTCACACTGGGGTGCTGCGCTGACAGGACGTAAAAAAAATAAATAAAAAAAAATAAAAAAGTCCTCAAGCAGCATTTTTGGAGCGGTGGAGAAGCGGTGTAGTCCTGCAAGCAGCATTTTTGGAGCGGTGGGGAAGCGGTGTAGACACCGCTCCTAAACTGCCCCTGTTCATTGAAATTAATGGGCACCGCTGTCGAAGCACCTGCAAAATCGATTCGCCAGCGGCACTACACAGGCGCATTTAACCCTTTCTTCAGCCGCTAGCGGGGACTGAAAGCACCCCGCTAGTGGCCGAAAAGCGACGCTCAATTTAGCGCTGCTTTATCGATAACGCTGCCCGCGGCTCAGTGTGAAAGGGCTCCTATGGATTAAGCCTGCAGACACTGGCTGCAGGCTTAATTCACACAGGAACATTCCTGGGACATACAGCAGGTAATACAAGTATTGGACATGTAACCATTTTTCTAGATAAACGTATTTCTAAAGGTGCTATTGACATGAGTTTTGTTTTACAACATGTTGGTAACAACCCATGCAATCCATACATACACAGAAACCAAAAACAAATAAGTTCAGAAATTAAGTTATGTGTAATAAAAATAGAATGATACAGGGAAAATGTATCGAACACGCCAACTGAAATGTATTTAATACTTCGTTAAAAATCCTTTTTTGGTAAAGACACCTCCTGTATAGGGAAACTAGTCGCATGCATTGCTCAGGTGTGATTTTGGCCCATTTTTCCACACAGTTGTCAAATCTTGAAGGTTCCTAGGACTTCTTCTATTAGCTCTGATCTTTAGTGCTTTCTATAGGATTTTCTATTGGATTCAAGTCAGGCAATTGGCTGGGCCATTCTAGCAGCTTTATTTTCTTTCTTTGAAACCAATTGAGAGTTTCCTTGGCTTTGTGTTTGGGATCATTGTCTTGCTGAAATGTCCACCCTCGTTTCATCTTTATCATCATCATCCTGGTAGATGGTAGCAGATTTTTATCAAGAATGTCTTGGTACATTTTTCCATTCATCCTTCCTTCAATAATATGAAGTTTGCCAGTACTGTATGCTGAAAAATAGCCCCACACCATGAAGTTTCCAAACTTCACTGTTGGTATGGTGTTTTTTGGGGTGATGTGCAGTGCCATTTGACCTCCAAACATGGTGTGTATTATGGGATCCCATTTTGGTCTCATCTGACCAGACTATATTATCCCAGTATTTCACAGGCTTGTCTAAATGTTGTACAGTAAACTTTAAATAAGCTTCAACATGCTTTTTCTTTAGCAACTGAGTTTTACGTGGTGAGCATGCACCCAGGCCAGGCCATGGCAGTTGAGTGCATTACTTATTGTTTTCTTTGAAACAATTGTACCTGCTAATTCCAGGTCTTTCTGAAGCTCTCCACAAGTGGTCCTTGGCTCTTGGACAACTCTTCTGATAAATCTTTTCACTCCTCTGCTGGAAATCTTGCGAGGAGCACCTGGTCATGGCCGGTTTATGGTGAAATAATGTTCTTTCCACTTACGGATTATGGCCCTAACAGTGCTGACTGGAACACCCAGAAGTTTAGAAATCCTTCTGTAACCAATGCCATCAGTATGTTTTGCAACAATAAGGCTGTGAAGATCTTGAGAGCCCTTTGCTTTTACCCATCGTGGGAGGTTTCTTGTGTGACACTTTGGTAATGAGACACCTTTTTATAGGCCATCAGTTGAGATTGAACCAGCTGATATTAATTTGCACCAACAAGGGGCAGAATTGCTTTCCAATTACTAATTGATTTCAGCTGGTGTCTTGGCTTCCCATGCCTTTTTGCACCTCCCTGTCTTCAGGTTTTCAATACGGTTTCCCGGTGTCCTTCCATTTCATTACGCATAACTTAATTTCTGAACGTATTTGTTTTGGTTTCTTTGTATGTATGGATTGCATGGGTTATTACTGACATGTAGAAATATAATTTACCTAGAAAAAAGGTGACGTGTTCATTACTTATTTTACCTGCTGTTTATTTAGATCTGCCTGTCAAACTGGCAGTAACCCTAGACCCATTACTCCAGGTAGAATAGCTGTCAAGGGGGATGAAAACTGTGGGTGTTCAAGGTATACACAAGCATCTATGTTTGTCTTGCACATCCAAGGCCTTCAAAGCAATGAGCGATTTTTTTTTTTCTTTGATTCCAAGAAATAAAAAATTTGAAATATTTTTCCTTCTTTAAGGCTACAGTTGCACCTGTGAATGAGCTTGCCACCGATTACATTTGAGAACCCTAGCAGGGGTTCATGGCAATTACCGATATATGGAAGACCCATTGAAAGCAATGAGAGGCTGTCGGCTCCCGCAGCTAGCCACGGTCACTCTCAGGTAATTGATAATGCGATCAGACTTTCATTGGGACCATCTCCAGCAGCTAATCATACATCAGCATGTAAACAATACCAAGCTCATTTGTAGGTGTAAATGTGGCCTTAATTGAATATGAAATGGTGCATAAGCAATTTTTTTTGTTTCAGGCCGTCGGTGGATCTCAATGCCCTTTTTATGTGTGCTTTGGTAAAGTTACCCATAACAGGGCTTAACATCATATTACATGCAGAGATGAATGACTCAGGACTAACATACCCTTCATCCCTGTCCCCATGTCATGCCATGTAGTGGTTTGTGCAGACTTTGAATTAGAAAGCAAAAAGTTTGAAATGCACACATCTCTTAAAAAAAAAAAAAAAAAAACATAATTCTCGAATGTCGTGTGTGTGCACCCTATATGAAATGTTTATAAAAACAAATATTTTATATAAAATGGTACAAACTGAGAGGCTAAAAAACCTGTAATGTGTACAGGCAGCCTATAAAAGTGGATGCAGACCAAGCAGCTGCACAGGTGGAGAACTAGCTGGGCAAGGCCGGAACACACCTCATCGATGTGGGCCGAAATTCTATTTTAGTTTAGGCGATCTCAGTGAATGGCTCACCTAAGTCCAATCTTCTTAAGCAGATGACTCCACACCCCTTCCTAATGCAACATAAAGGCTTCTAGGAAAATGTCAGACTGAGCTCAGAGGGGAGACTGAAGGGGCCTGTCTGTGACCTTTGCAATTAGCCACCAAAAGGACCAAGATCCTATATGTATTGTCAGACACAGTAGCAGAGAAGTCCTACATTTAAAAAAAAAAAAAAAAGAAAAAAAAAAAAAAAGAGAAGGTGGTAGCTGTACCTCCAGAGAAGGGAAAGAATCAGAACAAGAGAGACTAGGACCTTGTTGAGAAAGACTAAATAGCCCCTACCCAAGTCATTAAAGCGGAGGTTCTGCGGTCCATAATTTTTTTTTTTTTATATGCATTCAATCTAAAAACGTATGCATTATAATTACTCACGTCTCCGGCACTTTAAAACCTCCCCCGTCCGTTTTGCGCTAAAAAAAGAGTTTATAAAACTCTTCCTGCTATTGCCATTTTGCTTGTGGGCATCTTGAAGCCCACAAGCATATTCTTCCGGGTAGTGATGAATGCGTCTCTCCCGGTATTCATCCGCCCTCGTCACGTGACCGGCTAGACGAGTCACGTGACGATACACTTATTGTGATATCTGAAAGGAAGGAGGTTCAATATTACTCCTGGGAAGCAGGACAATTTGCTCCCAGGAGCCATTGCGAAATGAGAGCCCAGCAAACGACACGCCTACTCCCGCGGGAGGAAATCCCGGAAGTAGGAGTAAAGAATTCATAATAAAGAAAACTACAGAGAGAAAAAAAAGGTTAGTGTTCGGTTTATTTTCTTGATAAGAGTGACTGCTGAAATAAAACTTAAATATGTGGGTGAACCTCCGCTTTAAGTGAGGTCCCCGGGACCACTATCTCTGCAATGCGATCTGTCAAGCATTGGGCTCAGTGTCCCCCAAAAGTGGGTAAGCACAACCTCCATGGAGTTGTGATAGGAGAGGGGAAGCCTTCTGTGCCAGGCACAGCTGGTAATCTTCTGGTAACCCAGCATCCCTGGTTCATTGTGCAGTCTGTATGAGAGCTGGAAGATAGTGACGCTGACCAGTAATAAAATGAACACCCAAAGAAAGACCAAAATAGCATGCACAGTATGCCCAGGAGTCTGAGGCCACCTTAGTGCTCTAGCAGTGTTCATGGGAGAGACTCGCCAAAAATAACACCAAATTTGAATAGACTGGATCTCTTGCTCCATGGCTGTGACAATATTTTAATGTGTAGCAGCCTGTTGTCTGACAAACCCATGGTAATCAGACTGCACACTAGGGACAAGCAGAACCCTTTACTAATGGACCAGAATTAAATGGCCAGGCCCACATCCTGGCTTTGCCCTCCTAGATGGGCATACCCCTTAAGGGGTATTCAGAAACCGGATTCCACCTGCTGATGGGCCACAGCTCTGGACATGCATAGCACCCCAAGGCTAACTTAACGAGATGCGTGTCATGCCAAAGAAGCACCCATGCAGGATCCAGTTGCTGGAAGAGACAATACGAGCTGGTCCTGCATCATCTTCCAGGTGGTGTCTGGGACAGTCCCCCAAGGGTCAGCCAAGGCGTTAACCAGAAAGCTCATATGAAAGCTGCAGTGGCTATGGAACAGAGCAGCTGCAGGTTGATAGAAGCATGTTTAAGAATAAAACCCCAGTAAAAAGGGGAAGTAATTTAAGCAAGAATAGTGGGCAGACAGGAGTTGACGAGTGGAAGAAGTGCTTCAGACTGATATCCAGGACATTCAGCTGGATAACTTGGTTCCAGTTCATGGTCCTCCATGTTTTTGTGTGGTTACCTGGACTTACTACCCATTGGAGTCCTGTTTATTTGCTGGAATCTAAATTCAGGGTCATTAATCCATGTCAACCATTAATATATTTTAATGGAAATAGGAAGCCACACAAGATTGGGAACAAAAAAGGAACTGTTGACCTCATTATGCCAGTTTATATGGAGTTGTGTAGATGTGGTTTGGTACCAAGTAGGTTTCATAAAGCAATATTTGCTGAGACACCCTCCCCCTCAATTCTACGTGGCTAGCTGGTCTCTGGGTTGTTCTGATAGAATAGGAATTATAGAGCAGATGCGTTGTATTGAGGCAAGTACACACTACAGGACATGCTGTTCATATTTCATAGGTTTACCACCACTTTAATAATGCAGAAGACAAGTCAAATTAGAGAACATGATTAGTTGAATATATATACTTTTTACTTAAAGTGCATTTTCACTTATTTCTAGCAAAAGAAAATAAACCTAACTTAGCTATGAAGTAAAATGAAGAATTGACAATATATTGACCACTGGGCAATCATGTCCATTTTCTCTTCCACAATTCATAATTGACTTATGCGCCAAGTTGCTATATCTGCCAATAAACCTTGGTGATGGAACATGGTTTATCCAATTTTCTTGTACAAAATTTACTAAAATTTCCTGACGGTCAGGCTGCCAATCTTTATATGCATAGGCACCTGGAGTCAATTAATGCCGATGTAGAAGCAGTCAAAAGAGATTCATTATGACTGAAATTATAGTCTACTAGACCAGTTAACCACTACAGCATTGCCAAGCATTACTGAGATTTTGGCAGCAGGCTTAATGCAAAGAGGTGTTTACAGGGTATGGCAATCCCCAGGTATGGTTTGAAAGTCTCATCCCTTCCGTTTCTCCTAAGAATTCGGACTGGAAGGGTCGAGAGAGGGGGATAGATTTCGATTTCCAAATCTGCTCTAAAGAAAGACGGGTAGAATATGTTTGAGGATAAATGGGCACGATAGCGGGTGCTTCTTTTCACAATAAGCAGTTGCATTCCAAGATCCAAAGAAGACAAAGCCCCATGATTAACCTGTAGACAAATGGCAGACAACCTCAAAGAGACATTACTGAATAACTTAAGTGACCAAATAACAAAATACCAGTTTCAAACAAGTTATTTATTGCTGTTCTATACTTTATAAAAACATTGCATAAATTTGCCCGATATGTTTCTTTAGGCAAATACATCTTTAAAAGTTTAAAAGGATACCTGTCATGACAAACACCGTCTCTTTGGGGAGAAAAAAAAAGTTGCCTGGCTGTCACTGTAACCCTCATTACCCTGGGGTCAATAACGAGGGACAAGATGGCTTCTATATCTTCTCAGAAACTTCTGAAGTGCCTTGTTCTAGGTCAGTATTTGTTGCATGCAATGTAATATTCTATTTATATACTCTTGTAATCTAGAATATATGTCTATCGCATGAATGTATTAATGTGCATTTGTGTCCCTTGTTTGCTAGTCTAATCTAAGTATGGTAGGCCTAATGATACAATGTTAATTATGAAGACAGACAGTTGCTTAGTAAAAAGAGTCATATTTACTTCCTTTAAAAATAGGAAACATATCCTAAGAACAGATAATCAGATACAGTCTATAACAATAATAATAATAATAATAATAATTGAAAGATACTTAACACTCCTCTCGGTAACCCTCACTGGCTGTGCTCAGATAAAACCGAGAATGCAGGCCTAGGCCGCATGGCTAGGCCCAAGTATCAGGCTTCTATAAGGCCTATAGACATGTGGCTTCAGAAAGGTATTTAGGTCAAGAAGGCTGAATTAATTCTTACGAACCCCTTTTTACAAAACTCACTCAGACTTCCCCCATTGCCAACCCATTTGCCTTCTGGACCAATCATTGTTCACAGGGCAGTCTCTCTTCAGCTTGCTTGTAGATTACATTACTGCCATACTTGGTCACTGGGGGCAGTATTGCAGTCCATGCGCAGTCCATTGTCAAACTCTTTAAAGCTTCTCGCACAGCAGGTGGGCTGGAGATAAGCCCTTTTCTGCTATGCAGACTCTGTTTGGGGACTGCAAGTGTCATCTGATCTTGGTTGTTAAAAACAGTTGTGTGGAATATACCAGATTGCCCCCAACAGTATTGAAGCCAATAGGTCAGCAGTACAGTTAGTCAACTAGCATTTAGCAATGGTAGGCCCTGTAATTCTCTCAAGACAGCTTTACTTTAAGAACCATCTAAAAAGTTAACAGTACATAGATGTAGTAAAACAAAAAATTATTACTCGTTTCATTGGACTGCAATTTACATAAATCAGAACTGCATTTTTTCTTGCAGACCAATATGATGGCAGGTACACTAGTGTAAATAAAGTGTTACACTAAACATATACATATTATACCATAAATAAAATTCTAGCAAATTTATGTATAAAAATAAAAAAGTATAAACGTAATATATCCATATGTGAATTATCCAAGTGTGAAACAGTCCACTCATGAGTTTATCCAATCAAACCAATCCACAACTTTCTGGAAAAACCACCACCTTGAAAAAGTACAGATGTCAGCTTACCAAAAACAGAGGACCCTCCAACTCAGGGGTCTCAAACTAATGGCCCTCCAGCTGTTGCGAAACTACAAGTCTCATGAGGCATTGCAAGGCTGACAGTTACAAGCATGACTCCCTCAGAAAGAGGCATGATGGGACTTTTAGTCCCACAACAGCTGGAGGGCCACCAGTTTGAGACCCCTGGTCTAACTAAAGAGAGGTCAATCATGGTTTATATCATCATCCAGGCCACATGAGTTCCTCTGATGATACTCAATGGCTTCCATGGTAAATAATACCATATATACTCAACTCACTTTCCAACCAGCTCTCAGAGGGAAATGAGAAATGTATACCACATAGCATAAAACTCTTTTTAAACCAGTTTTATTAATGCCTAAAACTACACTCACAAGAGATAAAAACAATTGAGCAATGAGAAAAACTACCCAGCCCAGTGTTTTTACCCTCACATCAGTTTACGTGAGGACGACAGCACACTGCCTCACCCTACACATTTCATCACAACTGACTTCTTCTGGGGGTAAACCAGTGCATTTATCCAGGAAGGGTATTACAAGACAGGACTTTTTTGCTGGTGATGGAACACATGTTTAAAGCTCATAGTTCTCTGTAAGATTCCACAGAGCAATGTGAAGTCCCCATCTAAACTAGTCCCATGGTGTTCATGTCAGATGAAATTAACACCATTGAAATATGACTAAAACGAAACAGTTCAGATGACTAAAATACGACTAAAACTGCATTTTAGTCAGAAGACTGACTGAAACTAAATCGAAATGTGATGTCAAAATTAACACTGGTTATATATCACAACAGCTAAATCTGTGTCTTAGCTAAATCTGTGATTTTAGTCGACTAAAATACAACTAAAACAATTCAGATGTCTAAAATGGCAAACTAAATCAAAATTTGACGTAAAAATTAACACTGATAACACAGCAGACTATGTTTTAGGTCTCCCACATCTAAAGATGGAACGCTCCTCTTATTTCGACAAGTCATTTTCTTAAAAAGTGCATCGGCAAATATATAGCAAGGTCATGTGTATTGAGCGGTATGGGCCACAGATTAGCTTTATATGAATGCAGATAGAATCAAAACACAAACATACAACTTTACTTGAAAAACAGAATAAGTGTTTATTGTTGCAGAATTACATGATTCTTTTATACATATTTCATAAATGATACAGGATTTTACACATCTATATTTTGCTTATTTATAGGACATTCCTCCATGCTCCAAACCTCCCCGCGCACTCACACTCAACCGACCCTTTGACAATTCCTGTGTTTTTACTGCTTCGAAATACTTCATACAAACATGTTTAGACCATTTGTTGCAGGAGGTGCCCCAACGGGCAACTGCTCCTATCCCCATCAGCAGCAGAAGTGCAAATGGTAAAAAGAAGAGCTTTAAGTTAAATTAGTGTTAAAAAAAAGAGCATCTCCTGTGCAAGATCACAGTAATCCAAGCAGAAACATAGGCAAAGGGTTATTATGCTTTGGCCATAACACGAACGTTTGAGTACCTTCTGACTTTAGCTGCTCTGGATTCTAAAGGACTATTTTTGATACTCTGTACTCTTAATTAGGGTCTCTCTACATGGAGATGATTGTCAATCGTGCTTATATCACATCAGCCACCCTTGCTTCATTCATGAACATGATTTCTAGGGCACAGCTTGAAAATACAGATCAAGGCATTGGATCCCACCAGAGAGAAAGGTAATCGGGATGATGCATTACCACCCAGACATTTATTATTGCCTGTGCTTTGATGCCTACGTTCTGCAGGGATCTACAATCTTGAACAAAACACAAGACATAAAAGACAACAAACAAGTACATGATGGAAAAACGGATTCAATCCACCTGAGAGGAGAGAAGTAGGTGACAGTTATTAAGACGTATACGGCAGCATGTACCAGCTATATTCCACGTGGACTCAAGATTTAGGCTGGCAAGGAGTCCTTGGTAGCAATAACTGCCAGCTATAGATTAATACATGAAGAGAACATATACTCTCCTCTCGATTTCATTATATGCAAGGCACCAGTCAACTGGCTTCACTTCTTTAGTTCTGTAATCCTATCCCTGAAGTAGGAGCCTTTCACAGTGGGAGTCCTTTAAAAAATGTCTCTGCAAACTTATAGCCCAAACACTCCCTCATTTGCCATGTTTCAACACCCCCCCAACAAGAGACTGCACCATTTTGATATTGAAAGTCTGTGGAAGAGCAGCGTATTCCAAGAAAGAAAAAAAAAAAAAAAAAGGAAAGTAAACCCCCTGAAATCTTTGGAACAAAGATAGAGGTTATATCTCAGCCTTTGCCACTCTCCAGCTCTTTAGTGATATGTAGATAAACAAAATGTAGACAAAGCTGGACGGTTCAGGTGGTGTTTTCATCAAGGAAGAAATTGTATTTCCACCAGCAGAAGACCAACTTGAAAATGTAAATCTTTATGACTTTATCTGATAATCGTCATGACAGAATGAGGTGGTAACCCTTTTGAATTTTTCATGCAACCCTGATATGCTACTAAGCCACTTCCCAAGAGTGCGGGACAGGGGAACATCTCCCTCCCAAAAAGAACAGACATAAAAACCAATCATGCATTGAGCCCCTGAAATATATATAGCCAAGGCTGTGGGAGGAATAGGGACAAGGGACATTTAAGAAAGTGATTACAAGAAAAATCACGTGCGTTTTTTTTTTCGCTTTTTGTTTTTTTTAATGCATAGCAGAAAGTCTCACGGTGTTTGGGACTTGGATTAAAATGGGACAGTGTTGCACCTTATGACATGTGCACAAACCCAGAGTTCGGAAGAAGGCAAGAAAAACCTCAACCAAGCTTCGATAGATGCTTCTCAAGGGCGAAGAAAAGCGTTATGCTGCAGTGACTTCTGGTCCAACGCTCCTCCAAATGGCATTAAGTTGTGCGCTATGTTATTGGCGTACCTTCATTGGCTCAGCAGACTAATAATCCATCTCTTTGTTTTAAATAGGCACTCTACCGCACTTGAACTTGTCATAAAACCAGGAGAACGAAAAAAACAAAACAAAAAAAAAACAAAAAAAAAACGAACATTTAATTGTTTTGGGACCCTCGTCCAGAAATTTCACCATTCACCAACAAGTAAAATATATATAGTTTTAATAAGAAATTTCATAAGCCCTTTGAAATAGGCTTTTAAAGAGGTGAAGGCCCCAACCTTCAATTAAATTTCATTTTTATTCTTCCATTTACATTTTCTTTAACAAAAGCTTTAAAAATCTAGGGGAGAAAAAAAAAAAGGGGGGGAAAATGATCACCCATCCCATTATCATATCCCAGCTACCACCTATAATGCTTTTTTTTCAAAGGCAAGAGATATCCACAGGTTTTGCTGGGGATTTAAGAGTTGTACAATGATCAATCCTTAGCATCTTCAATTTGTTGGATGGGAAGATGTAGCTGCAGGGGGTCACGTAACCTCTTTAGGTCCAACTCCGCCTATGAGATAAAAAATATATAATTATGTAAGCTATTACACGCTAAGCTACACCTTAAGTGTGTCACATATGTTTTCGGAAGATTTATATTAGCTTAAGCAAAGGGAACAGCTGCAGATAGTTGAGCATAACTATAAAAACGTACAAAAAAGATTGTACCTAATGCCTACGAGCGGTACATCTGCTTTTACGCATTCCTTTTAACTACCCATTGGCAATTTGATGACTATCACAAAATGCACTTTATTCTGAAAACTGTATGTGGTTGATTCATTCAATGCATTTTTTTCTTACATGCCTTTAGCTATATTTTTTGCTTGTAGCTTGAGCGACTCGACAAAAAAACGACATGAATTTGGACAAATTAAAACCATCGACAGAACTGTTTGTTCCATCAATAACCCAAAATGACTGGCTACCAGATCAGATATAGCTACACAAGGCTGAAAGATACAGTTTACCTGCTGTATCGGTACACCCAAATGGACAAAAGACTAGGCAAAAGACTCCCTGCACATCAGGCAGTTTGAGTAGGTAGTGCCAGTCTGGAACCTTTTACTATACATGGGAAATGGACATGATACCAGGGGTGCTTGAGCAGCTACAGAAATACATTTTCTTATTTATTAGATATAAGCCATGTGAATAAAAAGGGGTACTTTTAAGGCTGTCAGTAGTACGACTTGACATTTAAGTCAAGCAAAATGCAAGTTGGGGCCTCCATGGATTGGACTTGTTTTTTCAACACATCCCACAGATGCTTGATCAGTTTGAGATCCGGAGAATTTGGAGGCCAACACCCTATACTTGTGGTGTTCCTCAAACCATATTTGAATTCATCAAAATAGGCCACCTTCTATTGCTCTGTGGGACAGTTCTACTGCTTACATACTCATTGCAGGCACTTTTAGCTGCGGATACGTCTCAGGACCGGCACTGACTGGTGTGCAGCTACATAGCCCCATATGCAACAAAATGCGATGCATTGTGTGTTCTGAAACCTTTCCATCGGAAACCAGCATTAACTATTTCAGCAGTTTTGAGATACAATAGCTCCTCTATAGGATCAGACTACATAGGCAGCCTTCGCTCCCTACGTGTATCAATAAGCCTTGGCCACCCATGACCCTGTCACTTGTTTTCCTTCCTTGGACCACACTTTTGGTAGGTCCTGACCACTTGAGACCAGGAATATTCCACAAGCGCTGCAGTTTTGGAGGATGCCCTTACCTACTTTTCTAGCCATTACAATTTGGCCCTTGTCGAAGTCGCTCAAATCCTTATGTTTACCCATTTGTTTTTTTTTGCTTTCATCAACTTCAGAGACAATATATTTACTTGTTACCTAATATATCCCACCCACTTTCAGGTACTATTGTGAATAGATCATCAATGATATTCACTTTACCTGTCAGTTGTTATAATGTTATGACTGATTGGTGTAGGTTCTCTTTACTAAACACAACATGCCAGGCAAAGAAGATTAACCATCATCAAATCATCCTAAAATCATACCTGAGCAATTGCATCCTTGAGTCGATTATATTCTAAAACATCAAATTTTTCTTTTTTGGCCGCTTTATGGAAAAAATGTAAGAACTGTCTGTCACTGGCATCTGCATACATATATTCCTACAAAGAAAAAAAAAAAAGAAAAAATTAAAGATTTTGCATTCATGCTACATATAACAATGTACTATGTGGTTTCTGTTAACTTCCCAATAAAATCAGTTTTTATTTTCCCTGTACAGGGAACAGTGTTAGTGAGCATGATTTATGCCAGTACATGAGTTGGTCAAATTTAAGGCGGAGTCCTTTTCATACATAGGCTTGTTTTTCTTCTGCTTTGAAATATATTCGATAATACATATTAGAACAGAACTATGCTAATAACAAAAATATGTGCTGCAGCACCTAATTAAAAGCACATCTAAAAACTTGGTTTTCTTCTAGCCCCCTGAAAAAGTCTACAAATACATTATTGATCCTGCCAGTGAAATCTACGTAATGCAGCTTCCTGTGACCAATATAGCAAGTATGCATATATGACAACCTTGCTATATTGGTCAAGTGTGTGCATGTATACACACACACACACACACACACACACACACACACACACATATATATATATACACATACATATATACATACATACACACACATATACTGTATTTATTGGCGTATAACACTCACTTTTTTACCCTGAAAAAAGAAGGGTAAACTGTGCCTGCGTGTTATACGCAGGGGCTGTGGAATTTTTTTTTTCCTGAAACTTACCTCTTAAAGTTAGGGTGCGTGTTATACGCAGATAAATAGGAGATTATATTAGAGATATATTATATTTTATATATATATATATATATATATATAAAATCTCTATCTCTATCTATCTTTATATCCTTTGGGGGTTGCCTTACCCTTTGGGGGTTATTCTTTCTTTTTTGTCCCATAGTACTTCACATGAGGCATGTACAAAATATCTGTATGGATAGTCTATGAAAATATACTGTTTTACCTGTACCAATATTTAATGAATTTGTAATTCTGATGATCATGTTTGTATTTTTCTTTCCTTATAGAATTGTTTTTAAATTCCTGTGATGACACACTTCCTATGTATTAAACGTTGGCGGTCCTGAAGAAGCGGATGATATGCGAAACGCGTTGACCTTCTCCAAAGTCTTAATGCGTCTGTTACTGTAATGTATTTTGTTGTTTGCAATATGTGCTTTTTAGATAGTATTAAATAAAAGATAAATCTTTTTACATAAACCTTTGTATCTTTTTCCATAGTGACTATAGAGGTATATGTAAAGTCCCAAACCCTATTTTTCTGTGCTTTGCCAATAGGTTACTGGGATGATGCACCCATGTCACCCTCATTAGTTGATTGAAATTCCATTCCACAAACCCCATACTCTCTCGATATAACCCTTTGTCCATTACATAGTAACTGGATTTGGTATATTTTTAGATGGCCATTCAGGAGTCTTTAGTTGTACTTTACCAGACACCATCTACACTAGAAACTGATTCCATTAACAGCACAGTATTTATTAGAGCTCTAACTTTAGTCAAAGGCGTGTCATGCTTACCCTGCCTGTTAGAATATAATAGGCACATCCTGCTATGCCTGTGCCGTAAGTGACAAAGTACGTGACTGGCTCCATGATATCCCAGGAGTATTCCCACCACGTCAAACGAGCAAAGACTCCAAATTGTACAGACATATATGCCAACATTCCCCACTGTGCCCATCTTGTCTTCTTTGCTGCTCGTCGAGCAATCTGAAACCGAACCTACAATTGGCAAAAAAAATAAAATAATAATTAGTTATACATTTTTGGCTACAATATGTAGACAAGGTCCTTTAGCACCAGAGGCAAAAGGGCCAAAGTGCAGCCCTGTACATGACCTGCCATCTACTGTAGCAGCACAGATTGCAAGTCTTACCCTTTGCATGTCTCCCTCCTGCAGTCAATGCACTGATGCAGCAGAGCACCACAACGAACATGGTGTGTACTGCATTAAAGTCATATCTGATTTTCAGGGCCCATTTACAGTGCATTGTTACGATAGACACCCCCAACGTGCTTAAAATTGCATATAACGTATTTTTCCAACAGCACAATACCATGCACTGACGTGCCACAGCAGGTGCACAATCCTGGTATGGTGAGATGCCATTCAAAATAAGCACTCAAGGTGCGAGTCAGAGCGGCATGCGCGCGGGGGGGGGGGGGTTGGATTTATGGACCACTTTATGTCTGGTGGGCAGGGTCAAGCATTGGCTTACTTGCTGGCTGGGGCACAGATATTCAGAAATACCTCTTCCTTCACTTCGGGATGTTCTCTGTGTGGCAATGGCAGATGATTGACAATAACACTGTGCAATCAGGAGCAATCATCACCTTACAATGAATGAACAGGTATTGTTGAATAGCAGTGTCTTAGCTAGTGAGAGAGTTCAAGTCAGAAAGTTAAACAAATGCTTGACCCTGCCCAGGAGATTAAGTGATCCCTAAATCCCCAAACAACTCACCTAGAATGCCAATTTTGAATGGCATTCCAACGCACTGAGGCAATGTACCTGCTGCAGCACAAGAGGAAATTTCATGTCAGCAGGTACAAATCAGTCTCACCTGCAGATTCCTGAAACACTGCACAGCATCAAGCACCCCTCGCAAGGTGCTCAGCACCAAGGCCCGATAAAGCCTCTCACTCGACATGCAGCTTGCTGTGCTCCAGAACAGAGTACAGGCTTTTCTGGCCGTCTGTTGGGCACTCATGCTATCACTGTAAGTGCATAGATTTTTTTAATTTTAAAACTGTCCAGGAGTACCAGAGTACAGATTTTTAGTCTACCTTTTCAAGAGGATCAAGCTGCTCTCGAAGGACCTCTAGCCGACGACAAAGTTCTTGTTCCTTGTCGAGCTGGTGTTCTTCAACTCGCATAGAGCTGTACAACTGCTGTACAAGGGTCTTCAAGTCATTCATTGTTGTTGCATCTTCGTGGCTTAAAAGTTCTGAACATGTAGGAAAACAAAGCAGAAAGCCAAGAGTAATATTATATATGCGAAGGAAAAGCAAGCAAAGGTTCATTAACTGTTCAACACCCCATACCTCGTTTTGGCGGCTGCACATGGTAGCTTCTATCATTAATAGTCAATTTAAAATCATCTAATAGAAGAACTTCTATACTTGTGGATGAGGATATACGTTCTCCATCTGCAAGTGAAAAAATAAAATAAAAAAGCTTTGAACATTTAATAAACTAAACCCCAAATCACATGAAAATAGGAGTATTTCTCTTAATTCCTCAGACTTTGTTACCTGCATTTACTCACGATGTATATATTTTTACAGATTAATATATTTATTCAGATAAAAAAACACTTCTACTTGGCTTTTCATACCAAGAAGTCTGAATAAGGTTTTTGGTATACCCACATTAAACACGAATTTCCCCAGGAGATACATTTTTCTCCTTTATTAGTCCATCTAAAAGCCGTTACAAGAGATCAAGTCACCTTGTTAGATTATTACTCTAAGACCAACTAGACTGCAGCAAGAAAAGTGCACATAGTCCAAGCCAAAAAGGAAAAAGTTTACGTAACAGTAATGGGAATATTCCATCAAATGTGTTAAAAAACAGCCTTTGCTGACTGTCTACCTACAGCCCTCCTGGGTAGCATCAAACCTAGCAGCCCCATGCTGAACAAAAGCAGGTGAGAAGTCACTGTGGACAGACATGGTACCAAAAGGCCACGTTATGCTTAAAAATAAATTAAACATAAAACTGGGGCAATTTCCTAGCAATCTTTTTTCTTTTCTTGCGAGGCTTGCTTGTATGCATTTACCGGAGAGAACTGGCCAAATTTGTACTCCGTATTCTGATGAAGTTAAGTTGACCAGAAACATCAGCCTAAGCACTCTGTACATACAGTAGGTGTACGGTGTCATACTTAAAATAACCAGTGAGCGTGGCATTTGATTAAAGATCTGCAATATAGATTTTACAAATACCCAGAAATTATTCTCAAAAGCATTGCTTAATGCCCCTTTGAAATAAGCCCCCCATTAAAGTCCGGAGCACTGAAGATCCTGCTTGTTGCTGGAAGACTGAGAAACAGGGGTAAGGAGGCTATGGTTAGAAATCAATGGGCAATCCCCCCCCCCCCCACCCCCATTTATCACCATCCATCCAAGCAAGAAAAAAAAAAAAAAACACACAGGAGTAAACTTTTGGTGATGCATGCACTGTGAAAATTCTGAAGAATTTTAAAAGCACCAAACAAAAAACACAATTCAGAGAGAAAAACAAACCAAGCAGCAGAGTGAGTTGAAGCCATCACAGATACACACTTACATACCTATGGAGTAGATTGCCACCCTGTCTATTCCTCGGTCTTCTGCTTGAACCTGCTGCAGGAATACTCCTACTGTATCTGAAATAGGCTTTAAAGTGAATCTGCATTGCTCCTTCCGTGATGGAAGCGTAAAGGTTATCACTGGCAACCCGTTTTGGTAAATCACAGAAACATCTAGTAAGAAACAGAAAGAACAGAAATCAGCTGGACTGTTACACCTTCCAATTTTTACCCAAAAATGCAAGTGTGGTCTGTTACATTATTTACCATATAAGGCAGCATATCAAAGACTAAGTGTCAGCAATGCCACTGGCAATACTCTCTGTGAACTTAAAACTGAAGCTTTAGTGGTTTCTACACATTTTTTTTGTTATAGTCAGGGCAAAAAAAAAATGGCAAATGTTTTTTTGTTAAAACATAACTCTTGTTGAGAAAAAAAAAAAAAAAACACACATTCTCCTCTTAGTGATCTATGTACAATTAATTATAATGTATTGCAAGGATTATAACAACCTTTGTTGCAGATTCCTACCTTTTGGTATTCTGAAGTAATCCATGTGTGTTTATCTGTGCCTCTGTACTTAGTGGGGCTAAAGGGAGTGGTTTCATAATTAACTGTCAGGTGTGCAGCTGCAGAGCACTAATGAGGAAATCTGCTAGGCCTTTATTCCTTTAGATGTGTTCCTATTGAAAGTAGCTCTCAAAATGACATTTTTGTTGCAGGGGATGCCTGAAATCTGACTTGCATCTTAGGCAGACTTCTGGGAAAATTGGGGAGCCAATCACACAAGCAGGAAATGATGTTTCTGGGGAGTGGTCAGTACACACTGTGTACAGAACAACTCCATGTAGCCATATTGCAATGCATTCTTAGAAAATTACATTGGCTGCAGATTGAAAAGGAAAGGTAATTTTTAATAACATTTAAATTACAATGGATTAGTGTCGCAATTATATGTGCAATATTTTTTCTTTATTTTCACTAGTGGTTCACTTTGCAATATTTGTGGATATATTTACCTACCTGCATGTGGCAATTATTGTATAAAGTACATAAAGATTTATCGTAATTATCTATGTGAATCTAAAAAAGAAAAAAGTTAAAAAATGTTCCATTTAAAAAAAAAATTTGGGGGAAAAAAAGTTTACAGGTTTCCACATGATCAAAGCTTGGGTAAAATGTTTGTAAAACTCTAACTGCAGGTAGGGATCACCAGACTTGCATTTGCAAGCAGAACTTTGTATACAAGGCCTAATGATATATTTTTATACAAAAACTTAAAAATATAGGCAATTGTCTGGCATTTAGTTTTGTTGCATATATGCAGATAAGAAAAAAAAAAAAAGGAAAAAACAAGATGAAAATATAAAAATGAACGCTACACAGGGATATATTTTACATAAAATAAAGACCTACATTACTTAAGTAACTGTAATTTATTATCTTTAAAAATAAAACAATTTTAAAATGTAATTTTCACTATAAATTAATAATTTATTGTTTTAAAGGATATGCTGATAGATCACTACATCTCTCTGGAAGGAAACACAAGCTACAATTCAACATGCAAATACATCTACTCACCATCAGAGGGCGATGTTGTACTGCAAAATACTACTCTTTGGCACGGCCATGCAGGAAACCTCTGACGCACCTGAAAAAATAAAATAAAAAATTGAATCGCACCATTACTCATCAGGAAATGTGACACTGCAGCTGAGCTATTAGTGTTGATAATATGACCATTTGACTTGATTTCTTTTTTTTTTTTTTTAAACTATACCAGAAGACTCACAACTAAACAAATGGACTTTGCAACTCTGTCAATTACTTGTATTTATTGGCGTATAACACTCACTTTTTTACCCTGAAAATAGAGGGTAAACTGTGCCTGCGTGTTATACGCAGGGGGCTGTGAAAAGTTTTTTCCTGAAACTTCCCTCTTAAAGTTAGGGTGCGTGTTATACGCCGATAAATACGGTAGGCACACTTCCAGTATGCTCACTACTGAATCTCATGCTGGACACCACACCATAAATAGTCATATAGAAAGGATGCATCACATATTATGCTTTTTTTTCCCCACCGTATGAAAAGATCAAGATCCAACCACTTAAAGCACCGTCATGAAATCCATTTGCAAAGGGTCGCAAACTAAATTTTATAAATTGAAAATACAAGCTGTAATAAAATTTGCCTTTGGCAAGTTCACACTCACTAAATTTCTACAGAATTGACCACAACCAGATCTCAACATACGAAAAGGCTTTGTAGAATTGTTTTCACCAAGATTTTCTAAGAATTTCATACCAAACTTAACATTATTCATTATATTCAGTGTAGCGAAACTAAAGAACGAATGTTAAGGGTTGATTTACATCTATGCTTTGTGGCAATGCACATGTTATTGCAACACACATTACAAGCGCGAAAAAAATGTAGTGTGCTGCAAAACTTTGGACATGTCCAATATTTAGGAAAGTTAGATTTGTCCACAGTTCATGCTGGGTGCTGTAGTAAATTGATGGATGTCACCATCATACAATCATTGGAAATAAGGATCGTCACCAGCATAGCTTGGTGCACCGATAATCTGGTCCTTATACATAAAACGGCATCTCAAGACATTTTTTTGGAACCTTGCAGGATCCCTTTTTCAAAAGATAAAGTGCTGTGAAAACAGATGCAAAGTCCTGAAAATTTGCTTTGTGCTGCCTGTGGCTCTAGGTAAAAAAAAACAAAAAAAAAAAAACACTTCAGCCCAGAAGGATTTACACCCTTAATAACCAGGCCATTTTTTTGCGATCCGGCACTGCGTTACTTTAACAATTGCTTGGGCGTGCGACGCTGTACCCCAAAAAAATGGATGTTTTTTTCCCCCCACAAAAAGAGCCTTTCTTTTGGTGGTATTTGATCACCTCTGCGGTTTCTATTTTTTGAGCTATAAAGAAAAAAAAAGAAAAAAAAACACCCACAATATTATTTACTTTCTATAATATAATGCATAGCCGAAAAAAATGAAAAAAGAAAGGAGGAGCATATATTGATTGTTTTTTGCAAAACATAGCATCTACAAACTATGGGATAGATAACGACTTATTTTTTTATTGTTTTTACTGGTAATGGCGGAGAGCAGCAATTTTTAGCAGGACTGCGACATTGCAGCAGACCAATCTGACCCAAAGTGACACTTTTTGGGGACCAGTGACACCAATACAGTGATCAGTGCTAAAAGAAAAAAAAGCACCAATTACTGTATAAATGACACTGGCAGGAAAGGGGTTAACATCAGGGGCAAAAAGGTTAACCGTGTTCCCTGCTAGTGTTTTCCAACTGTGTGGGGGATGGACTGACAGGAAGAACACCGAGATAGCGTGCGCCCACAGTATCTAGTACACAAAACGTCGTACAGGTACATTGTTTCGCGCAATAGAGCCGCCCTGACGCAGTTTATATATGGTGGGTGGTCTTGAAGTGGTTAAAGAGAAGATTACCACTGTACCAAGCTGTTCTGGTGAAGATCCTATTTTTTTTTTTCTGTTTGATATTTGGGATGTCTTGGTGCATTGGACATTTGTGCATTTTGGACTCTTGAGAGTCTTGGCTCGCTTTTCCCTTTTACACAAGACAAAAAATAAAGCCACTGAATTAGCATGACAGCCAGGCAACCAATGATTTCAGAAGGAAAAAGTCAGCAATTCATTATTTCTTCAGTAAATATTTAATAAATGATAATAAAATGGACACACTTCTTAGTAGGGATGAGCCGAACACCCCCCGGTTCTGTTCGCACCAGAACCTGCGAACGGACCGAAAGTTTGCGCGAACTTTAGAACCCTATTAAATACAATGGACTCGAACGTTCGAAATCAAAAGTGCTAATTATAAAGGCGAATATTATTAAGTTATTGTCCTAAAAAGGGTTTGGGGACCGGGTCCTGCCCCAGGGGACATGTATCAATGCAAAAAAGTTTTAAAAACTGCCGTTTTTTGTGGGCAGTGATTTTAATGATGCTTAAAGTGAAAAGAAAAAAAAAAAAGTGAAATAATCCTTTAAATATCGTACCTGGGGGGTGTATATAGTATGCCTGACAAGTGGCACGTGTTTCCCGTGTTTTAGAAATGTCATTTTGTGCAGGGACAGTTCTAAAGGAAAAAAAAGTAATTTAAAACTGCTTGCGGCTTTAACCACTTGTCCCCCGCCCACTGTCAATTGACGGCGGGCGGAGGATACTCTCGTTCTGGGAGGACGTCATATGACGTCCTCCCTTTAAAACGAGCTAGGAGGCGCGCGCTTGAAGCCAGCGGCGCGCGCGCGCCCGCCGCGTTCACGAGGCCCCGGTGCGCGTGCCCGCCGGCCGCGATTGCCGCCGGGCACCCGCGATTGCCCGGGAAACGAGCAGGAAAGTGGGTCTCTGTGTGTAAACACAGAGATCCACGTCCTGTGAGGGAGAGGGGACCGATGGTGTGTCCCTTGTACATAGGGACAACCATCGGTCACCTCCCCCAGTCAGTCACCTCCCCCCACAGTAAGAACACATTGAGGGAACATATTTAACCCCTTCCCGCCCCCTAGTGGTTAACCCCTTCCCTGCCAATCACATTTATACAGTAATCAATGCATTTTTATAGCAGGGATCGCTGTATAAACGTGAATGGTCCCAAAAATGTGTCAAAAGTGTCCGATGTGTCCGCCGCAATATCGCAGTCACAATAAAAAAATCGCAGATCGCCGCCATTACTAATAAAAAAATATAAATGCTGTAAATCTATCCCCTATTTTGTACACGCTATAACTTTTGCGCAAACCAATCAATACGCGCTTATTGCGATTTTTTTTTTTACCAAAAATATGTAGAAGAATACGTATCGGCCTAAACTGAGGAAAATTTTATTTAAAAAAAAAATGGGTATTTATTATAGCAAAAATTAAAAAATAGTGTTTTTTTTTCCAAACTGGACGCTCTTTTGTTTATAGCGCAAAAAATAAAAACCGCAGAGGTGATCAAATACCACCAAAAGAAAGCTCTATTTGTGGGAAAAAAAGGACGCAAATTTCGTTTGGGAGCCACGTCGCACGACCGCGCAATTGTCATTCAAAGTGTAACAGCGCTGAAAGCTGAAAAATGGCTTGGGCAGGAAGGGGGTTTTCGTGCACAGTAGGGAGGTGGTTAATGTAATGTCTGGTCCCGGCAATATGAATGAAAATCATTGAGAAAAATTGCATGAATAGTGTATAAATATATATATATATATATATATATATATATATATACACATATATACACACACACACACACACATATATATATATATATATATATATATATATATATATATATATATATATATACACATATATATATACATACATACATACATACATACACACCACCTAGGATGCATATATATCCTCTACACACTGTAACTGCAGCTAACTGACTCGCCTGCCTGCTCTAACACAAATTACACTGTCTCTTTACTTTAAACAACTCCAAACACACTACACAAGGCCGCCAAGCCGGCGGCCTTATATAGTGTGGGGGCGTGTACTAAACCCTGAGCCATAATTGGCCAAAGCCACCATGGCTTTGGCCAATTACGGCTCTCTGTTCAGACGGCGCTGTGATTGGCCAAGCATGCGGGTCATAGTGCATGCTTGGCCAATCAGCCAGCAATGCACTGCGATGCCGCAGTGAATTATTGGCCATGACGCGCCACTCGAATTTGGCGCGAACGGCCCATAATGTTCGATCTTCGAATGATCGAACAGCCAATGTTCGAGTTGAACATGGATTCGACTCGAACACGAAGCTCATCCCTACTTCTTGGGTTAAGCTAAGTGTGTGATGAAAATGTTTAAAAAAAGTTTAGCACATACTTGTGAGGCTGCCAGAAGTAGTGCCAGTAGTGACAAGTTGCATATAGGTGGATGGTGACAGTGGCAAGTGACATGCTGCATCTGGGTGGCAGGGGACGGTGATGTACAGAATTTTGGCACCTGTTATCAGCCATCAGCCTGAAAGGCGGCCGAATAGCGGAATTGGCTCTGAAAAAACGATATTGGTTGACCCCCAATTCAAAAAACGTAAGAAAAAAGTTCCTTTAGCTGAAGTTGCACTTTAAACTAAAAATGAACTTCTAACACTATGGTAATCCCTTTAGCAGAATACTTTCCTCATCTGCCTCCAACATTGGCATGGAAAAGAACCACTCCCATGTCTAAATGCCAAAGCAGTTTCACAGATTGAATCTACAGTGAGTGAACTGAAATGGCACTGGTGCACTATGAAGATGGTCCAGCTATAGCATAAGGTGTCTTTATAAAAGAGTTCTTACCCAATATTTCTCTAAATCATTTCCAAAGCCAACAATACACAAAACACACAGGCAGATTTTGCGTCACATTTGATATATAAAGTGTGTGGGCTTACCTATATCACCCATTTACAGTAAATGTATATCCATCCAGGTAGACTCTCCTACTGGGAACTTTTACTAATCTTTCAGACTAAATTTAACATAATCTGACTGTGTCCCTCACTTTTTCAGCAATTCGCTTGCACAAAAAAAAAAAAAAAAAAAAAAAAAAAAAAAACTCCAAACCTAGTGTAAAATATTGTCCTGGAAATGTGGTTGTTCCCAAGTCATGGGAAAGGATTTTTTTATAATTTTTTTTTTTTTTTTACTGTGGCCAATTAGTGAAAAGTTAACATAAAAAAAAAAAAAAAAAAGTACGAGTGATCACATTACATTTCACCCACTCTACCATTTAGGCTCACTGCAGACTGTTTATCTACACAGCTAGAAAGACAGCTGTGCCGGGTTGGAGGGTTCCATAGGGGGGCTACAGAACAGTCGTAAAACACAGCAGAAGGACGTTAGATCGTGATACGTGCATGATCCATGGAGATGAAAGAATATCATACAGAGATGTTTATGTGCCAGAATGCAGTAAAACTTCCAAGAGGCATAACATACACATACATCAAAGCCTGGACAGCTTATTTATATTCGGAATATGCATTATGCATATGAATGCAGACAGATCCCCTCTGTCTAGAACATATTAGAAGGCAATCTGATGACAGTCGAAAATAGGGTTGTCCCGATACCACTTTTTTAAGACCGAGTACAAGTACCGATACTTTTTTTCCAAGTACTCTATGATATCGATACTTTTTTTTAATCTCATGTGACAGTGGCACACGTGTCAGTATTTTTTTTTTCCACAATTTGTTTATTTTTATTTTTTTACAATTTATTTTATTTCTTTTTTACAATGCTTTCTTTTTTTAATGGGGGGGGGGGGGGGGGGGACAGTGTCAGTGTGTGTTTTTTTTATTTTTTATTATTTTTTACAATTAATTTTATTCTTTTTTGATTAGCCCTGTTGGGGGGCTTTGGTGAGATATCAGGGGTCTTAACAGACGTCTGACATCTCCCCTTTGAGACAGGGAAAGGGACTAGGGACACAGATTCCCCAGTCCCTTTCTCAGCAGCCTGAGCTGCGCTGAAAATGAATGGAGAGAAGACAGCGGCTTCTCTTCCATCATAAACTGAAACATTGTAAACACAGTTTACGATGTTTCAGTAATGTGATCACTGACTGTACATTCTGACAAGTAAGGAGCCAGATTTACTGGCTCCTACCTCCGCTCTCCAGCCTGACAGATCGAGGGGGTGGAGGAGGAGAACGGAGGGGGATGGCAGCACGGAGGGAGACACGGAGGGGGACACGGAGGGGGACAGCAGCACGGAGGGAGACAGCAGCACGGAGGGAGACAGCAGCACGGAGGGAGACAGCAGCACGGAGGGAGACAGCAGCAAAACGGAGGGGGCTGGAGGAGGATACGGGGACAATCAGCGGTGATCGTGTGTGGGGGAGCTACAAGCACCGATCACCGCTGATTTTAAAGCAGCTGAAAGCCGCGCGGGGGGGGGGGGATGAAGAGAGGGAAGCGGAGAAACTACTTTTAAATATATACAGCGGTGATCGGTGCTGGTAACTCCCCCACCGCACTGATCACCGCTGATCACAAGTATCGGGTGAAGCATCGGGAGCATTTGCCTGAGTACAGACGTGTGTATGCAAGAGATGTACGTCAAGAGCAATGCCTCGTACACACGACCGGTTTTCCTGACAAAAAAACTGCCATTTTTTAGATTGGTCGGGAAAACCGGTCATGTGTATGCTCCATAGCAGTTTTCCCGACGAGAAAACTGCCCGCAAATTTTTTTAGAACCTGCTCCATTTTTTCCCGTCCGTCTATTTCTCGTCGCGAAAACCGCTCATGTGTATGCTTTTCCGAGGGGGAAAAAAACGCGCATGCTCAGAATCAAGTATGAGACGGGAGCGCTCGTTCTGTTAAAACTAGCATTTGTAATGGAGCTAGCACATTCTTCACGCTGTAACAGACTGAAAAGTACAAGGCTGAAAAGTACAAGGCTGAAAAGTACAAGGCTGAAAAGTACAAGGCTGAAAAGTACAAGGCTGAAAAGTACAAGGCTGAAAAGCGCAAATCGTCTCTCACCAAACTTTTACTAACACGAGGATCAGCAAAAGTAGCCCAAAGGGTGGCACCATTTGAATGGAACTTCCCCTTTATAGTGCCGTCGTACGTGTTGTACGTCACTGCGCTTTGGTCCAGCGTTTTTTTTGTCTGAACGTGTGTATGCAAGGCAGGCTTGAGAAGAATCAGGTCGTGAAAAACGACGGTTTTTGGCATGTCAGGAAAACAGGTCGTGTGTACAAGGTATAAGATGCAATCAGTATACCAAGCAACGACTTCCATTCATACGTTTGTAAATTTCGAGGTGTGCAGATGATTTTATTCAAATAACTCTTTATTCAAGGGCACGACTACGACTTACATATGCGTTCACTTCTGCGTGCGAGCTCGGCGGGATGGGGTGCTTTAAATTTTTTTAATTTTTTATTTCTTTTACCTTTTATTTTGACACTGTCCTTTTAAAAAAATCATCCCTTGTAATAGAAAAAAAAAAAAGTATGACAGGACCTCTTAAAATGTGACATCTGGGGTCAAAAAGACCTCAGATCTCATATTTACACAAAAATTCAAAGAAAAAAGAAAAAAAAAAAGGGAAGAAGAATTCCCCCTTTAAGAGCATGGGAATGTAGGCAGTACCAAAGAAATCATAACTATAAATAAATACTCCGGACACAATATCATAAGAGTAATAATGTATTATATATATATAATAAATATATATATTTTTTGGTAATAAAAAGACCGCGGCACCTTACAATGGTTAAAACATGAATATATAAATCTATTTAATAATTCATTTAAACTTGAACTATAATTACCGTATTTATCGGCATATAACAACACGCACAGGTGTATAACACGCACCCTAACTTTAAGAGGGAGGTTTCAGGAAAAAAACTTTCCACAGCCCCCTGCGTATAACACGCAGGCACAGTTTACCCTCTATTTTCAGGGTAAAAAAGTGAGTGTTATACGCCAATAAATACAGTAATTAAATCAAAGCATAACATTTTAAAATATAACCAAATATCTCTCAAATATCTCGCTCAGTTACAGAACTCGAGCGAATACCATAAATAAAATGTATTTTAAAGTCCCCCCTTGATTCAAGGGTGACAAACCAATTATAGGTGCTGCGACAGGGTGGGAGGGAAGGGGGAGCACACCAACCTGTATGTACTCAACTGTGACTAACTCCTAATCCCAGGGGGTTTATATAGCCCCCCGCACGTGTTCTACTACGGAACCCACGTGTTTTTCCCACTTAAAGTCACGTTTTTCCCCACCTGAGATACACCTGTCTAGTAGGCGGGAAAATTTAAAGTGACTGCCACAATCCCATGCTGTGGGCACCAATTAATGCCCACTTTTTCATTGGGATGGAAATGACGTTTGACGGGGGCCATCTTTCCCTCACTTGGCATTCAGGCAGTGACAGGAGTGGACGCGATTGTCTCTGCCCCTACCGACGGCTCCGGTAAGCGTCGGAGACTACTGTAGCGTGGCGGGAGGGGGCCCTCTCCCGCCCACCAATAGGTGACCTTGCGGCGAATCCGCCACAGAGACCACTTTCGTCTTAGAGCAATGCACGCCGTTCTTTTTTTTTTTTTATAAATTCTTTATTTTTCCATAGATTTCACATTACAAGTTTTCACGTTTTATAACATCTGCTTATATCAATCAAAAAAAAAAAAAAAAAGAAGGACTACAATCTTGTATTCTCCCACCTCCTATATGCTTCAATAATTCAATGCGACTTCTCTTTTCCACTTTAATCTCTGTCTTTCTTTTCCGTGAAGCCCCCCTCCCTCCCCAAACCAACAAACAAACAAACGGAAAAAAAAAAAGAGGGCGGGAGAGATTACACCCTCCCACCCCCTCTCTCTCCTCCTCTCCCTGATCCCCACCCCCTCCCCTCCCTATAATTCAAGTAGGGTGCCCATATCGTCCGGTATCTCCCTTCTTGATCTTTCATTGCCATCGTGAGGTTCTCCATCTGTTGAATCTCTGCGATTCTAGCCAACTATTGTGCTCTAGTTGGTGGACTCTCCTTTTTCCACAGGACAGGGACACACGCCCTTGCGGCTATAATAAGATGTCTTAGTAGTGAATTTTTGTATTTTTCCACTGATATAGGTACCGTATATCTAGCATTAGAATGGCTGCTGGTCTGTCTTCTAAAGACACTCCTGTAATTATTTTGATAGTTTCTATTACCATTTTCCAAAACTCCTGTATTACATATTTTCTGGGAATGTGTGAAAATAGAGTCCCTTCTGCCATGTGACATCTCCAGCAGGCATCTGACGTCTGAGGATATATTCAATGCAGTACTGTTGGTGTTCTATACCATCTAGTTAAAATTTTGTATCCTCCCTCCTGGTATCTGCTCGCTACTGAGGCCTTGTGTGTAAACAACAAGATCCTGTCTCTCTGTTCTTGGGAGAATGTTAACCCTAAGTCCCTCTCCCAAGCCTGAAGGAACGCAAGTTCTTGTGATAAGTCTAAATTAATTAGCATTGCATAGAAATAAGACAGTGAGTGTCTCAGGGGGCTCCCCTTCAGGCATATCTGCTCAAATTTTGACAATGTTCTGACTTCTGTATATATCTTTGCCTTTGTCCGTAAGAACGCTTCTAATTGCAGCATCCGAAAAAAATCAAATTCTGGTGCTACCTCTCTTTGTCATTAGTTGATTATCTTTTGAAAAGTGAGTAATTCTACTAATACCTCTTTGTCGTAGAGCATTGAATCTTTAATCTATCAAACCTGGCTGAAATGCCCTGGTGCCCAGGATCGGAGTCATTGGACTCAAGTATTTAGACATATTTGTTTTTTCAAAAACCTTTTTAAATTGTTCGTATAGTGGCCCCTATCGTCAGGCGTTTCTTTATTTCTGCTGGCATTTCAGCTTCTGGGATCCATTCCACACTAGGCCTTTCAGGGGTATATCCACTGTTGCCTGTTCCATTTTTATCCAGGATTTCTTATTAAGCCCACACCACTCTACTACTCTAACTAAATGAGATGCTTCCTGATACTTTACTGGGTCCGGGAGCCCAATCCCTCCTTTCCCCTTTTTGGCAATGACAAAATAGTTCTACGTATCCTCGCCGGTTTCCCGCCCAAATGAATTTTAGGAACCTTGACCTAAGATCCCACAAAAAACTTTGGGGGATCTTAATTGGTAAAGTCTGTATTAGATACAGAAGTCTCGGTAACACGTTCATCTTTATTATATTTGTCCGCCCGAACCAAGTAAAGATTTCTTTATCCCATCTCATCAAGTCTAGTTTTATTTGTCTACCCAATGCTACATAGTGAAGTATGAATAATTTGTTTAAGTTTCTCGATATCTTAGTCCTTAAGTAGCTTATATGGGAATCTGTCCATCTAAAATCAAAATTGCGTAGTTATCTGATGTAGTAGTGAGGATTTTATTTCCATTCCCATTGCCTCCGATTTCCCATAGTTCACCTTAAAATTGGACAATTTTCCATATTCTCTTAGTTCTGGCAGCAGGGAAGGCAGGGCTATAGTAAATGGAAAAAATCCAGCGCTGCCTTAAACAGTGACAAAATTAAATAAAAAAAATGTAAAAAACTTAAGTGTGTTTGAAACACAAATTAAGTGTGATGCTCTAAATGTGTGAGAGAAGGGTGAATGGAGCCTCCGTTCCCAGTAGAATCCTTGTATGGGGAAACATGTAGGGTGGAGCCACAAGTCTGACACCATCACGTTCCAGCCAGCTGGTGCTAACCGTGGCTGTTTTTGAAAATTTGTCTCTGTTCCATGGATGTCAGTGTTTTATGAAGCTGGTGCAATAAATACGTTTTTTATGAAGAAATACTGCACCATGAGGATCTTTTCTTTTTCCTTCTCTTTGGTAATTGACTGCTGACTTCTGGATGCTGATCTCCACTTGCTGTATGTGAAAAACGTGAGTTATATAAAACACAATACTCACCTTACGGCAAGCAAAAGATTTTTGAAGTGCCCGCAGTCTGTGGGATTCAGCGCCAAAGTGACCGCCTCCGGATTTTCCAATCGATCCATGTGTGGTGAACACCGAGAACAGATCGAGTGAAGGCAGGTCGGCCTAGTCCTGAGCCCAATATCATCTTATATCTGGTAAGCAAGCCATTTACTTACTATTGGATGTGAAGCTTATACTATCAACCTGTCTGAGTATAACGCCTTCCGCCGCATAGGAATTCCTTCACGGCAACAATCCTATATATGTCATCTTTGGACTAGTCTCCCATAGATATTACATCATATGGACTTTTATCAATTGAGAGTTATGTCATAAGTTTTATTTTTATTTTGATCAATTTATCTTTTTCCATTTATATATGTTTGTTTCACTTATATTCCAGCTTTGGGATATCGGTTGGAATTTCACATTGTTTCAGAGATTCACTGTTATCATTCACATTGGGTTGCGCTTTTTTGATTTCTTTTTTCCAAGGCAGGGCTATAACCAGGGACATTATAGAAAATGTTAAGTCATCGGCATATGCCGCCAGTTTCTGTTCTTCCCCCTTCGTTATTATCCCCTTAATGTTCGGATTTGCCCATATTTTCCTTAAAAAGAGTTCTATTGTCAAAATAAAAATAGGCGACAGTGGGCAACCTGGTCTTGTCCCATTTTGAATAAGAAATGTCTCCGATAGTTTATCATTTTTTTTAACCCTCGAGCTCGGTTCTGAGTATAGATTATCGAACCAGCTCATCATCCCTTCTCTCAGTCCTATATGCCGTAGCATTGCTTTTAGAAACATCCATTCCACTCTATCAAAAGCTTTTTCTGCGTCAGCAGATACTAATATCATTTGCATCCTCTGTTTTTGTGCTAGATAAATCGCACTCACCACCCGTTGTGTGTTTTCTCTTCCCTCTCGCCCAGGGGTAAATCCCACTTGATCTGGGTGTATTAAATCCGGGATATACTCTATTAATCTTGTGGCAAGAATCTTAGTGAACACTTTAAGTTCCACATTCAGCAGTGATATAGGGCGGTAGCTAGCGCATTGTGATGGATCTTTACCTTCCTTTGGGATGACTGTTATATGTGCCAACAGTGTCTCATTTGGTATTTTCTTTCCCTCTTGCAGTGAGTTATAAGCTGATGCACGCCGTTGTTGAAAATACTGTGGTTACGGCAGCTAGCTGCTGCAATAACAACAGTATTTAGCGCCAAAGTACCCATGTACAGGTACAGCGATTTGCGTGAAGTGGTTAAAGGAGAAAAATTCTGACATTTTAAGAAATGCAAGTAGTACATCTAGACCAGGGGTCTCAAACTCAAATTACCTGAGGGCCACAGGACGAGTTTTCATATCCCATGGGGGGGGCAGCGTCCAGCAGGACCCACAGTTCTGCAGCCAGCTTCCAGCAGGACCCACAGCTTGTGGGTCCTGCTGGGAGCCGGCTGTGGATCTGTGGGTCCTTCTGGCCTCTGACCTATGGGTCCTGCAGGCCTGTAGGCCGTGGCCAGCAGGACCCACAGGTCACAGGACAGGAGCCAGCAGGACCCCACAGGTCAGCGTCCAGCAGGACCCCACAGGTTCACAGCCAGCTCCTAGCCGGATTAGCCTGTGGATCCTGCTGGCCATGGTCTATGGGTCCTACTGGCCTGTAGGTCATGGCCAAACAGGACGCGCAGGTCCTATAGGCCATGGCCAGACGCCAGCAGGACCCCACAGGTCAGCGGCCAGCAGGACCCCACAGGTTCGCAGCCAGCCCCTAGCAGGATCCACAGGCCATGGGCAGCTCCCAGTGTTGAGGGCTGTTTTGAGGTTACTGGATGAGCACTGGGGCAGGGTAAAAAAGGTGTACGGGGGGGGGTTATGGGATGATCATGTGGCAAAACATGGCGTCACCCCTCCCTGTCTAGGCTGCACAGCACCATGCAGGCAGCGCACGGTCATGGGGCGCACCCGAAACCAGCCCCTGTAAAATGATAGTATAGGGTGGTATAGTGGCAGGTTAGGGTAGTATAGGGTGGTATAGTGGCAGGTTAGGGCGGCACAGGGCAGGCTGGGGTGGCAAAGGGCTGGTTGGGGGTGGTACAGGGAAAGTTAGGGTGGCATAGGGCAGGCTGAGGTTGCACAGGGCAGGCTGGGGTGGCAAGGGGCAGGCTGGGGTGGCACAAAGCATCTTAGAACTCTATGTAGTGACAGTTTGCAGAGTACCTTACATAGCATGACTCATGCCTGTAGATGAAGACCCGGGTGGGTGGGCGGGGCTGCTGTGTCGGTCCTCGCCTCTATCTGCTTCAGCATCATCCATAGTGAAGGAGTCTGTGGGAGGAGTGGAGGAGGCAGCCACACCCCCATGGCAACGCCAATGGCTGTATTTAGGCTGGCTGCTCTCGCTGCTCTCCAGACTCCACCCGCCGGGTGCAGGGAGCTTGAGCACACAGCCGTGGACTACAACTCCCAGAAGAACAGCGGTGGACGTCACGTGATGTTACCAACGTCAGCTAGCCCGACTTCCTCCAAGTAAACCAGGAAGAAAAAAAAACAAAAAACAAAACAAACTACAACATCATAAGCAGGCAGCCGTTGCTTATGCTTACCAGGAAATGTATCAGTATGGATCAGTCCTGCGGGCCAATTGTAACTGCTCCGCGGGCCGATACTTTGAGACCCCTGATCTAGACTATTAGAAGGCCTCTTCGGATCCTGGGGAGGCCAAAATATTAAGAAAGGAACTAGACAATGCAAGAATATAACATGAGAGGAGAAGGGAGCTATAGGGGAGATTCAGATATGGTCCGCTCAAGACAAGGGAAGTTTCACAAATTAAAAAGAGTTGCAAAGATTCCAGAGGCACTCAAAGACTGATGGAGAGCAGATAAGCAGGACAACTTCTATCTTAGGCTGCTTTCACACCGAGCAGCGCCGGGGGTAAAGCGCCACTATTTTTAGCGTCGATTTACCGTTTTTGCAGCGCTTTTAACCCCTGCTAGCAGCAGAAAGGTTTAAAAAGCGCCCGCAAATCGCCGCAGCGGCGCTTTGCCGGTGGTGCTGCCCATTGATTTCAATAGGCAGGGGCGCTTTAGGAGGGGTGTATTCACCCCTCCTAAAGCGCTGCAAATAAGCCGCTTGCAGAACATTTTTTGGACATCCTGCCAGCACAGCACCTTTCACACTGGGATTGCAGCGGAGGCTTTTTTTAAGGCGCTATATTTAGTGCTAAAGCGCCTGAAAAACGCCTCAAGTGTGAAAGGGGTCTTATAGCTGACAAAAGCAGACACTTCAGTTAATTCACAAATTACATTATTTCCTCACACTAAGCATATGTTCATTATTGTGGTGACCAAATGGCATTAGAAGGAGCACAAGTATATAAACAGTGGACTACTAGTGAACCCCTTATGTGATCTCAGTGTCACGTAGCGCCTAGTGTTAATGCCTAGTATCAACTAGTATGCACTCCACACAATATACTACTTCTTAAAGTGGATGTAAACCCTCACATATACCCAGTGAAGTAAATAGCCTCAGATAAAACAAATTTCTCTACATAAAAGTTTTACATGTATATGTGCCATCTTTAGCATTCTACACTATTTAGAAAGTGCACATTGCGTTACAAATTTAGTTTCCTCTTCCAGCAGTCAGAGGGGAGTCTGGGCATATACACTGTGTGAGCTGATTGGAGGAAAGGAATATACCCCCACTCCACAAAGACAACGGAACCAAGAAACTTGCAGAGCTGTGCTGTGAAATGGCAAGCCATCTCTAAGCAACCCCCCCCCCCCCCAACACAAATTTCCAGCTGCTTTCATCTCCTGTGTCAGAGAACTTGTCAGAAGTTATCATGCTGATAATCTAGGAACAGAGCAGCAGAAAGACATGGGACTCAGGGCTTTGGAGAGAGATAAGTAAACACTACAGATATATATTGCCTAGGTCAGATTTCATGAATGGGGTTTACATCCACTTTAACTCCTAGCCCCACAAATATCCTTAAAGTATTGTAAGGCCTTTTTTTAATCACATGGTTTTGAACAAACACACATTCTCTTTATTAACTGGCATTATGAAGGCAGCTATTTTGCCTGCAGTGCTAAAAGATCTGTGAATGGTCCACATAAATTGATCAGAAACTAGAGTACACAAAAAATAAAAACGTTCAGTAAAAATTGCATTCAGAAGGAATATAAACTTCACTTTTAAAGGGGTTGTAAAGGTTCGTTTTTTATTTTCTAAATAGGTTCCTTTAAGCTAGTGCATTGCTGGTTCACTTACCTTTTCCTTCGATTTTCCTTCTAAATGATTTTTTTTCTTTGTTTTCTTTGTCTGAATTTCTCACTTCCTGTTTCTCCTCAGTAAACTTCACACCATCATCCGAGTGGTGTGGAGTCAGCCAGAACAGCTTACTGAACAGCTAACTGAGGAGGAACAGGAAGTGAGAAATTCAGACAAAGAAAACAAAAGAAAAAAAAATCATTTAGAAGGGAAATCTAAGGAAAAGGTAAGTGAACCAACAATGCACTAGCTTAGAGGAACCTATTTAGAAAAAAAAAGCGAACCTTTACAACCCCTTTTAGTATAATTAAAGTATAGCTAAAGAGTAAACTTGTTTCTATATTTAGAGTGGCGAGAGGATAGAGTGGCGAGAGGATAGAGCCATGGCTTTATGGCTACTTGTGTTCCTGCTAGGGAAAATTCACTTGCTCCAAAATGTCCAGATCACCAATGAAAGGGAGAGCAATTAAAATGGAGTTGCCACCAGAAAAAGGAATAGGAGGGAAATCTTCCAACTGGGATGTTTGTTTTTGTGACAAAATTTCAAAAAAGAGGGGGTTTTCCACACATTGGAAAGATATCCTACCACTTCCTGGGGAATTTAAAAAGGACAGGAAGTTGAAGAAAATTTTACTAATGGGACAGATGGCAAAAAGAAAAGAAAACAAAAACAAAGCTCCGCAACATAGTTTATGAACACTCTCCTACACTATCAAACATTGAAACCAATCCAATTGCTTTTCACCACTTCAAAAAACGTCACTTATAAGCCACACAAACATTACCTAAAACTAACTTGAATGGGCTTTGCTTTTAAATTTATACACAGTAGCACCGAGCTAGCATAGTCCAGACATCAAGGTGCAGCACACATTAGATGTATAAAATGTCCCTTTGTACAATAAAGATAGAAAAACCCTAAAGGTTAGTTGACAACTACATGAAATACTAAGGTTTAAGTTTAGGATAGTTTTGATAGCCATACACTGTAGGCAACCACAACTATTGGATGAACCCCAAAATAAATAATATCCGACAGGAAAGTATAATTATTCATGAATTGTAAAAGGAGAGATGTTTTGGGACATTCCTGGGACAGCCTGTGGATAACTGCAAAGAGGTCTCATTCACAACTAGGTAGAACGCAGTTTATATGAGGTAAAGAAAGGCTCTCTAGAGCTTTTTTTTTTTTTTTTTTATTAACCCCCAACTTCTCAACTTATCAAGTCCTACTCTGTTGGTGTACATTCACTATATGTGGGTACACTTGCACACCGTTTTTGAAGGAACATGGCAGATGGATGCTCCCAAAGATTTTGGAGAACTAACCACATGTGGATGTAGGCTGCCTCAAAATCTGATCTCTTCATGTAATCCTAGACAGACTATATTGAGATCAGGACTCTGTAGGGGCCAAACCATCACTTCCAGGACTACATCTTTACAATCAAAATAGTTCTTCATGACAGTGGCTGTATATTTGGGGTCGCTGTCCTGCAGCAGAATAAATTGGGGGCAAGTCACACGTCTCACTGATGGTATGCTTGTATTTTTTAGCATTGAGCATATCGCTGATCCCGACCAAATATCCAACTCCATTTTAGGGCCGAAACAACTAAATTGATTAATCGACAACTAATCGATTATGAAAATAATCGATTACCATTTTCATAATCGATTAATTGGCCAGTAACATAATGGGGTTAAAAAAACTAAAATGAGCCCTTTACAGTACAAAGAGAGCAAATCACTACTGTAAATATTATGTAGCGGGTATATGCTTCCCTATTTCTGAATCTGGTGGGGAAACTGATGTATGGTTCCCCGGGGCCCACCAGGTGGCGCTGTCACTTTGGGCCCGGGGTTGAGCCATCGTTGCAGTGGCGTACCTCTTTTTGGCCTCTCTCAGCGGTTGGTGGGGCGGGGAACCCGCCGTGCTTGCTGAGAGGGGGTATAAAGGGGGCGGCCATTTTTGGTGGGGCGGGGGAGTCGAGTCCCAGGCACCTTCAGCCTATGGGCGGTGGTTCGTGTCGGTCCTCTAGGCGGCCTAGGCCTAGAGGACGTTCAGAGGTCGTGTTCCATCCCAGGCACCTTTAGCCTGGGGTGAGGTACTCGGAATGGAGGTCCGGAGCTCAGTGCCCACCACTGAGTTCCGCGAGGGAAGGAGATCCTAGGGAACCCCGGGAGTGGGTACCCGAATCCGGAACGCGTAATGGACCGGTGGGAGGTACTCGCTTGAAGACCTGGTGTAGCATATTGCCAGTGACAGGTGGGCCTCTCATCGGAGACCGCCTGGAAGGAAATTTCCCCTCGCTCGGAGACCGCAACCCACTTTCAGGAAGGAAAGTGGAGAGTTCATTGTGTCTGGGCCTACTCACATCCACACCTCCTTGTCTGTTCTGTTCCCTAAGGGAGTCCAACTGATTGTGTTCACTTTTGCATTGAGAAGAATAAAGGAGTGTTGGACTTTAATGGTGTGGGGCTCGTTTTCTGGCAGACGTTGTTCAAGGTAACTCTCTTTGGAGGTTCCAGGTGCAGAACACTGACCCGAAGGTAAAATAAGAACTTTGCTTACATCACACAAACATCTGCGGTGAAGGCTTGGCGTGGTGACCCCGCACTCTCTCCTCTAAGGTACCCCTAGACAAGAGACAGACGAGCTATTAGAGAGAGGAGAGAGAGGAGGCCGCTACAATTACTTTCACTGTCCCACAGTAAAACATGAACCCTTTACAGCGATTTGCTCTTTTTGTACTAATTTTATTTTTTTTAACCCCATTATGTTACTAAACATCTCAGGCCTGGGTCACACCTGTTTTTTTTGGTGCTTTTTGCAGAAACACACTACAGGTCATTTACATGGTTTCCTATGGGACACGTTCACATCCATGATTTTTTCAGCTGCTGCGTATTTGGAAAGGGCAAGTACTTTTTTTAAGGCAAAACGGTGCCATTTCGTTTTTTTGGTTCAATATACTTCAATAGAGAAGCTGCAGAAAAGCATGTAATAATGTGTTTTTGCAGCAATTTGTGTTTTTTAGTCTGCCCAACAACAAATTGGCCAAAAATAAATAAATGAAAAAATGAAAATCGCAGCAAAATTATTATTTTTTTACGGTTAATAACAGATTAATCGAAACAATAAAATCGGCCAACTAATCGATTATGAAAATAATCGTTAGTTGCAGCCCTACTCCATTTGCAGAAATGCAGCACTAAACTAGCGAGGAACCTCCTCCATGCTTCACTTTTGCCTGCAGACACTCATAGTACCGCTCTCCAGCCCTTCGACAAACAAACTGTCTCCTGCTAGAGCCAAAGATTTAAATATGACGCATCAGTCCAAAACATTAGCTGCCATTTTTCTGCACCCCAATTCCTATGTTTTTGTGCATTTTCAAGTCAAACGGGGCAGAGCTCTGAAACGCGTTGTTGCTATGGTGACGGAGCAATGATTGCGTGGAGGCAGCCGTGCTCGTAACCCGACAGCAGGTTTAGTCTGGCAACATTTATTGGTAGCGGCTCCAGCAGAGCTTCCTCCCAACCAAGCAACTTTGAGCGGTACCTATGTTGCCTTCTGATCGCCCTGGCCAGGAGACAGATTGCCACCATCTAATTCGGGACTGCCTCCACTGGCATTACAGCTCCGAAGTGTAAATGGATATGACTGTTTAATAAAAGCGGTGGCTTTCCACCAAGTTGAGATCCTTGTTCTTCCTGTTGGCTATCCACACAGAGTCTTGGATTAGTATCGGGAAGTCCATCTGTGTGGGTTCGGCTATGGAAGATGGTTCTGGGTTCCTGCCTAAAACTTCACAGTACTGTATAAATATTAGGGCCAAAACAACTAATCGATTAATCAACAACTAATCGATTATGAAATTAATCGATTACAATTTTCATAAATCGATCGGCCAGTAACATAATGAGGTTAAAAATAAACTAAAGTTAACCCTTTATAGTACAAAAAGAGCAAATTGCTACTGTAAATATTACTTTCACTGTCCCACAGTAAAAAAATGAACCCCTTACAGTAGCGATTATTTGCTCTTTTTGTACGAATTTTAGTTTTTTTAACCCCATGTTACTAAACATCTCAGGCCTGGTCACACCTCTGTTTTTTGGTGCTTCTCGCAGAAACACACTACAGTTCATTTACATGGTTTCTATGCGACACATTCACATCCATGATTTTTTCAGCTGCTGTGCATTTGGAAAGGGCAAGGACTTTTTTTTTTTAACGCAAAGCGGTGCTATTTTAGTTTTTTGGTTTAATATACTTCTAGAAGCTGCAAAAAAGCATGTAATGCGTTTTTGCGGCAATTTGTGTTTTGTAATCTGCCCAACAACAAATTGGGCCAAAAAAAAAAAAAGAAGGACAGTGTAGACAGGTCATAGTTGAACACATGTTTATCAACTGCTTGCACATGGGAAATAGACCCGGACACAGTGCTACTAAACTATTCACAGAAAACCAAGAAAGTTGCTAGTAATTTCTCAGGAAACATGGTGAAAAGCTGACAAAAAAGTCAACTTTCCCATTTAAAAACAGACGATTTCTCAAGGAGAGGAATTACAACCATTGTTCACAAAGTGCTCAGGGAAGAAATGACACCATAATGCAGATCAGCATGATGACATGTATAATGAAAGCATAAGTGAAGCACACGTCTGAATACACAGTATGAGAAAATCTGGGACCTGCATTTCTGACAGAAATGTGCAATTGACCTAGCCCACAGACCCCTGCCAGGCACTACAGAAGGGCGTGACTATTTACTTTCTCACATCTAGGTTAAAGCAATACAGCTTGGTCATGGCTGTGACTGGACAGTGAAGAAGCTGGCACTCACTGATCAGGTCAGCTTTGTGCGCCTTCCCTCCAATTAGCAAACTCAAATTGTAGCACATCATAGATTGATATACAAAAGAATACAGGGTAGTATAATAAACTGTGGTTTTATTTAAAAAATATATTACCAAACATAACTGTAATAAAAAAAAAAAAAAGTATTTTATATCTACTCTACTTGCATTAATCTAATGCAGGGTTCCAAATCACTGTGATCAGTTTATAAGGCAACACAAGCTCTATTCAAAACTATACAGGGTCATGTTCCCAGTAGCTATAGGGTCTTATTTAGTAAATCCATACATTACATATAATTTTCATATATGCCAACACACTCTTAAGAGCCAATTCACACAGGGGCGACTTTGGATCCGACTTCAAGGTCACCCCTAGTCGCCTCAAGTCGCGCTGCATGAGAAAATCAATGCAAGTGAATTGAGCCGTCTTAATGCACACTACTGCAGTCACTCTGACTTCAGAAAAGGTTCCTGCACTACTTCAATCCGACTTGTAGGCAAATTGTACCCATTGATTTCAATGGAAGTTGCCTCCAAGTCGGATCCCCTGTCTTAACAGAAGCAACTTTCCAGAAAGAGAACATTTCTCAGGCAAACCCCTCCCTCCCACAGAGCTGATTCTTGTTTGATTGGCCACTGGAAAGCCTCCTGTCCTGGAGGCGACTTGAGTCGCGTTGGAAGTCGCGCTGTGATTCAAACTCAAGTCGTGTCCAAGTTGCCTCCCAAAGTCGCGCTGGAAGTCGTGTTGCCTCTATGTGAATGGGGTCTATTTGTAGTTGTTTAAACCTAGGACAGGATTATTTGTAAAATACGTCTACAAATTAATAAGTATATATATATATATATATATATAGATATAGATATAGAGCGAGAGAGAGAGAGAGATCTATCTATGTAGCGGGGTGTTCAATTTAGGGGAGTGTCTGAGTGGTAGTTAGGCTCAGACACACTATTGTTAGGGTTAATGGACCATTTCTGTGCCATGGGAGCTAGTGTTTGTGTATAGTTCCCTGGGGCCTACAGGTGGTGCTGTCGCCATAGGTCCGGGTTGAACCACAATACAAGGTTGTGCCTCTTCTTGTCCCCTCTCGGCAGTAGTACGGCGGGGCGGGGAACCTGCTGTGCCTGTCGGGAGAGGGTATAAAAAGGGGCGGCCATCTTCCATTGGGGGTCGTCATCGTCCATGCCCAGGCACCTTCAGCCTGGGTGTGTGTGTGTCATCTCTGGGTGCCCTAGGCCCAGAGGCCTGGTTCCTGTTCCATCCCAGACACCTTCAGTCTGGGGCAAGGTACTAATTTGGAGGCCCGGAGCCCAGCACCTTCGGCTGGGTTCCGCCGGGGATCGAGGACTCCCAGGGTGCCGCCTTGCGAGGGGACCCGGATCTGGAACAAGGAGGTTACCTGTGCCGAAGACCCAGCACAGAGTCGTAGTGACGGTGGGGACCTCTGGTAACTCTCCGGAGGGATGTCTTCTCCCTCACACGGGCCAAGTACTTTCTAGAAGGAAGTTTGCTTACAGGTCAGTGGCAGTGGCCTAACAGGGCCGTGCCCTATTCACCCGGTCAGTGGCAGTAACTTCCTATTCACCTGGTCTGTGGCAGAGACCAACCTCATGGTCTGTGGCAGAGATCGTGCGCCAAAGCTGTTTGTGAAGCCTAAACAGTCAAAGAACCTGATTCAAGTTTGTGCCTAGACCTCCTCCCACCTAAGCTGTCCTGTGTCTTGTTCCAACCTCTCTGCTGTCAAAGAGGCATATTTATTATCCGTGTGAAATAAATATAGAAGTCGGACTTTCAGTTGGTGTGGACAGTTACATTACTGGGGGAAACATAAGGACTTGCATCTATTTAAGGTAGAGGTGAGAATCATCCTCGGGAGGATTCAACTCCAGCCGCAGGCAGGCCCCAAAACCAACACCACTCAACCTCCTTACTCAGGAGGGTTCGGGCTTGTGGTGCGGTGTGCCTCTCCCCTCCCTGCGAGGAGCCGAAATACACACAAAAAGGCAGGTGGGGGAGAGGTGGGGGCACACACACACACACACACACACACACACACAAAGACAACTATAAGGGTTTAAAAAAAAAACTACAGTTCATTAGTTTACCTTTGCCTGATTAATCCCTCCCTCATTAAAATAAGCCATTTATATAAAATCAACAAGCATTTCAAAAGCCTATAACAAAAAATAAATGATTCCAGCTGTGGGAAGATGAAGTAAAAGCATTTCTTTATAATACGATTCAGAGAATTCTTACATGTACTAGTTGTATACGCCAGGAAATCGCTGCATGGACAGGTTGTCAGCTGTGCTTTATCAGGAAACTTAACAATTCATATGCTGTGAAAATTATTCGGTGCATACAATATGCACAAACAGGAGTGTTTGTAACACAATAAGGAGAAGTGAAATGCTATGGAAATATTTCTATCCTTTCTTTCTGCAAAAAAGGTTAGCATTAATGCTTTCATTGTTAAACTGAACCTGTGCTCAGATTATGAAAAATAAAGTATCTACATGAGCAAGCAATAAAAGCACTTTAAAACAAGCTATCATTTATCTCTGTAGCTATAATCATTGTGAAGAAATAGTGATACATTTGAATCAATAAACAGCATAAAGAGGAATACATATTCACTACCCACTAGAGTATAAAACCTTAAACTATAAATCGTTTATTATATATATATATATATATATATATATATATATATATATATAGCGCGTGATACATAGGTAGTGTGTATACTTTATTTTGCGTATTCTACAATGCAATGGGAGAAAATTAAAGTGGTTCTAAAGCCTTAAAAGAGAAGTATGGGAATAGAGGTTACTGCACATTCATACTTACCTAGGTGGATGCAGCATCAGTCTGATGCTGCATCTTTCCCCCCCGGCGCCTCTTTACTGAGAACCGAGTGAACGAACATTGCCGATGGCTTGGTTCTCAAAGATCCTAAAGCAGACGGCTGCTGCCTGTCAATCAGCAGCTCTCCTGCTCTGCTCCTCCATGCTCACTGGAGCTCTAAACTGTGGAGGGGCGGTAAGGGGCCATCTCAGCGGCTCGCTGGGAGGCCGAGGCGGCTATCAGACCAGGCACCTGGTGGATCCAGAGTCCCAGAGTCGGGATGACGTGGTGCCTGGACTGATATTGGCAACGTCAGCAGAGAGCGGACTTCAGACCTCTCTCTGCTGAAAACTGGTCAAAGGCGTGCAAAACAAATTGCACTCCTGTGACCAATAGGAGAAGCCCAGCCAAACGAGCTCAGGCTAGACTTCTCCTTTAAGATTTTTTTATCTTAAAGTGGAGGTTCACCCAAATTACAACACTTTTATCCTTATCGCACCACATATATATCGAAATGACTTCCGGTTTCGGACTCCCACGGGAGTAGGCGTCTCCAGTTTGTTCCCCGGCGCCGCAGTGTTTACTGGGATCTCACCGCAAGGTCTCCTGGGATCACAGAGTCATTCTTCCCAGGAGACAATGCGGAACTCTGTTCAGAAAAATCTTGCATACCATCACAACAGGGCGTGTACTTTAAATGACGCCACCCGTTGTGATGGCAACCAGTACGTTTTTGGCGCTACTCGCCGCAAACACTGCGCAGGCGCGAGAACTAGCGGTGAATGCTGGAAGATCAGCATTCACTGCTTCCAGGAAATGGTTGCTTGTGGGCTTCACAATGCCCACAAGCAAAATGGAAACTCCCTGAAAACAAAAAATATAAGTTCATCTTTGACACGAAAACGGACAGGCTGTATTTGCAGAAACCAAACAAGTGAATACAGCTTTGCATTGTAATACCCCATTGAATGCTCAAAAAAAAAAAAAAAAGTTTGGCCGGGGAACCCCCGCTTTATTGCATTCTATGCAACAAGATAAAAAAATATCTTCTGTGCCAGAGGATCCTCCCAGCCCCCCTTATACTTACCTGAGCCCATTTTCGATCCAGTGCTGTGCTTAAGAGCAATGGCTCTCTCTTCTAACTGGGCAAATTGATAGCAGTGGGAGCCATTGGTTTCTGCTGCTGTCAAATTCTGTAACGAAAGTGCAGGGAACGGGGGGTGGGGGGGGGGTCAGTGCCAAGCTGCACAGTCTTTGTCTATAGGCACAAAGTGGATCAGAATCAAGCCAGCACGAGTGCCCCCATAGAAAGCAACTATGGTGGGCACTTTACAAAGAGGAGGAGCCAGGAGCGCCAGCAGGGAATCCCAGAAGTGGATCAGGCTGCTCTTTGCAAAACATTTGCACAATGTATGACATGAGATAGATAGATAGATAGATAGATAGATAGATAGATAGATAGATAGATAGATAGATAGATATCTATATATCTATCTATCTATCTATCTATCTATCTATCTATGAAAAACAAAACAAACAAAAACACACAATCCAATCCTTTTAAGGTTTCAGATTAAAAAAGATAAACTAGTGGTTGTGTTCTATGAAAGCAGAATCTTGGCTGCCTGCCAGCTCTCTAAACACACAGCAGACATTCTGATGGTCTAGCCGCCTTGCTGCAGTGGTTCTGCTAGATCTGAGATTTCATTTCACATGTGCTGCTGGCTTCTGGGTTTACCTATGGGCATCACCTGCTCTACTGTGGATTTATATCTTTTTCCCTTCTATCACTTCCTGGGTGGCCTCCCAGTTTACTTCCCTATATACAGACATGCTCAGTTCAGCCCAAGTTTTCCTGAGAAACTTCCTGGTTCTCAGAGCTCCTGTTTGCCTAGTGTTACGTGTATTCAGCGTCTGACTTCCCATGTACCAAACCTGGCTTAGTCTTCCATTTGCGCTTGTCTGCCTCCCGCCCTGACCTCAGCTCATTTCCCGGATCCTCTTCTGTCTCCAGCCATCTGTACTTCGCAGACCTGACTGATCTCCTCCTCAGCTGGGCGTATCTACGGGCTGTGACCTGGTTCCAGCTTGCTCCAAGTCATCTCCACCATCAGGGGCCCTGATGAAGAAGCAGGCTGGGGCTTAGAGTCTGCACCCTGGTGAACAATGGATTGTGTTCTGTAAGGGCCCACTACCCCCAAAACCTGATTACTGTTAGAAATGTACTCAAAGCCAAGTTTAGGCCCCATTTACATGCGAGCTGGGCGTCTTTGGTTGTTGCTCAGTTTTTTTTTTTTTTTTTAAAGGATTTGTACAGATGTTTTTGCTGGAGTTTCAGGCTTGCGCATGGTTTTTAAACAAATCTTTTAACCAATGGAAACATACTAACCGGCATTTCTCAGGTGGTCCTATTAAAGTCTATTTAAGAGGACCACATGAACACATGGTCCTATTAAACTTGTGTTCATGCCAAAACATGTGACTTCTCCAAAAGATGCCCTTGTAGTTTCAGCAACAAGCGACATGATGCTCAGGTGTGAATAGGCTCCATTCAATAAAATGGAAATCTTCATGTTGACACGCTTTGAGTGCAGCTTCAAATTGCTCTTCAAATTGCTCTGGTGTGAACGGGGCCTAGAGTCTCTGCTTTGATCTTTGAGGAATAAGTAATTAAAAGAGAGTAGTGAGAGCTTGTTTTAAAAGCTCTTTTATTGCTTCTAAAGAAGGCTTAAAAGTAGTATTAAAAGGCGCAGTTAAAAAAAAAAAAAAAAAAAAAGTATTCTGCTTATCTGCTCTGTACGATGGTTTTGCACAGAGCAGCCCCAATCCTCCTCTTCTCAGGTCCCCCACTGGCTCTCCTGGCTCCACCCCTTTGACCAGTGCCCCCAAAAGCAGGTCACTTGCTATAGGGGCAGTAGTTCGCTCCTGAGCCCTGCTCTATGCATCTATGAAGACACAGAGCCGCGGCTCAGTCCCACCTCCCGCTCTCTCCTCATTTGTTCACTGGCTGTGATTGACAGCCTATGGCTCCCACTGCTGTGTTTTAGACAATGAAGAGACAGTCAAGGCTCCAGTGCACATTGCTGCATCGAGAGGGGCCTTAGGGGAGAATTAGGAGGGCTGGGGGGGGGGGGGAGCAGCACACAGTTTAACTTCATCCATAGAATGCATGAATCTAATAAAACCTTCAGCCTTTAAAACTCCATTTAATGTGGAATCCATAATTACCGAAATTCGTTGTTCCTGAAGGAAAAAAATTACTAGCGTTTGCCATGTCAAGGAGTTACTCCACCTATCCAATATCCATCCAGCCCAAAATCACATTTGAGAGTGCAGAACGTGATTGACCTAACAAATATCAAATTCTAACAATTTTTTTTTTACATAAAGCAGAGCCGATTAATATGTGGCATTTCACTACTCGGAAAAAGAATTCCAACATGTCTAGTCCTTTCAAGTGAAATAATTAGGATTTCCATGTTAAAATTAGACATCCCTTTCATAAAGGCTAAGCTAACAAGCCTCCTAAATCAGTGTCGCTTAAACTTAATTAATTCTGCCATTTAGGATATAATTGCAGTAACCAATCCTATGAAATCCATCCCTACAAAGGGGATTAGTCATTTCCTGCTACTTGAAGGGCATGAAGCTTGGGTGAACTTTCGAGTGAAACTCCAGGTAAAGGGGGAAGAAAATTTTTTTCCATTTTCACTGAAAAAAAATTGTATTTAAAAGAAAAAAAAACGGATAATTAGGACCTTTATACACCAAAAATCATGCTGACAATTTAGGTTCTAATGAATTCATACACTGTTGTCATCCTGAAAGCTTTCAGGCACTGGCTTAGAGGAAGAGAGCATAGAGGCCACTTCACCAGGATGGATATACCCATTTTTAATAGGGGTGTTGAAGGAATACAGAAACTGATAGTAAATATATTTATGCCAACATATTTAGCTACTCAGGTTGAGGTTCTTCAAGTGTGGCCAGCGTGATTCAAGAACTACAATTCATATGCTATCGGGCAGTGGTCTCCACTGTGGCCTTTGCTTGCCTTCATCTGGCCCTTTGGGCAGTGGTTCCTCTCACTGATACAAGATACTAGTCCTCCCACTGGCACCAACATCTGGCCCCCCTAAAGTCTGAACAATGAACTGGTCCTTGGTTTAGAAAGTATGGAAACCCCTGCTATGGGAGATATGCACTTCGCGTTTTGTTCACTTAAGCGATAGAGGGACATTTTAAAGTGGTTGTAAACCCACTTTGTAAACAAACACCTACAGGTAAGCCTAGATTAAGGCTTACCTGTAGGTGCATGAAATATCTCCTTAACCTACACGGTTAAGGAGATATTTGCATTTAAAAGCGGCAACGCTGACATCACGCGCGTGCGCATGGGGTTAACCCCATTCACAAATTCGGCTAGGTCGCAGCATTCGACGACGTAGCCGAATTCGACGGCTCACGCGCGCATGCGCGGAGTCACGTCTTCGCCGCTCCGGCCAATCACAGCGCCGGAGCGGCGCTGTGATTGGCTGGTGCGGCGATGCCCGGAAGTAACATTCCGGCCATCGCCGCAGCGATGGATGCGGCTGAAAAGGGAGACGAGGACGGCTTCGGGGGCCCCGATCTAAGGTAAGTGATGCATAATGAGTCATTATGCTAGTCATATTAGCTCATTATGCCTTTCTCTTACAGGTCGTTGGGAAAAAAAATAAAAATAGTGGGTTTCTAACCACTTTAAAGCCCTCACCAAGATTAAATCAACAATTTGATGATTGCCCAATCCTCATGAGTAGTAACAGATACTAAGACTCCTGATCACAATTCTCCAGAGTAAAAATGGAGGGTGGTGTCCCCAGGTGCCCAGTTAGTGAACAAAGATGCAGGCTTATGTGAAGAGAACAAAAAAAAAAAAAGTCTCTTTCTTCGCTAACCTGTGAGGATAAATCATGCAAACATTGGACTACATCTAAAATCTATCACCGAGTTTGGACTTTGCAATTTCCATGTACGATTTTTTCACAGTCAATACGGTCTAGAAAATACCTAAGGGGGGAAAGACCAGTACATATGTGATCCCTAACAATTCCAGGCAACTTTTTCTTCTGAAGGTGAAAAAAATGAAGCGCTAAGTGTCCAAAAAACGTCGGAAGAAACCTAGGTTCTACAAGTGCAAAAAATATATATAAATCTGGAACCAATTAAAGTCCACACTGTCGCTGACAAGTGGGTCCACCGGCTCTGGTAAGAGTACCCCATTCATTTCTAATTTTGAAGAACTGTCTAATGATCCACTTGGCTTCCAACCCAGTCTTCATCACTTATTCACCATATATATATTTTGTGGTATGGACATCATTGGTCACTTTTCACATTTGTGTGGACTTTAATTGGTTCCAGATTTATATATATTTTTTGCACTTGTAGAACCTAGGTTTCTCCTGAGGTTTTTTGGACACTTAGTGCTTCATTTTTTTCACCTTAACTGTATTTTGTAGGTTAGTCACATTATTTGGCAGCAGCCGTTTGTGTTCACGATTTATAAGACCAGCGCACATTTAATTTTGTGTGAACTTTTTCTTCTCATTTAATTGCTGTCCATTTCCATCAGTGCGTCAACACCACAACGAACGTTCGGGTTTGTTTACGTCTTGTGCTTTCCTACTGTCTAAATAAAAACAGCTGATTTCTATAAATCCTAAAACACAGAGTTGTAAATCCAGTCACAACACAGCTCCAAACACATAGATCTAATACAGCTCTGTAAAAATATTTACTGGAAGTGGGATTATGTAACCTCCCTCTTAGAAATTACCATTTAATTACAGTGTGTGAAACAACTCTGCAGAGGCTTTTTACAGCTGTTTACACCGGGTCATACGTATCAGAGAGAAGGCCACCAAAAAGTGAAGCCATCCTGGGGTTGTCAAGGAACAGTGGCTAAAAAAGCACTATTAAAGTAATAGAGACACTTAAAGTACAGGGCTTAGGCCTGTACAGTGTGTGTTTATGCACCCCAGATTGAAAGGTGTTCTGTGCAGACCACCCCAGATGTTTGCTGAAAATCAATGACAAGGTGGCTGTATGGACCTTCCCACACATTCGAGATAGGGACACAAGGCACTGTTCACAGTCAATCTGCATCCAGGGCTGTGCATCTGTCCCTGTACAGATGGAAATGCTCCGATGTGGGGGAAGTTCTGTACATCCACTGCCAGCTTGTCATTGACCTGTCGCTCCTGGTCTCATACCCATGTGAATGAGCCCTAAATGTCCACTTTGGAAAACGTATGTTTATTTCGTTTAGTGGATAAGATAAAGCGGTGTTGCATTCCGACAGTGGAACTTCACCACCCCTTCCTCTCTAGTTTTCCAGAAGGACCCTGCTTAAAGAGGAAGTAAACTCTTCCCCCCCCCCTTTTTCCTTCCCTGTACGCATTGCATACTAGCACATTATGTGACACTTACCTGCAAACGAAGCCCGCGTCATCCCCGCTCAAGGCCGCAGCCATCTTCGCCCGTCTCCCTTCCAGGGCCACAGACTTGGGCTGTGTGAGTAGCTGGAGCCGCATGGCATCACTCCTGTGTACGCGTGGGGTTAAAAAAGGGTCAACTTCCATTCACGAGAGGCCTCATAAATATGTACGTCTGGCATGAAGAGGTTAAGAGAAACATTGTTTGTGGCCCACCAGGGCATAGCTATTAAATGGAGGATTCCATCCTTCCCTAAACTAGCCAAATGCAAATCATTAATCAGATTTTCCCTTATGAAAATTAATGACAAAAAACGCCCCAAAAAACCCCCCAAAAAACACAAGATTTAAGTGATCATTATCGCAAAACAAATATTTAACGCATTTGGTAAATAATGCATGTTTTTAACGAATTGATTACTTTTCATGCGATATTTATCGCTTAGAGAATTGACCCCAATATTGTGCAATGAGAGCGGTTTTTGTTCCAAAATAAAAGCTGTCCAGATTTGAAAAATCAGACATTTTTAGGTTTCAGACTTTAAAGCGGAGTTCCACCTAAAAGTGGAACTTCTGCTTTAAGCACCCCTCGCCCCCTTACATGCCATTTTTTTTTGGGGGGGGGGGGGTGGGTGCTTAGTTTTCAGTGGGACTTTCTGCTTCCGAGTACAGGCCACCTACACGACTCCTCCTCTCCCCCTAGGCGGCCCCTCCCTCTCTGCAATCTTCTGGGACACGTCACAGGTCCCAGAAGATTGCCTGTCCAATCGGAGAGTGCGCCCAGCCTTGAAGCCACAAGCTGTCACGGCCGGGTACCCACAGTTTCAATGGAGGCGCCGTGGAAAATAGGGGGAGAGGAGCGAGGCTCTGTGTGGCCGCATCGCTGGACCGTGGCTGTTTATTAAAAGTCAGCAGCTACACTTTTTGTAGCTGCTGACTTTCAAAAAAAAAAATATAAAAAAAAAAGCCTGGAACTCAGCTTTAAAGAGGAACTGCAGCCTGCTCACATAATTTGTAATAAAAACATCTTTGCCCTTCCGTAGCTTCCCTCCGACCACTTTGCATATTGTTTTATATATACTGTGATTCTATGCTTGCCAAATATGCTGCAGAAATCCCCCCTCCACTGAGTTTGGCTGCAACCATTTCAACTGTGGGCAGCTGAAGCTGCTGCCTGTTCACTTCCTGGATTTACAGAGGCACACCTCCAGCTCTGCAGCCTTCATTGGCCCTCTTATGACTCATTCCCCCTCCCTTCCTGGCAAACTCACAATCTAATTGTACCAAAATTGCACAATCACCTTTAAGTTTACCAACAAGTAGGCAAATCCTCCAATGTGACCTTAATACGGTAATAAAAAAATAAAAAAAACTCTGCTCCTAATCATTTGATTACACTCACCTAACACACAAGCAAACATTTAGTAGGGCTCACTGCCTATCCCAAGCACAAAGGCAGAGCCATTTAGGAGCATAGTGCTTCATACCTACTGAAGCGGGCCATGTAGGATTCTCTATACATGTAGAGCAAGGTCCTAAACAATTCAATTTCTATTCAATCAAGCAGACCTTGCTGTGAGTAAATTTAAAGGCAATTGTACAGATCGATCAGACTGACCTAGGTCACCAGGTTAAAGGACACTGGACAAGGACATTCGCCCATGCACTTTTAATTACCATCATGCACCTGCATGGTCAGTCAATTGTTCCATTTATCATAGTGATGTGCACAGAAATGCTGGCAGGAGAGTTCCTGTGCCTGATGGGCTTGCTCAGACAGATGATGAGCCCCAAGTCAGCCATGCATGCAACGTTTTGGACGCTTTCCATTAACTTCAGTGCAATCTTTGTTTAGAGACTAGGCCAGTCACACTTCCCAACCATTAAATCTGCTACAAATGGCAAGTGACCTACATTTTCTAACAGGTTGGCTTTTTGTCACCAAGAAATTTCATTTTTAAAGATATAAATGTAAGACACTTGAATTTGCAATATGTTCACATATATCCTGTAGCCTAAAACATTACATAAATCGTGCCTTTTGCATAATGCAGATTTAAAAGTAATTTTTTTTTTCTTAAATGCAAAAAAGTATACCAATTGTGTTTTTTTGGTTTCATAAATTTTCACAAATTGTATTACAGTGTGTTCAACAGAAGACTCCTGTAGTTCCCATAATAGCAAGCTATTAAGAAAAAATAAAAATATAATATATATATATATATATATATATATATATATATATATATATATATATGCAGCTTTGTCATGAGTGCTCTGCATGAAATCTCTGTAGACTCATTGTACTGCAGCACCAAAGAATTTGATAAAAATCAGCTGCAGCAGGGGGCAGTTGTAGCAACTACCTGCATGGATATACATCAGGGAGAGAGCCATCCTGAAGACTGAATGCCCATAAAACCACACAAAAAACTGCCTGAGCCCCTGTAGAATTCAGATACAAAAAAACAAGGGTCAACTGCTAAATGGCTTGAGGAATTGGGACCGCTGCGATAGCAGCCAAAGCCATCATCTCACATTAGGAGCGGCTCTCATATAGCATTGGACGCAGTAAATCTGCGGTGAAGAAAGGCTGCGTCAGGGAAATCCCAGAAGCTTACCCTGGAACAGGTAAACTCACAAGTCTTGGCAGCCATTACAGCATGCAATACTTATGTATCTGAGAAAATATGGAAGTTAAAGCAGAACTTAAAAAAGGCAAAACTTGTTTTCATTTTGGACAGGATTTTTTATTTTTTTTATCTGTGTCCCATTGGGAAGTTTTTCTTTTACTTCCTGTTCCATAGCCAAATCAGGAAGTGAGAGAAAATCCCTCAAAAGTGAGGAAATCTATGGTTGTCACTAGGGTCAACAGAACATACATGCGGCCCCTCGTTAAAAACAGTAATAAAACTTTTTTTTTAACCTTGTAAGACAATGGCATAATGTGCATCGCATACTAGCACATTATGGAGATATTTACCTTAGAACGAAGCCCTCCAGTGGCACGCTGTCACCACTGAAGGTGCTTGCATCTTTACCCGTACAGGCAAGCCTTATTATAGGCCTTATTATAGGCTTAACTGTAGGTACAAGTTAAAAAAAAGGGTTAGCTTACACTCGCCGAGAGGCCTCATATATATATGTACGTCCGGCATGAAGAGGTTAAGAGAAACATTGTTTGTGGCCCACCAGAGCATAGCTATTAAATGGAGGAATCCATCCTTCCCTAAACTAGCCAAATGGAAATCATTAATCAGATTATCCCTTATAAAAAAAAAAATTTGTATGGGAATAAAAATTGTCCCATAAAGTTTCAGAACACAACGGGCCTATGATGTAACTCTGACTTTAATTTTGGAATGACCTCCCCACTCTGAGTCACTTGCACTCTACTTTGTATACTCTTACCTCTTTGTATAGTATTATATAATGACCGTATGTAACAAAAGCACACAAGAGACTGTTGCAGTTTAGGTTCTTAATTTTAGAATGCGTATTTGTATCCAGATGCTTTCTATGAATTCAATGAACGGAGTAAGAAAAAAAACAAAAACAAACTTGTAATTCTGCTAAAAGCAGAAATAACGGACCCATCAGTACTAACTGTAGAGCTTTTACTTGAGGAAACAATATCCAATTCTTCATAGCACTGTTTAGTACCAAAGATGGCTGCTCTTGCCATCAGGTGATCTAGAACCATGATATGCATTAAGGCCCCATTCACACCTTTAAAGCAATGCACACACACGCTATATATGTGCATTACCATTCACATTAAATGTCTTTTTAATGCACTTACACCCTGGCTATAGAGCTCCGCAAAAGCACAGACGTTACATTGCCAAAAATACTCCAAGTGCATTTTTTTCATGCAATGAGACTCATTGTTTGTTCAAAAATGCATTAGATGAGTTAATTCAATGTGCATTAATGCTAACTGGAATGTGTCAATGGGCCTTAAAGAGGAAGTAAATCTTCTAAAAAAAAATCTTTTTCTGTCAAAAACCCCTGCAAGAGAAAGGCATTATGAGCTAGTATGCCTAGCATACTAGCTCATTATGTGGCACTTACCTGAAATCGAAGCCCCCAAAGTCCTCCTCCGCCATGTCCCCTCGGAGCTTCTTCCTGTTATCGCCGCTCCGGCGCCGGGATTGGCCGGAGTGGCAATGACGTCACACGGATGCGTGCGGGGCCGGCATGATCCCATACATGCAGCCGGTATGTAGTGTGCATGCGCCGTTGTCTTAATCTAGGCTTACCTGTAGGTGCAAGCTGTCAAAGTGGGTTTACAACCAAATGGTAAAAAAAAAAAAAAAAAACACACGCACACACACACACACACACACACACACACACACCTTATTTACACAACAGTGTACAAAGAATTTTATTATAATAATTAAACTGCAGACTTGTTAGCCAACAGAGTGATCCAACCTGTGACGTGCATTAAGGAGGAACAGAATTGCAGTTCTAGCAATATATAAAAATCATACAATGGTTGCTCGTATCGCAAAGAATGCAATTCTGTATGAGACATCGCATACCAAGCTCCAGGAAGTGTGAATTCTTGCCAGTGCCTAATCTCTTATCACAGACAAACATACTGTCGTTTTGGATCTTACTCTCAACCACAGGAGTGATCACCAACAAAATACAAAAATAAGCGATAAAACACGAAAATGATACACAACCGCATGTTTAGAACGAATATTGTAGCCCGATGAAAGACAACCATTTATAAAATTCAACATTGTGAAGGTACTGGGCTACTTTAATATGGAAATTTACACATACTACTACATTGTCAGGATCCCTGCAAAACCAGGACCTGCTTTGTGACATTAGCGTGCTTCGTCTGTCTGCCGAATCCGGGTCACAGGAGTGCAGGACTAAGGGCACTTCTGTGACCCACGGGAGAAGTATGGCCAAGAGCTTTAACCCATACTTCTATTAACAAACTTTCTCCTTCTGAGAGGCCATTCTGGAAGGAGGTCACCTGCTCCATCATCAGCAGGAGGAACAGGTATTTAACAAAGTGAAGGCTCCAACAAAGTGGCAGAGGAATGCATAAAAGAGGGGAGGGGGTGTCTATTTTTACAAGATAACATGTCGCTTGTCCTGAATGGGCCACGTGTCTGTGTCTCTATAACATTACAATTAAGGGAAAGGCTGCAGGGAGCTGGCATTCTTCAGACACAAATCGCATGCATTCCTTTTCAATTTTTGCCTTACAGTAGAACTAAAAAGTTAAAATCATAAAAACAAATACATTGCTAGCAAGTTTTTTTTTTAAATAAAAAAAAAAAAAAAAAAAAGGAAAAGAAGACGACTTTCAATGTCTCCTTTACCCGACTTTTTAATGCGATTTTACAAAAAGTTATTTGACAAAAAGTAAACAGTCACAGATTACAAATGTTGCATAGAAATTGGTTCATCTACATGAGTAACACCGTAAACTGCAAAAATGTGTGGGGAAAAAAAAAATAACTGTCTAAAAGTTAAGGGCTGGTGAAACTTTACTAGGAGGGAACATCAATTTACTATGGAGGTCTTTAGGAAACAATTTTTTGGCCAGACCAAATAAACCTATATGATCAGCCAACACATGTTGAAGTCATCATAGATTTTAATTTTAGAACACAACATAGTGTGAAGAGATGGGATATATAAAGAAAAGAAGATTAGAGAGTCTAGACCAGCCTCTCAACCTTTTTAACATGGAGTAACCCTTGAACCAACCTTCCAATCTCAAGGAATCCCCTGCCAATAATGACTATCTACAGCTCATGGTACATTAGTGTGATGGTCAATAGAAATAATGCTTCTTGTATTGGTGGTCATGGGGAAGAATCCCCCCTTGCAGATTGCTAAAAAGATCAATGTGCTCAGTGGTTCTATAAATCGGAAAGGCAGAAATTGCTCATTGCTCAAGGAACCCCTGGCAACTTCTGGGAGGAGAGCTAGGGTGTTCCACAGAACTCCGATTGAGAAAGTCTCATCCAGACAGAGGCAGAGAGCGGAAGGGAAAGTAAAAGTGGGGCGATGCAGAAGACTATGTAGGACAAACGCAGCAGAATATGCAGGTCAGATTTCAGATATACTCTCACTCCAGTCCACTTCCCGCCCATAGGTTGAAGTTGTTATGCCTTGAGGATGCCTGCAGCTACAGGCATCATCCCAGTATCTTTTTTTAAGCCAGTTTTTTTTTTAAGCTATTCAAGTGGCCGATTGGCCGCTGGATTGCTTTTACAGGCAGCAGGAAGGGACATACCGCCGCCCACTGGCACCTCTCCAGGCTCTCCTGTGTGATCCGAGAGTTTGGTATCCAATCTGGCGCTTCCACCCAGCTACCACAAACCGACAGTGAACCATCTCTGCTCCTGGGAGGCCAGAAGTGTCATGACGTCACTTTCAGTTTTGGCAGATGTAAACAATGCCATTTTTTTCCCCCTAGAAAGCAGAGATCAATGTTTTTTTATCTCATGCTTTCCAGGGTAGAGGAGAGATTTGGTATGTTTGGACCCCAAATCTCTCCATAAAGAGGACCTGTCATGCCTTATTTCCATCATAAGGGATGTTTACATTTCTAGTGATAGGGATAAAAGTAATAAGAAAAAATTAAAGGAACAGTGTATAAAAGAAGCACCCCCATCCATTCGTATTTGCGCGTAGCTGTGAACGCATATGTAGGTCACTCCCGTATATGCAAATGGTGTTCGTACCACATGTGAGGTGTTGCCACGATGGTTATAGCCTAGAGCAATAATTTTAGCACTAGACCTCCTCTGTTACTCTAAACTAGTAACCTGTAAAAAAAAGGTTAAAGCATCACCTATGGATATTTTTAAGTACCGTAGTTTGGCACCATTCCACGAGCGTGCACAACTTTAAAGCGCGACATGTTAGTTTTCTATTTACTTGGCGTAAAATCATATTTTATAGTTTTTCAAAAAATTGGGTTATATATAGTGTTTTTGTGCATTAAAATTAAAGTGAATTTTTTCCCCCCCCAAAAAAAATTGCGTTTGAAAAACCGCTGCCCAAATACTGTGTGACAAAAAAATTTGTAAAACAGCATTTTATTCTCTAGGGCCTCCGCTTTGAAAATATATAATGTTTGGGGGTTCTGAGTAATTTTCTAGCACAAAAATTATGACTTTTACAAGGAGGGAAATGCCAGAATTGGCCCATTAGGGAAGTAGTTAAAAAGGTCACATGAGAAAGTGTAAAAAGCTCATAGGTTTGGTCAGGTGCGAGTGGTAGGAACTTTTAACAACCATGCTTTACAGGTATGTCCATCAGTTAAGTGTGTCATTTGTAATAGCTCAAACTACCTTTAACTGTGCTAATTCATTAATTCTACCATGCTATTCAGTGATGGTAGGGGGTATTGTGCTCTTAAGATTGAACTAAAGTCTGCAAATACATCTGATTCAGTATGATGTCCACAAGCTCGCTCCCCCACCCCAGCATCTTCTACCCAACTTCTTTTAATGGGTTACTAAACCCACAACAGTAAAAAGTGTCTCTATATGCAGCAAAGCATGCTTTTTATCACTGTGGCACCTAAGGAGTTAATCCTCTGCATTGTGTAAAAAGGTGGTTTGATCCTGTCTTCTCTGATCCTCCCCATATTCCACTGTCCCAAAACCATCTCCTGATATAACAGCTTTTGGAGTCACTCTGCGCATGCTTAGTTTGGTGTGTATTGCTAGAGTGTTTTTTTTTTCTTGAGAGGGCGCATGTGATCAGCACAGGGCCAATCAGCACTGTCCAGACAGGGGATTAGGGATCATGCAGCCTCATAGGACAGTCAGAGCAGAATGAAAACTCCTCCTACAGGTTTTAACCAGACACTGATAGTAGTCACAAGACTGCTATACACTGCTGATGAGAAAAGGTATTTAGCAGTTTATATTTACTAAAATCATTGCATTTCCATGTTCCGTGTACTGTGGGAGACCACATAAAGTGTTACTAAACCCAGGACCCTGCGTTCACTATAAGTGTGAGATTCTCAGCCAGAGGGGAATGATGGAACTCCTGCCAATGTGCACAAGAGTTTGTTAATTCTGGAACCAAGGCATGCTGAGAATGTACACGGAGCTGCGAATGCACAGCTTAGTGTACATTCTGCCACTGTTAAAATATAATGTCCCAGCAGGGGGATTCCTCCATCCACCTTATTTGTGTGGATAGACGAAACGTTTTCTAAACAAGAAACACCAACTATGCATGCCCAGTGTTATTTGGCCTTGCTTAAAGCGGTTGTATAGTCTTTTTTTTTACTTTTACCTACAGGTAAGCCTATACTAAGGCTTACCTGTAAGTAAAAGAAATATCTCCTAAACCTACACGGTTTAGGAGATATTTGCAAAAAAAGACATGCGCCGTAGACAACGGTGCATTCACAGGGTTAATCCCATTCAGAATTCCGGCGCTGCCGGAATAGAAAGCTCCAGCGCGCATGCGCGGAGTGACGTCTTCGCTGCTTCGGCCAATCACAGCGCCGGAGCGGCGCTGTGATTGGCTGGAGCGGCGATACCCGGAAGTAACCTTCCGGGTATCTGAGGAGCGATGGCTGCGGCCGGAGCGGGGGACGAGGATGGCTTCGGGGGTCCCGATCTAAAGGTAAGTGATTCATAATGAGCTAGTATGCTAGTCATACTAGCTCATTATGGCTTTTTCTTGCAGGTAAATAAAAAAAAAAAAAAAAAAAAAAAAAAAAAAAGTGTCTGGGTTTACAACCACTTTAACAGATTCCAGCACTCCTATCACATTTATGTTATGTGTTCTGCCACAGGTATATAGATCCTTAGTGTGTCTGTTGGGGTTTACCAGGTGGGTGTGGTGTATGGCTGATGCACATTGGAGAGAGGGTACTGCCTGAACTCTCTTCCTGTCCATCTTAACCACCTCCATTCAATCTTGTGGATATAGCAATTAGGTGCAAAGAAGGCTGGGTGTTAAGTGTCTGAGGCTATTAGGGTAATGTCAGTCAAGGTGGGTAGTTGGTTAGTAGGGGTGTCTTCCGGGGGTTGCGGATGTTGCAAGAGGTTGCTGCTTGACTGAGAAGGTTGCATCTCTCTAGGCCTCCTCTTGGTACTGGGAGGGTGCTTGCTCGGAAAGAAACAGCCAAGTAATAGCTTTGCTATTTTGCAATGAGGAGTCCTTTGTGGTTTGTGGCTTGTGGCAGAAAAGCGGTTATTTCCCATTTCTACTTTGGTACATGACACAGAAAGCAGGCCTCCCCAATAGCAATATTGTTATGACTGAATGAGGCACATGCACAGTGTAGCTCATGTGCCACCATCAGCAAAGTGTAGAGTAGAAGCCAGGTGCCATGACAACTTAAACTTCACTGAGCATTTGCAGGGCGTTACACTATCAAATGGCTGAAGATTCAATTTACCCAGACCCCACAGAAGAATAGAAGATGGCAGAAGTGGTGGGGAACATGGAGCTTGCATATCTGGAGGAGGCAAACTCAAGGTTAAAGTCCACTATTAGACATATACTCCCACAAAAAATAGCCCAAAGTAAACCACTTTTTGGGGGGTAAACTGGAGAAAAGTAAATACATCATTCAATTTGTTTCAGTTATTATCCCAACAAGAAGTCGAGGGAAATCTCCCCAATTGGGACCCAGGCCAAATAAAGACCTAAGAGACACTCTTGCTCACTTTATCCAAAACCAACACACATTTAGGCCGGAGTTGGGCTTTAAGACCATCAGCGTGAATGATAAGAGCAGCAGTCAATTTGCTGAGGATTATAAATTCAAGGAAAGCTCTAATTTTTTGCAGACTACACAATTTTAATACAAAAGACATGAGAAATCAAGTGTAATGATTGGAAGTGCTTGAATCACTCTGCCAATATATTTTTGGCACATACACAAAGGAACTAGAGGGCTTTCACACTTCAGTAAAGCATTAGTAAAGTATAAAATTAACATAATCCTCAGGTTGACACAAATAAGGAAACAAGGAACAAAGTGAATTCTGGGAGCATAGTTTTTAAGTGTGCCACTCTGGGACTTGTTCCAAATCCAGATGAACTCACCTTCAGATGGTTACACTTAACGTTCCAATTAGTGTAGGTTCTCACAGGGTCTCCATAGTGATTGGGCATTTTTTTTACAAATTCTTGCTTTAATGTGAACCGGTTACAAACCTGATAACTTCAAACTGAGTATATGATGAAGATACACATAAGCAAGGTATTTTAGTGGAAATTACATTAAAAGTCAAGTTTTTCTGCCACAGTCCCATCACAGAGATCCAAGAAGGTGGTCAGGAGTAGTAGAATTTTTGGTTACACCAAGTACCGTATATACTCGAGTATAAGCCGAGTTTTTCAGCACTTTTTTTGTGCTGAAAAAGCCCCATTCGGCTTGTACTCGAGTCAGGTTATCTGCCCATATTACGCCGCTGTACATTGTGGCCTCTGATTCACAGCAGGGCTGTGTGTATAGGAAGTCTGCGCCATCCCACCCCCTCCACGTCCGTCCGGAGGCGGAGCTTTGTTACAGTGGACGGCGCGGACTTCCTATACACACAGCCCTGTATGTACAGTAAGTTTATTGTTACACTAGTGCTTAAAAATGTGTTTAATAATGTTCTGAAAGCTTTATAGAGAAAGAGGCAACGTCACGCCCCCTACTCGCAAGGAGAGCCAGGAGTGGACCCGCGAGCAGCAGGGGGCGGGGCGCGCACGCGACGCCCCTACTCGCAAGGAGAGCCAGGAGTGGACCCGGGAACCGCGAGCAGCAGGGGGTGGGGCACGCACGTGACGTCACGCCCCTACTCGCGGCCCGTGAGTGCGTGCTGGTAAACTCAGAGACCTGCGGTGAGCAGGGGGCGGGCGCAGCGTCACTGGTTGCTGGGGAAACCCACGGTCCCAGCAAACCAGCGCTGACATTTGTTATTATACTGGCGGTCCGGAGAGAAGTGTCACGCGGGCCGGACTCGGACCGCCATTTAGTGACAGAAAAAAAGGTTTTTTTTCCGGGTTTACATCCACTTTAAGTCAAATTTTTTTGCAAGTCAGAACAGGTACATTTTTAAGTGTAGTTCCAGGCAAAAAAAAAACATTTTTACGTTTTTTGGACAGCATAGGGAAGGGTTAACACCCCTGTAACATTTGTTTTGCTGTCTGTGCCCCTGTTCAGAAGATTTCACCTCAATTTCTGTCCCTGTAACAATTGGATTTTTAAAATTTTGGGTTGTTGGGGAAACAAGGATTGGTGATAAATCTTCAGTGGAGACCCCTTTTTCCCATGATCACTCATGTAAGAGTGATTTTCCCTTCCTAGGGGTAGATTTCCTCTCACTTCCCGTTATCTCCCTTTGTTTGTAAGGAGTCATTTGTGATGCTGGCCATACACTACACGACAAATCGGCCGAAATTCGGTCGTTCAGACAGTTCGTTAGTTTTTTCGAACAGTTAATGGGCACAAAATCGATAATCATTGGGACGTTTTTGAGCCGAAAAAACAAAGGACAAGTTATGAAATTTTCTGCCGAACGAACGATAAATTGAAAGGTTAATGTGTTTCCCGTCCGAACTTTCTGCACTAGATATATGTAAAAAAAACGAACCAATGTTTTTTTTATTTATGTCCACTGAGCCATTTATCGGTCATTACATGATGGCACTATCGTTTGCGCTCACAGCCGAACGTTTGTTTTTCAAAAGTTCGTTCGGACGATTTTTCGTATATAGTGTATGGCCAGCATAAGTTGGATGTTTGTAACTCGGGGACCGCCTGTATATGCTACATGGGACTGCATTAAAGTGAACCTGCAAATTTGTGCTGCATGGTCAAAGCACAGGTTCTCTATTAATGAATAGTATTAATAGATGCATAAAAACAGGAAAAGTGGGTGCATTTTATATCTACTAGATCTATTATTCTACTTATAAATTACAGTAAAATAGAAACTAAAATGTAATTTAGAAGAGCTGAATCTACCTTAACAACAATTCATCAACAATTATTGTCCAGCTGTTATTTTTACAGATTTCAATATGACATTTGACAGATTGGTTGCTATGCAAAACACTAAACCTCTCCAGTTTTCATAGATCAGCCCCAATATGCATTCTTAGGTGAATGAAAACGCTTCTACATATTTGAAAACTGGTGTCACAAAGATGAAACCAAATTCAATACAATGCCACAAAATCATAAATGTCATAAGGCTGGGTTCACACTGGTACGACACGACAGTCGTACTACCGTATATACTCGAGTATAAGCCAACCCGAATATAAACCGAGGCACCTAATTTTACCACAAAAAAAAACTGGAAAAATTTATTGACTCGAGTATAAGCCTAGGGTGTCCATCTGCATGCCTCACTGTGCCCAATCTCCCTACCTGATCTCCGGCGCTGTGTGACTAGACTGACGTTTAACATGGGAGTCTATAGAAGGGGTGCCCGGCTTTGAAAAATCGGTGCTCCCCGGTCGTAGGTCCCCTGGACAACAAACTTTGCACACTTGTAGATGAAGAGTGGGGCTATATGTGTGCCAATTTGGGGTCCAAGGGACCTAGGGCCGGCCAGTACGGGGTCCCCAAAATCACCAGAGAAATTACCGTTTAACATGGGAGTCTATGGAAGGGGTGCCCGGCTTTGAAAAATCGGTGCTCCCCGGCCAACAAACTTTGCACACGTGTAGAGGAAGAGTGGGGCTATATGTGTGCCAAGTTTGGGGTCCAGGAAATCTATGGCTGGCCAGGATTAGGCGCACAAAGGTGAAGATGGACACAGACTCGAGTATAAGCCGAGGGGGGCATTTTCAGCACAAAAAAAATATGTGCTGAAAAACTTGGCTTATACTCGAGTATATACGGTACTTTGGATCCAACTTTGCCCTGCGACTAAGTCAGAGACTCATCCGACTTCAATTCCCACCAATACCAGGCACTGTTTGGTATGAATCTTGAGGGGGAACTCCACGCCAAATTTTAAATAAAAACCGGCATGGGTGCCCCCTCCAAGAGCATACCAGGCCCTTCGGTCTGATATGGATTTTAAGGGGAACCCCCTACGACGAAAAAACGTCCCCCTAAAATCCATACCAGACCCTTATCCAAGCACACAGCCCGGCCGGTCAGGAAAGGGGGGTGGGGATGAGCGAGCATCCCCCCCCTCCTGAACCGTACTAGGCCGCATGCCCTCAACATGGGGGGGTTTGGGGCAGGGGGTGCCCCGCAGCCCCCCCACCCTAAAGCACCTTGTCCCCATGTTGATGAGGACAAGGGCCTCTTCCAGACAATCCTAGCCATTGGTTTTCGGGGTCTGCGGGCAGGGGGCTTATGGTAATCCGGGAGCCCCCCGATCCCGGCCCCCCACCCTATGTAAATCAGTATGGGGTACATCGTACCCGTACCCATTTACCTGGGTGAGAAAAAAGTGTCAAAAAAAAAAAAAAAAAAACACACTAGACAGGTTTTTAAAAGTAATTTATTAGGCAGCTCCGGGGTCTCTTTCGACTTCCCCGCTCTCTCCGGCGACTTCTGCCGGGCTCCTTCGCCATCTTCTGCTCTTTTGCTAGAGGGTGGCCCGGTCTTCTCCCGATGTTGACACAACACTCTCTCCTGCTGTAATGCCGCGTGCGCAATGACTTATATAGGCATGGGGTGTGGCCACCAGGTGATGTCATCTGATGACCCCGTCCCTTATGACGTCACCACCGGGGCATGATGGGACGTGACGTTATAAGGGGCGGGGTCACTGAGTGACATCACCCACTGACCACGCCCATATAAGTCGTTGCGTACCGCGCACATGGCATTACAGCGGGAGAAAGCGTCGCGTCAACATCGGAAGAGAAGAGGGAATTAGACAACGGAGAAGACCGGGCAAGAGCTAGCAAAAGAGCAGAAGAACCTGGCAGAAGGCACCGGACAGCGGAAGAAGAACCGGAGAGCGCGGAGAAGTCGGAAGAGACCCCCGGAGCTACCCAATAAATACATTTGGCGTGGAGTTCCTCCTCCAGACCAGTGTTTCTCAACTCCAGTCCTCAAGGCACCCCAACAGGTCATGTTTTCAGGCTTTCCATTATTTTGCACAGGTGATTTGATCAGTTTCACTGCCTTAGGCCCCTTTCACACGGACGGTCCGTTCAGGTCCGCCTGTCAGTTTTTTTAGGCGGACCTGAACGGATGCTCCATGAAGCCATATGGAGCCTCGGATGTCAGCGGTGACATGTCCGCTGACATCCGACCCGCTCCGCCAAAGTGCGACGGAAGAAAACCCTATTTTTCCACCCGTCGGCGGAGCGGATCGGATGAACACAGACAGATGGTCTGTGTTCATCCAAACCCCCATAGGGGAGAGCGGCGCTCTGACAGGGCGGTCCCTGCACAGTGTGCGGGGACCGTCCAGTCATCCGCCGGCTCAGCGGGGGATCAACAGAGCGATCCCCGCTGAGCAAGCGGAGCTTCACGGGGCGGATCTTCACGGATCCGTCCCGTGTGAAAGAGCCCTTAGTAATTACCACAGTCGTTTCATCTGAGGGAAATCCTGTGACCTGTTGGAGCGCCTTGAGGACTGGAGTTGAGAAACACTGCTCCTGACCATCAGAGCACATGTCGCATGCCAAAGTCGGATCATGCAAGACAGCCATCCGACTTCAGTGATATTCAATGGGCTGAAGAAGGATCAAAGTCGGACCAAAGTAGTGCAGATAGCATTTTCAAAGTCGGACCAGTTAAGACGGGTCCCATAGGGAAACATTGATTTTCACACCTCATGCGACATGAGCTCCCAATGTCGGAGCGTTTTTCACACTGGGGCGACAAACGCTCCGACATTGGGAGCTCATGTCGCATGACGTGTGAAAACCAATGTTTCCCTATGGGAGCCGTCTTAACTGGTCCGACACATGTCGGTCCGACTTTGAAAATGCTCCCTGTACTACTTTGGTCCGACTTTGATCCGACTTCAGCCCATTGACTATCATTGAAGTCGGATCAAAGTCGGACCGCAGTCTTGCATGGTCCGACTTTGGCATGCGACTTGTGCTCTGCTGCTCTTGAGGGGGAACTCCAGGCCAAATTTTAAATAAAAAACCGGCGTGGGTTCCCCCTCCAGGGGCATACCAGGCCCTTGGGTCTGGTCTGGATTTGAACGGGCGCCCCTACGCCGAAAAACGGCGTGGGGGTCCCCCCACAATCCAAACCAGACCCTTATCCGAGCACACAACCTGGCAGGCCGCAGGGGAAGAGGGGGGGACGAGAGCGGCCCCCCCTCCCTCCTGAACCGTACCAGGCCGCATGCCCTCAACATGGGGGGTTTGGTGCTCTGGGGCAGGGGGGGCGACCTGCGGCCCCCCACCCCAGAGCACCCTGCCCCCATGTTGATGAGGACAGGGCCTCTTCCCGACAACCCTGGCCGTTGGTTGTCGGGGTCTGCGGGCGGGGGGCTTATCGGAATCCTGGAGCCCCCTTCAATAAGGGGGTCCCCGGATCCTGCCCCCCCACCCTATGTGAATGAGTATGGGGTACATCGTACCCCTACCCATTCACCTGGTGGACAAAAAATTGCAATAAAAAACACTACACAGGTTTTCAAAGTAATTTATTGCACAGCTCCGGGGGTCTTCTTCCGACTTCCGGGGGTCTCCGGTGTTGTCTCCCGCTCTCCGGTTCTTTCTTCCGCCGGGCCTCCGCTAACTTCTTTTTAGCTCTCTTGCTAACAGAGGCCCGGTCTTCCCGTTGTCTCGTCCGGCTCTCCGTTGTCCTTCTGCCGGCCCCTCCACTAACTTCTTCGTAGCTCTTTTGCTAGTGGAGGGGCCGGGCTTCCCGTCATCGCCGTCGGCTTCTTCTTCCCTCTTCTCCTCCTCGATGTTGACGCGTCGCTTCTTCCCGCTGTAATACTGGCTCTCCGCTCCGCTCCGCATTAATATAGGCTTCTCATGACGTCACAGTCACATGTTCCAGGGCACATGGCCCCGGAGCATGTGACTGACGTCATGGGAACATGTGACTGACGTCATGAGAAGCCTATATTAATGCGGAGCGGAGAGCCAGTATTACAGCGGGAGGAGGCGACGCGTCAACATCGAGGAGGAGAAGAGGGAAGAAGACGCCGACGGGAAGCCCGGCCCCTCCACTAGCGAAAGAGCTACCAAGATGTTAGTGGAGGGGCCGGCAGAAGAACAACGGAGAGCCGGACGAGACAACGGGAAGACCGGGCCTCTGTTAGCAAGAGAGCTAAAAAGAAGTTAGCGGAGGCCCGGCGGAAGAAAGAACCGGAGAGCGGGAGACGACACCGGAGACCCTCGAAGTCGGAAAAGACCCCCGGAAGTCGGAAGAAGACCCCCGGAGCTGTGCAATAAATTACTTTGAAAACCTGTGTAGTGTTTTTTTATTGCAATTTTTTTTCCACCAGGTGAATGGGTAGGGGTACGATGTATTGAAGGGGGCTCCCGGATTCCGATAAGCCCCCCGCCCGCAGACCCCGACAACCAACGGCCAGGGTTGTCGGGAAGAGGCCCTGTCCTCCTCAACATGGGGGCAGGGTGCTCTGGGGTGGGGGGGCCGCAGGTCGCCCCCCTGCCCCAGAGCACCAAACCCCCCATGTTGAGGGCATGTGGCCTGGTACGGTTCAGGAGGGAGGGGGGCCGCTCTCGTCCCCCTCTCCTCCCCTGCGGCCTGCCAGGTTGTGTGCTTGGATAAGGGTCTGGTTTGGATTTTGGGGGGACCCCCACGCCGTTTTTTCGACGTAGGGGCGCCTGTTCAAATCCAGACCAGACCCAAGGGCCTGGTATGCCTCTGGAGGGGAACCCGCGCCGTTTTTTTAATTTAAAATTTGGCCTGGAGTTCCCCTTCAAGATTCATACCAAACACTGCCTGATATTGGCGGGGATCCAAGCCGGATCCCCGTTCATTGAAAGTCGGACATATGTCGGCTCCATGTCGCAGGGCAAAGTCGGATCCAAAGTAGGACAGATGTCGTGTCGCACTAGTGTGAACCCAGCCTAAAGCACTCTATCCAATCAATACTGCACAAGCTAGGGCTGGATAGGGGCCAGAAACCAGCAAAGGTGTTTCCTGCCACTCAAATTAAAGCTCTGCAGTGATGCCAGCTGAGCAGAGTTGTGTTTGCTTCTTCATTTTACATGACGATGCTATCCAACTTAAAAAGGCATTTCCTTTGACACATAAAAAAATTTTTTTAAAAAAAAATAGCAAAACAAAAAGGTTTTCCATCCGATTGTGTTTCCTACAGCACTGTAGTTTTTGCATTAATTATATAGCTACCACTACACTAAAAAGGGGGATTTATTGAGCAAGACGCCAAACAAAATTAACAGTCTATCTAGTACAAACACAGACATTTTTTTTGGTTTTGGAAATATTGAGGTAGGATTATTGAGAAAATATTGAGGTAGGATTAAAACACTTGTAAGTGTAGCGCCCTCCACTCTCTCTTGCTCCGGTTTCTTTCTCTCTGGCTTTTGTCTAGGGGTACCTTGGAGGAGAGAGTGCGGGGTCACCACGCCAAGCTTTCACCGCAGATGCTTGTGTGAGCAAAGTTTCTTTACCTTCGGGTCGGTGTTCGGAGCCTCCGCTTCTTCTGTGGAACAGTGTCTGCCAGTAAATGAGCCCCACACCAATAAAAGTCCAACACTCCTTTATTTTCCAATGTCAGGATGAAACACAATCAGTTAGACTCCCTCAACGAACAGACAGGGGGTGTGGATACGAGTAGGCCCAGGCACAACTGAACTCTCCTATTCCTTTGCTAGCGAATAGGCCTGGCGCACGGTCTCTGCCACCGACCATGAGTTTTGGTCGCTGCCACCGACCGGATGAACCGTTGAGGCACCTGCCACAGGCCTAATAGCAGGTCTCTGCCACTGACCTGAGTTGAATAGCTGGACCGCTGCTACCGGTCATTGAACATGAACCACCTTCCTCTCTGAACTTGGCCCCTGTTCGGGAAAGATATCCCTCCGGGCGGTCTCCAGAGGTTCACCCGGCACTGGCAATCTGCTGCACCAGGTCTTCGGAGGAGTCCGTCCTCCGGTCCCTTACTCCTCTGGATTCGGGTGCCCCACTCCCGGGGCCCCCAAGGAAATCCTTCCCTCGCGGGACCCAGTGAAGGAAACTGGGCCCCAGGCCTCCGAGTACCTCACCCCAGGCTGAAGGTGCCTGGGATGGAACACGAGCTCCGGGCGTCCAGGCCTAGGCCGCCTGGACACCAACCACGAACCACAGCCCTCAGGCTGAAGGTGCCTGGGACTCGACCCCGTTACAAAGATGGCCTGCCCCTTTATACCCTCTCCCAGCAAACACGGCGGGTATCCCCGCCACACCATACAACTGCCGAGAGAGGCCAAAAAGGGGTACGGCACTCAGCGATGGTTCAACCCCAACAAAGGGACAGCGCCACCTGCTGGGCCGCAGGGAACTATACTTCACTGGTGTCTCTGCCAGTTTTAAACAGGATAGAAAAGTATATGCCCGCTACACTAGTTTTTGACCAATATACAGGGTTCCCTTGGAGAGGGTAACACTCCCTAATATACAGGGCTCTCTTAGGCCCCTTTTACACGTACGGTAAGTCTCAGAGATAAAAACTGGATATCAGTTTTGTCTGTTTGTGAAGATCAAACTGCACAATGTGCAGTAAAACTGGCAGAGTCTCTCTCTCTCTCTCAAAAATTATGTGGACTGGAGTAAATTTCCCATTTCATCTACTTCTCGATGTCACAATTTGCTGCAGCATTTTCTGTCTTTAGGAAAAGTGGTGCATATTTTTACATTCATATTTTTCCATATTTAAAACTTATATTCAATATTAAAATTATCATGCAGATTTGCAAACACTCCTACAGTAGGGGTAACAAATGTATTAGAAAAAGTAATTGGAGATTCCTTATTACTGTAGACATGAGCTCAGTTAGAGCCCATTCACACAGGGGCAACACGACTTCCAACGCGATTTTATGAGGCAACTCAGACACGACCTGAGTATGAATCACAGCGCGACCTGGAGCTATTTACAAGGCAACTCCAAGTTGCCTGCAGGACAAGAGACATTCCAGTGGCCAATCAAACAAGAATCAGCTCTGTGGGAGGGAGGGGGAGGGAGAGGTTTGCAGGAGAAATGTATGTTATCTTCCTGGAGAGTCGCTCCTATTAAGACAGGGAGAGGCGACTCCCATTGAAATGAATGGGTACAGGTCGCCTAGGAGTCGGATTGAAGTAGTACAGGGACCTTTTTTGAAGTCGGAGCGACTGCAGTAGTGTGCATGAGGACGGCTCCATTAACTTACATTGATTTCTTCAGCCAGCGCGACCTGAGGCGACTAGGGGCGACCTGGGGCGATTTAGAGTCGGATCCAAAGACGCCCCTGTGTGAATGGGCTCTTAGGCTAAGTGATTCTGCTGTTTCCAATCAGTGTCAACCTGCAAAAAGCGAGGTCAAGGGACTAGTGCAAAGATTACTAGAATTGGGATTTTGTAAGCTTTACCAAAACTGATGGGATACGATTTTAAAGAAACACTAAAAAAATTAAGAATGTATGGGGCTGACATTGTGGACATTAAAACTGCTTGCTCTCCATCTGTAATTGTTAGCCAATGGTTTCAGGTATTTTCTTGACTTGAAACAAGTATGCAGAGCAAAAGTTCAGATCTCATTCTGCCTGATCGGCATGTTTGTCCCAAGTCAGATAGCCAGGCAACTAACACTAGAATTTCTTGCAGTGCAACTTCCCTTTAAATCCTGCATGTTCATCCCTATTTGATCTGGTAACAAAAGGAAAAGGAGAACATTGTCCTGAGCCTATTGATTTTACAACCAGTACATGAGAAGTCACCAAGCTTTTAAGGATGTCAGGAGCATTTGACCCTGAAATCTAATTTTCTCTTAGCTCTGATGTGAAACTGGGTATTGTAATTTCACATGGCTGTCAGTAAACAGAAAATGGGAAACCCAATAGTGAAATGTATAGGATGAAAAGACTGTTTGTAGACTGGCTGTATAGGTGATGGCTTGCCAACAGACCTCTAGAAAAACTGCTACTATAATTTCTGCAACTATTAGACTCTCTGAGGAAACAAAGCCAACAGAAAATGAGCTCATCTTTTCCATAGCAACAATAAAAGGGACAATAGGGATTGAGGTGTTCACGAGGCCCGGGGTGGCCATCTGAGATTTATGGAATTTGAGTACTTCTACTGGTTGGTCAGCATTATTTAGCCTAAAACCAATGCAATGTCAATCATATAATCTATATTTTCCCCCTGGCTCCATTACTGTACAATATATGCAAGATATACATTAGCATTATTCGCCATTTTTTACAGCATAGTCACTTGGTAAGCTGGTGGGCTATATCAGTGGTCCTCAGGGCCCAGTTAGGCTGGGTTCACACTGGTACGACACGACAGTCATACAACTTTCATCCTACTTTGCTCTGCGACATCAGTCCTACATTGATCCTACATCGGTCCGACATCCATCCGACTTTCATGAACAGGATACTACTTTGATCCGACTTTGTGATAGTCTGACTTGTCCTTTGACCAATCAAAACAATCCCAGGGTGAGATAAATTCCTTTTACTGCTGCTGTAATCACCATGTCGGATGTCAAATGTCGGATGGTTAGGACAAGGATCCTACTTTGATCCGACTTCAATGATATTCAATGGGCTGAAGTAGGACCAAAGTCGGACCAAAGTAGTACAGGGAGCATTTTCAAAGTCGGACCGACTTGTGTCGGACCAGTTAAGACGGCTCTCATAGGGAAACATTGATTTTCACACGTCATGCGACATGAGCTCCCAATGTCGGAGCGTTTGTCGGACCAGTGTGAACCCAGCCTAATAGGCCAGGTTTGCAAGTTAACGGAAATACTTCACAGTCTGCATCTCCCCAATGTAATACATAAAACCTGGCCTGCTAGTGGGCCCTGAGGACAGGGTTGATGACCACTGGGCTATATGACAGTCCACCTCTTATCCTCCAGTTAGGAAAAAAGACTTGAACTAAAACATAATTGGTTCATCAAGTATCTGACTAGAATTTAATTTTCAGGTCTTATAGCCCGATTCAGGAGAGGCCTGACATTCTGATATGAATGAAAAGGTTAGGAAACCATTCATGCATGTCTAATCTATCTCGATGCAGTTAAAGATTGACATAGTGGAGGTGCAGTACTTTGCACTTCTGAAATGTCATCAGAACTGGGATATTTCAATAACCATGAAGTAGGTGCAGCACTGTATCCCTTCCCAAGTAAGTCGCTTTCCTTCTACAATGTGCTGTAGATCATATGGCCATTTTTTTAGCAAAACTTAAATCCCACAAAAGCTTATGGCTCAAAAGCTGAAAAACTCCTCTTCAAACCCACTAGTTCTGGGGGGGTTTTCAAACCCACTAGTTCTGGGGGGGGGGGGGTTTCCAGCCAGACTTTTTTTGGAGAAGACTAGGAGCAAGCCTCTTACCCACGGACCATGGGACCTGGCATTTAAGGGAACACTACTCTTTGGGAGGTGTATGCCAGGGGGAAAAAATAAATAAAAAATCACTGGAGTGGTCCTGTTTCTGATTCAAGTTCATGTCTCCCCCAAAACTCAGACTCTGGGAACTGGCGGTTTCATGCCCATATTTTGGGCCTCTATGCCTCAAATGAGCAATGACTGAACGTTACTGTAATCCGCTCAAACAACTGGGGTCCCCTGTCATAATCTGTTTATTGTAAGTAGTCTGCTACCCACTAGTCTGAGGTAGAATGAGATCTCCGATTAATCACATTGTCGAAGTGGGCTTTGCGTCACCTATGCTGGTTTAAGCGACTAGTTAACTAGCTCATATTAATTATGTTTCTGGTTACAGTTTGTATTGTTCTGGTAATATGATGAGGAGGGGACTGTCCTCCTGTAGGGTATAAAGTACATGTGAGTTTCAACAAAAGGTCCAGTTTCATACAAGCTATTTGTCGCCTAGTCTTGTATGGTCAGCTATAATATCTGGTATCTAGGTCATAACAGGAGGAAGCGGTATACTGACAGAAGCACGAAAGCTGGGTGCTGGAACGGTTCTGTCACAAGGTCCTGCCAAAAAACACTGATAAAAGCATATGTGTGCATGGGCACATAGGATAAACATGCTGGGAAGTTTACTGGCTGCAGACAAAATACCTGAAGCCAAAAAACAGCAGCTGTAAAAACTTCCAGTGTGCACGAGGCCTTAAAAGCAGGGATCCCCAAACTTTCTCAACAAAAAGGGCCAGTTTACAGTCCTTCAGACTTTATGGGGGCCGGACTGTGGCCATTGGGAGTAGAAAAGTTCCTGACATCAGTGGGAAAAAATAATGCCTCGTTTGTTTCAGTTGTAGTAATTGCGCCCCATCATTGGTGTTGGTGGGAGGCATTTTATCCTCAATGTTTGTGTCATTGGGAAGAATTGTATTCCATAGTTGGTGCCATTGGGAAAAATTGTGCCCCTTCATTGGTGTCAGTGAGGGGGGGGGGGGATTATGCCCTATTGTTGGCATCAGTGGATGAAATGGTGCCCCAATGACTGGATAAAAGCAAGCAAAGGGTGGCAGTTTGGAGACCACCACTTCAGCTCCGGAAGGTTTTACCCCCTTCCTGGCCAGGCCCTTTTTTGCGATACGGCACTGCGTTGCTTTAACTGGCAATTGCACGGTCATACGACACTGTACCCAAATAAAATAGAGGTCCTTTGTTTCCCACAAATAGAGCTTTCTATTTGATCACCTATGCGTTTATTTTTGCGCTATAAACAAAACAAAAAAACGACAATTTTGAAAAAAAAAAAATTAATTTCTGCTGTAAAGCACATCCAAATCGGTGCTGAGTTTTAACCTTGAACCACACACTAGCGTGCATTGCATGATGTTGAGGGATGGTTGCAGAGCAGTCCCATTCGCTTAAATTGGTCATGCTCGCAGAGCAGTTCCATTCTTTTGTTTGACGGGTGCTACACCCACCCAATATAATCACGGCCGTGACATGCATACATCCCTGGCCGTTTCCGCCAAAAGGAATAGCAGTTGGGGGTAGTAAAACTGCAGGGTTTTAGTGCCCTTCAAACGCTAGTGTTAACAAGCCCTAAGGCTGCTGGCATTGAATCAACCAGTTTCATGGGACACCAACTAGGGTTGCCACCTCATCCCTTTAAAACCAAACACATAACCAAACCAAGGCTAATTGAATATAGGGGGACAGAGGCACAGAGTTTAATTACCACCTTAAATCAGCCACAGAAACCTGTGTAAATATGTGTTCAGTTTTAAAGGGATGAGGTGGCAACCCCAACTAGAACCTATACACTTGCATTACAAAAGATGCACTTAGGCTTAGTTTACACTTGCGGTCAGTGAGGGACAGTAAAACATAGGCGGTTTAAAAGCATTTTTACTGTCTGCTACCAAAAGGTAGCTGGATAGGGTTGTACACATGCCACAACCGCAATGCTTTGGGGCAGGGTCTTCTCAGTCTCTTTGGTGGGCAGTACAGATGCCAAAGTAACCCATTCAAGTGAATGGGGCTGCGCCACAACAGCAAGGCAAAAGCTAGGTTGTGGTTGCAGCACAGTATTCCTATTCACAAAACCCTATTTGCGGTCAAAAACAAGCATTCAGGAGGTGACAGTATCACCTCTTGAATGATTTTCAGCTGCGCCTGCACCACTCTCTGAAAATCTATCCACCAATGAGCTTGCTTCAGAGACCACTGCAGGTGTAAACGTGCTCATAATCTTTAAAACATATCTAGTAGTATTTAAGCAGGAAAGATTTAAGATTTAACATTCTAGTAAAGAAAAAAAATTATAGAAGATTTCAGTAATGCCTACAGTTATCTCCTATCTTTTGCTTGCAGAGAATGACCAAATTGGATTTGCCATTGTAAAAATGCTTACTGGCCATTCTTGCTTTTAAAGCAGGGCACAGTCAAATGATAAATTATTAAAAGCATTACATCTGAAGTACAGACAGATATAGGTTAATGTCTTTCCCACTTTCATAGCATGGCGTTTCAGGTTATAAAATACCATGATCTAAAAATCTACTAGAACATGCAGTGGCTACATAAATGCATAAACGATTAATACGATCAGATTAACATATTTAGTAAATAATAGTTTAAAAACGTATAGCGCCCTCCCCAATATTTGGGGGCGCTGTGTATATATTTAGGGGTAATCTGAGCTAGTAGTTGGGCTCAGATCAATTGATTATTCATTATTGTTTCTGCTCTGGGAGTGATGCTGCCTGGCAGTAGTGTTCCCTGTAGATGGCACTGTCACCGTCGGCCTAGGTTGAACCACAGCACCTTGGGTGTCCTCTCTCGGCAGCCGTGCAGTGAGCGTGGTCTACCCACTGTGCATGCTGGGAGAGGGTACATTAAGGGGCAGACGCCATTGGGGTTCGCTCGTTCCTGGGGACCCATTGGTCCCGTGCGTGCGACTCGTGGCTTGTATGGCACGGGGTGCGTGTGTTCTGGTCCCGGGCACCTTCAGCCTGAGGCCACATCGCTGCTTGTAGGCCCAGCTCTGCTGGCTGAGGCCTATGTTTCGAGAAAAAGATTCCAAGCTACCCACCTACGGGAAGCCCACTGTTAGGAAAGGAAACCAGGGGAGGATCAGTCTCAGAGGAGACTAGCGACGGTAATGCAGTCTCGGGAAGAGGCCTGGAAACACCCCTAAAGAGGGATTCATAATCAGAAGCCTGCAATACGCCAATCTGGCCTAACGGTTCTCTTCATTATTGTCTGGCTGGGAGGATTGGGACTTTAATCCTGTGGCAGGGGATTTCCTGATGGTATCCATATTACAAAAAGGAAAGATTGGATTTGTGCTACATCCCGGCTGCTAGGACCACTAAAACAGGACTATCCGGGTGAGCAATACCCACTCAGGCTTGAGTGGCGACGAGTGCTATTTTAGTGTTGCATGCCTGAACCTTCCCCTGTGTGTTTTCTTCCTCTCGTGTCCTACTCTTCCTCTAAAGTTTCCTCAGCAAACGAAAAATAAAGCCTAACTGTTTGGGTTTTACATTGTGTGGACATTGGCCTTTCTGAACACTCTTCTCACACCCTGACTCTATAGGAAACATGGGTCTCTGTCTGAAATGCATTTCTAGGATGCAAAAAGCAGTGTGTAAATACCGAGTCAAAAGGTAGACAACTCCATCAAAATAATTCCATCTTGGACTCATCAGGATCATCTGTTTCAACCTGTGCCCTCTATTCATGCAGCCCATTGCGAGTTAAATTTGCCTCTAATCTACCCCACATTAACAGTTTCCAGAGGCAGCAATGCCTATTAACCTGAAACAAGATCCAACAAAAAAGCTGCAGCTTTTACACCAGTGATAACCTTGGTTGGAATGGCTGCAAGGTTACAGCACTGCCATTACTCTCATTTTATCCTGCTCATCTGTGAGCGAGGATCGCTGGGGAAAGAAGAGCGACTTCTGCAGAACAAGGCTCTCTCTGCATGCTGAGTACAACAGAAAAAATAAATAGAGCCAGGCTAGAGGGAGAGGAGGAGGAAAAAAGCTGCACACGTCTCAGGAATCCCTGTATGACGAAGAGAGGATTCCACTAAGAAAAAAATGCAAATTAGTGCTGCTCAACGTTCCATCCGCATTCCATGTATGCAAACAGTCTTTCTGTAGACTGAAAGCTTTATAATCACATTTACTTCAACCAAACACCACATTTTTTTTTTTTTTTGCAGCAGGACAATTTACAAGCAGTTTAAATATATCAATGCATGCAAGTAAACTGGAGCACCTGGTTACCATAAGTAATCCCTGCCAAGCCAAAGAGCAAACAGTGAATCAATTCTCCTGTAGCCTAGACTCTAGGGGACCAGGGGCACAAAGCAAAAACACAGTTAGTGCTTGCTTATGCTTAAGAGTAATATTTAACCACCTCCTGCCAACTGCAATGTAAACGCTTCCTACATTAATATGCCAAATCTGTTCCGTGTGATCACTGGGACACCAGAGAGACAGTACATTTTATTCTACTGCACATATAAATTTTGATTTCCTTGAGTAATGCCAAATAAATAGATTGAATGAGAGGTAAAGCCAAGCCCTGGCTGTCAGAACAAATCTGTTTACTCAGCCATTTCATACTCCCCGCTACTCACTAAACCAGATTGCTCTTATGGCTGCCATAACAGCTGTCCTGTTTCTAATGTGGTTCTATCAGTTATTAGGATAAAAAGAACTACAATGATTAGCAAAATATAGGTATGGTGCATAAAATGTGCCGTTTCCTTTGGGCTGCTATACATTCAAGTTAGTTTTACTAAAGTTAACAAGCAACAATTGGACTGGTAACCATGCATGCTATAATATACAATATCTCACAAAAGTGATTACATCCATCACATTTTTGTAAATATTTTATTATATCTTTTCACGTGACAACCCTGAGGACATTACATGTTGCTACGACGTAAAGTAGTGAGTGTACACTTGTATAACAGTGTAAATTTGCTGTCCCCTCAAAAGAACTCACACAGCCATTAATGTCTAAACCGCTGGCAACAAAAGTGAGTACACCCCTAAATGAAAATGTCCAAATTAGCCATTTTCTTTCCCCCGCTGGCATGTGACTCAGTGTTTACAAGGTCTCAGGTGTAAATGGGGAGCAGAGGTGTTAAATTTGGTGTCATCGCTCTCACTCTCGCACACTGGTCACTGGAAGTTCAACATGGCACCTAATGGCAAAGAACTCTGAGGATCTGCAAAAAAATAAAAAAATAAAAATAATTGTTGCTCAACATGAAGATGACCTAGGCCAGTGATGATGAACCTTGGCACCCAAGATGTTTTGGAACTGCATTTCCCATGATGCTCAACTACACTGCAGAGTGCATGAGAATCATGGGAAATGTAGTTCCAAAACATCTGGGGTGCCAAGGTTCTCCATCACTGGCCTAGGCTATAAGAAGGTTTCCAAGACCCTGAAACTGAGCCCAAGCATGATGGCCAAGAGCATACAGCAGTTTAACAGGACAGGTTCCACTCAGAACAGGCCTCGCCATAGTCGACCAAAGAAGTTGAGTGCATGTACTCAGCGTCATATCCAGAGGTCGTCTCGGAAAAATAGACGTATGAGTGCTGCCAGCATTGCTGCAGAGGTTGAAGGGGTGGGGGGGGGGCAGCCTGTCAGTGCTCAGACCATACGCCGCACACTGCATCAAATTGGTCTGCATGGCTGTTGTCCCAGAAGGAAGCCTCTTCTAAAAGATGATGCACAAGAAAGCCTGAAAACAGTTTGCTTTAGACAAGCAGACCAAGGACATGGATTTACTGGAACCATGTCCTGTGGTCTGATGAGACCAAGATAAACTTATTTGGTTAAGATGGTGTCAAGCGTGTGTGGCAGCAAACAGGTGAGGAGTACAAAGGCAAATGGGTCTTGCTTATAGTGAAGCATGGTGGTGGGAGGGTCTGGGGCTGCATGAATTCTGCCGGCACTGGGAAGCTACAGTTCATTGAGGGAACTATGAATGCCAACATGTACTGTGACATACTGAAGCAGAGCATGAGCCCCTTCCTTCAGGAGACTGGGCCGCAGGGCAGTATTCCAACATAACGACCCCAAACACACCTCCAATACGACCACTGCCATGCTAAAGAAGCTGAGGGTAATGGTGATGGACTGGCCAAGCATGTCTCCAGACCTAAACCCTATTGAGCATCTGTGGGACATCCTCAAATGGAAGGTGGGGGAGGGCAAAGTCTCTAACATCCACCGGCTCCGTGATGTCATCATGGAGTGGAAGAGGACTCCAGTGGCAACCTGAGAAGCTCTGGTGAACTCCATGTCCAAGAGGGTTAAGGCAGTGCTGGAAAATAATGGTGGACACATAAAATATTGACACTTTGTGCCCAATTTGTACATTTTCACTTAGGGATGCACTCACTTTTGTTGCCAGTGGTTTAGACATTAATGGCTGTGTGTGGAGTTATTTTGAGGGGACAGCAAATTTACACTGTTATACAAGCTGTACACTCACTACTTTACATTGTAGTAAAGTGTAATTTCTTCAGTGCCGTCACATGAAAAGATAATAAAATATTTACAAAAATGTGAGGGGTGTACTCACTTGTGAGATACTGTATATTTCTACGATAAAAGGGTCTTATTTGAAGCTCAGCTCTGGAGGAAAAAATATTTGCATATTTGCTATGTGCAAAATCAAACTCTAATGACGTGTGCCCTGTTGGTGGATGCTGCACTGGGGGGAAAAAAAAAAAAAAGTTATTCTGACACCGCTGTAAGTGTTAAACTTTTGGTTTTGAAAAGTACCAGTTACACTTACCAGTAACTACCTTTCTAGGAAATCTTCCAGGACGGCACACCTGAGATATGAGAGGCTCCTCCCCACCGGAAACACAATCAATTGACAGATGTTTCAAGTCCCCACCCTTCCCCTTGATCCTCAGTTTGTAGAGAAGTAACTCCTGAACCCGGTTCACAAGGGAAATCATTCCGCATAGGCACTCACCTTCTAGCGTTCTACAATTTTCCCTCCTCCAACGTGCAGGAAGTAGGCCTGCTGTCCTGGAAGATTTCCTAGAAAGGTAGTTACCGGTAAGTAAATGGTACTTTTCTCTAGTCATCTTCCAGGACGGCACACCTGAGAGGATAAGCAAGTACCTCAGGCCTACCTCGGGGTGGGACCACTGCCTGCGAGACCCTCTTGGCGAACCTCGGTTCTCAGCGAGCTTTACCTCCACTCTATATGCTTGAAGGTATCTTAGCTGGATCATGCAGCTGATCTGCAAGTCTGCTCCACTGATGTCCCTGCCTATGAAGGGAGAAACACAATCAAAAACTGAGGATCAAGGGAAAGGGTGGGGACTTAAAACAGAGGTCAATTGATTGTGTTTCCTGTGGGGAGGAGCCTCTCATCTCAGGTGTGCCGTCCTGGAAGATGACTAGAGAAAAATGTCTTTCCAGGTCTCCGTACACCGCTCAGAGATTGTTAACACTCCACCTCATCCCTGCGTAAAACATACTGTATTCTAACCAAAAATGTATTCAATTACAGCTAAACAATACTTAGTTGTAGTTGATCGTTTTTTTTCCTAGTTTTTTTTTATCACCTGGTGACCAGACCAAGCAGTCCAGTCAAAGTAGCAGTTAGAGGGGTGAGACAAACCATTTACACTGACAGGGGTGCCCACAATGGTTAGCTTTTAGTCATGTAAAACCTTTATTCCAAAATAAAAAATAAAATGTTGCTATAACTGCTTAATAAGGGTTAGCTTGAGTTTGCCTTTATTTGAACGTACATCCAAAATGGTTAGTACATCCAACACAATTCCCATTCCCCAGATTGGCAATGCTGATGTCCGAAGGATCCTTAGTTGCTCCTCCAGTGGAGTGGAGACACCATAAGACAGGAAGTGTGGTACTAGCCTGATAACCAAGTGAAAATTAAAGCGGTATTAAAAACCCTATATAGAAATAAAAAGAAGTCACCACTGTAGGCGCTTCCGTCTACATCCGGTCTTGCTTCCAGGTTAGTCTGCTTGACTGGCCCGAACCGCAATGACGTCAATCCCATGCATGCGGGCAGAGTTCCGGCCACAGCACTCTTTGAAGGTATGGCATGGGTATGCCGTTCTTTCAGAGCGAATGCGCCGGTGACGTCACCGGCTGCTGCTGGCTAGAATATCTCCTAAATGGTGTATGTTTAGGAGATATTCATTTTACCTACAGGTAAGCTTGACCAGCCTAGTCAATATGGCTTGATGAAGAGGGGCTGTCTCTCGAAACATGCAAGCCATATTGGATGCTAAAGTGTCTTCCCGTGTCACAAGTTGAGCAGTGTAGATCTGGCGGCTGTCTAGATTTGTATTCTTTGATACACATGGTTACTATGTGCTTGCGAGTATCACGTTTTTAGTTATATAAAAGAATGTATTGTGGTAATACGCCAGTGTACCCTCTCTGTTTTGTACAGTTTTATGGGATGAAGAAGGGATGACCACAGTTCCAAGAGGGTGGCAAGGCATTCAAGTGCAGGTGGTTATTCTGGAAATGAATAAAAAACATAAAATGCAAAAAGGTGCAAAAAGTTGCTCAGATTTACTAAACATCAACTTTTCCTCTCTTTACCGTGAAGGAATGATAAGGTGCACCACCGAAGAACAAGTGCCCCCAAAAGGAATCACCACAAACTATTAAATTAGGTCCTTACCAGCTGCTCCGATTCCACAAGGTGACCATCAGATGCCTTGCTGCATATCAGCCATATATACACACCACGATTTTGCATGCAATGTTTCCACAATCTCAAGAATGCACACAGCATGTGTTACAAACAACCAGCAGGTCCAAGCAGTCAGGCCAACTTGCAGAACAACGTCACGTGTGAGGGCCCCCTCCCAACGAGTTTCTCTGTAACCAGCGTCTGGGGATAGCAGACCTGTAAATATTGTTTGGTTGGTGTACAGGGTAACTGGCATTGTATTGTTAGTGAAAAGGTTATGTTGCAGATTGTAAATGAATGCAACCAAACAGTCAAACTGAGAAGATTGTATGTAACCAATAGGACTGAGCCAATCTGTTAATTTGTTTTCATTGACTTGTAAAACACCTATCAGCCTTGCTGAGCAACACAGCATAAAGAATGTAATTCAATAGACAAGCCTTTCCAAATAGAAACAATTGGTTTATTATTTTCTGTGAGAGGAGCCACAATGCATCTGAAGTTTTGGCAAGGGCCATTTTATACCTTTCAAAAGATTACATAGAATAGAAATCTCGGTCACAAGTTATTCCAAATCGAGAGATATAAAAAATAAATGGAGAAAGCGATAAAGCACACACACGACATTTGATTACACATGCAAGATGCAAATCGATATCACGTGTATTTTACTACATCTATAAAAAAACCTTCACTCCAAAATTGTGCTGCAAAAGCCGAGGGCCTACTCACACGTTTACACTTGGAAAGTAAAAGTTGTGTGTTTTTAAGCAAGGCTAAGAAATAAATTATGTTCATACATACAATTAAATGCATGTTTTACAAATGCTTCTTTGCCTTCAACTCTTATGTGGTTAGTGACCGACTCCTTTTGCCCAGCAATAATCGAATACAAAATCAATACTATACGCAAAAAATATTATTGCGTCTTGTAGGTGGGATTGCCGCTACCAAAAAGGAGGAAGAGGGAATGTCAAGAGTCATTCAGCCGACTCATTCAGGTAACGAGATATGCTATTCAGTATTCACAGCACAGTAGTAAACCTGCCATCTGAAATCCTAAAATACTGTATTACATGAACTATATTTTAGGGTTTCCTAAATAAAATATATATTTTATTCTCCAACACATAATTTTTTTTGTATTAACAGAGAACACTGTACACATCCAGTTTAAAAAGCAAATGTGACTCCACTATCCTACCTATAAAGCCAGCTGGCTTTTTAACTCCGTGAATCATGCGCTTCAAATCGCAATAACATAGGCACTAAAGTGGGCCTGCCAGTAACTTTAAAGGGACTGTTCAGACTTGTGCACTGCAGGAATGTGTGCGTTCCAGGAACACACTCACTCTATGTTCAGTGTAGTGATTTTGCAGCTTTTTTGGAACAGACCCCTGGTATAAAAGGTCTTTGAATAGCTGTAAAACAAAGACCAGGAAGCCCTTAAGGACTCTCATTTACACCAGGTGCTTTGAAACTGCACTGAGCACCCTTGCCAGTCCAGTCTCCAACATAAGACAAGGCCAAAAGCCTTGTTCCCTATAAGGCCATGTCCTTTATGAGGAGTACTCTGCGTCGCAATCCAATGCTTTTCACTGTGCTGGTGGCAAAATAACTTATCAAATTGTCCCTTGTGACATTTAAATAAAGTTAAAGTATGATGCCCTGAAATGAACAAATCCTTAAGGTTTCCTGTTGGCTGCTGGTGTGAAAGAGCTCTAAAAAACAGAGGCACAAATTCAGGGGACTTGATGCATGATACATACCAATCACATAAGGTCCAATTGGCCAGCTCCTCCCACTCCAACTGTCTCCCCAATAAAGAAAGAGCAAAATTGGTGGAGCCCTACTGTATTGCATAACTTTGAACATTTAAAACCACTACAAAGTGCTTCTGCGGATTGTGACACTTTGCCCATTACCCGGTAAGTGAGGCTGCCCTCAAGACTGCTCAGACGCCAACAAGGCTCACATGTACCATACATCAGAGTGAAGCTCAGCTCTGCCTGTACTCAGCCACCCATTGGGAGGTCGAGACACGCCATGTGGATGATGGACATGCAACATCTCCACCTGCCTTCAAGCTTGTGGCTACCAAAAATGTCACCTTTTAAGCTACCCCAATCCGATCATGGAAACAAAGCAGGTCTGCGTGCTCCTTTTCCAGTTACTCTCCCAACCCCCGCCCCCACCCCCTTGCCACTTCAAATCATCTTGTACCTCACTGTTGAAAATGGTCAAGACCACATTGCAAAAGGTAAGCACTGTGGCCTGTACAATCAGCTAACCAAGCAAAGCAAACATTTTTTCTTGACCTCTAGATTGCTCTTGATACATGCGGCTTTGTATCATTACCTTCTACTGACAAACCTAGACGCACACCCAGCCACCTCACTAAAGAGCCTGTAAACGTCAGCCTTTATGTAAAATTATAAGGGCGGCTCAGTGACACACTTCTAGTTGCAGTCAATGTGAAAGATGATCTCAAACATCTTACAGAGGCTTCCTCCATAAGCCCACTCAACTGTTCCCATCCTAGTTCGATTCTGCTGAGGCTATGGGCTTGCAGGCCTTCCTGTTTTAAATCCAGATGAAAGCTCAGTAGACAATTTTTTCCTCAGTTGAGGCCGATACGTATTCTTCTACATATTTTTGGTTAAAAAAAAATCCCAATAAGCGTATAGTGATTGGTTTGCGCAGAAGTTATAGCGTCTACAAAATAGGGGATATAATCCTGACGTATTTTTTACTAGTAATGGCGGCGATCTGCGATTTTTGTCAGGACTGCGATATTGCGGCGGACACATCGGACACTTTCGAAACATTTTTGGGACCATTCTGTATAAATGTGACTGGCAGGGAAGGGGTTAACACTAGAGGGTGAGGAAGGGGTTAATATGTTCCCTAATGTGCGATTGCTACTGTGGGGGGGAGGGGACTGACTGGGGGAGGAGACCGATCTGTGTCCCTATGTACAAGGGACACAGCATCGGTCTCCTCTCTCCCTGACAGGACGTGGATCTCTGTGTTTACACACACAGATCCATGTCCTTGTCTGTGTACCGGCCGATCGTGGGTACCTGGCGGACATCCCGGCCGCCAGGCACGCGCATCGGCATCTCAGTGATGCGCCGGGCACGCTCGCGCGCCCCCCAGTGGCCGGAGGCCGTATAAAGACGGCCTCTCAGCATTGTAGAACCACTTCGCGGCCGTCATTAGTCGTATGACGGGCACAAAGTGGTTAAAAACAAGAAAATGGTAATCTTCCAGGTTCGAAGAACAACTTTTTGCTCTCCAGAGGAATAAACGCACAAAACCTTTGGGGATTAAAACCCTACTCATGCATCTATATCCCGCTGTACATAAGCTCCAGATATTAGTCACCCAGCTGCCTCATCTTTCACTGACCTACTCCTTACTGCCAAAGTGGAGACTGGCCAAATCCTGAATGAGTGCGATGCAAAACGGCTGGGTTCAAATCTGCCTGCAAGAGGGAAAGCTTTTCCCCACACTGTATGCTATTTAGCCTAAGGCCGGTATGTATGGGCAGGCTGAATGTACCAAAGTTGAGCGATCAACTAGGGTACAACCCGCCTGCCGGATTTTACATACGACTATTGATAGTGGCTGGTTAAGCCGTTAGCAATAATCAATGGCTCGGCAGGAGGTATTGCCCGGTCAACAAGGTCTGTCTGCGTTGATAAGGGAAATCGAGTAAATTTCTTTCCTGCAACTCCTGGTTGCAGGAAAGAAATTTGCTATGTGTATGGCCTGCCTTTAAAGCCTTTTATATTTGTTGCTGCACCCACTTTTTCGCCCATGCTCTCAGGCGCGTCACATCATCCCACTCTACTCCCCCAGGGTCGCAAATCCTCCTCATTCCTCAAAGCGCTGCCCGCTGATCAAGCTCCCTGCAACATCTTAGTCCTTCCATGTGCCCGGTAACAGCAGCAGTCAGCATGCAGACAAGAACCTGCCTCTGACATGTAAACAGATGCTGTCGGGACCCTCAGTCTTGAAAGACTTCAACCTGATCAGCTGCCGGTGCTCACCTGGCCAATAGAGACATCTGTGGACTTGAACCATATTTCAATTATTTTTTTAATAGCATTACTAAATTGCAATGTCTCGAGGAAAAAAAAGGCACATCTTAAGAAAATTGAAGATTTAGCAAATACTGATTTACAAGAAATTATAGGTTTAGCCAAACTAATTAATTCTATTCATGCTAAACCTTCCAAAAGCCAGAGATTTTATTACAGCACAAATTCTATTTACTAAACACAATTTGTCAAATCTCTTTCATTCATCATACATGACAGAGGCCCTTCTCATCTGTCTTCCCATACATATTTCCATGGCTGAGTGGAAGAGTTAATGTCCCAGAGATCCCATACTAAACAATAAATACAAATTTCATTAAAAAAAGCCTACATTAGGAGGGGGAAGCCCTCTCTAGGGCAGTTGGATCCATACACTGCCCATAGCAAAATATTGATTAACTGTATTCTGAATGTGTTTAACGTGTGCTCCATTTCTAATGCTCATGGTTTAATAGAGATTGAAATGCTCCGTTTTAAAGCCCTAAACACTTTAGTCCTTGTGTCTTGGCAGCAGAAATAATCAATTGATTTCAGGATGAAGCAGAAAGTGCTTTATTAGAAGTCACAAATAAGCAAAGTGATAAACAAGGTTTTAATTCAACAGCAGCACCAAGGACACATCAGATACAGTATAGCCAGGCAGAAATAGTGGTATGCTATATGCGTCAAAGTAATACACATCAAGGCCAAGTTCAGACTAGTGCTTCTGCATAATCATGCGTTTTCCAGCGCATTTTGAACATCCTTGTGCATTTTGTTATCAGGAGGCAGCAGCTGGTGGTTAACAAAAATATCACCTGACAAAAAAAAAACAAACAAAAAAAAAACACATGCATGCTTCCCCCCCCCCCCCCCCCATTTGTTCACATTGAAGTCTATGGGGCAAAAAATGTGCTGTGCTGCACCAAAAGAAGCACCTGCATCTTTTCAGAAATCACACTGCACAACTACTATATGCAGAAAGATAGCAGTGGTAGGCTCCATGTTTAGCTCATGGCAGGTCTTTAAACCTGAAGGATAAAGAACATCCCTTTAAATTGTTTATGCTGTGTTCAATTCATTGCTATGCTGTAACAATTCATTGTTATAGGCTTTTCTAAACTAGTTGGGTTTATGGTTCTGAAAACCGTTTCACCTAGGGAAATCATAAAACCATTGGCTAGGGATGGGGCTCTCTGCTGACGTCACAGAAGTTGGTCCAGGCTCCACGTCATCACGACCACCAAGTCTGGATTCGCCAGATCACTGGACCGACACGTGGCTCAGGCTCTCAGCAAGATGCCGAGAGGCTGAGCCGGCCGCTCCCGAACCTCCACAGCCCAACGCCCCAGTGAGCAAGGAGGGAGGGCAGACCAGAGAGCCGCTGACTGAGTCTACAGCTCTCTGCTCATGGAGCTGTGAGAACAGAGTGATGGGTGGTGTTCGATCACTCGGTTCTCAGTGCAGAGGCACCAGGGGCAGCATCAGGCCGATGTTGCATCCAAGTATAAATCTAAAAAAAACACACACACACACACACACACACCTCTTTTAAAGGGATTGTAAATGATCACCTTGTAAAATAACCCATTCAGTTTAAAATAGAAAAGACAAATCATTTGCCGAGATCTATATCTATCTTTCTTTTTTTTAGAATACATTATGAATACCGCATATACGCGAGTATTAGCCGACCCGAATATAAGCCGAGGCACCCAATTTTACCACAAAAAAAAAAAAATGGGGAAACGTATTGACTTGAGTATAAGCCTAGGGTGTCATGTGCATGCCTCACTGTGCCCAATCTCCCTACCTGATCTCCGGCGCTGTGTGACTAGACTGACGTTTAACATGGGAGTCTATGGAAGGGGTGTCAGCTTTGAAAAATTGGTGCTCCCAGCCGTAGGTCCCCTGGACAAACTTTGCACACTTGTAGACGAGTGGGCTATATGTGTGCCAAGTTTGGGGTCCAGGGGACCTACACAGCTGGCCAGGAATAGGCGCACAAACTTGAAGATGGACACAGACTCGCGTATAAGCCGAGGGGGGCATTTTCAGCACATAAACAAGTGCTGAAAAACTCGGCTTATACTCAAATATATATGGTAGCTTTTATCCCTTTACAAGTGATCACATTCCCTGTTCTCAGCTGCATAAGAGCTGGGGGAGGAGAAGCAGCAGGACACGGAGCTTCCCAGTGAAAAGCTGTGCAGTGGGGCCGTGTCAGAACAAGTCTTATCATTGGAAGAGAGTACAGAGTTCCCAGCATAGCTAAAGAACTTACCTCACTGTACTCTCCTGCTAAGTGTGGTCAGTTTTTAATAGGATAGCAGAGAGAGACTGTCAGGAACACCAGGGATTTCACACAAAATGAAGCAATACAAACAGGATACTTTCTCATACAAGTACATGGTACAGCAGGCACATATCAGGAATATTAAGTTTTGGGGGTAACAAACGCTTTAAGTAATGCTACCAATATCTCCAGCCTACCAACACTAAAAAACTATTCAAATTATTTATTTATCCAGCACTGATAACCACGCCATGCTCCCATGATGGGGGGGGGGGGAACACACACACACACACACACTTGCTAAACAGCAGTAGTGCTTACAGGCTTTGCACAACCAAGATTAACGTTCATCAGTTTAAAGCAGTGGTCTCCAAACAGCGGCCCTTGGGGCACTATTCCTTCCAATGATGCACTACTTTGCTAACTGACACCAACAATGGGGCACCATTTCTCCCAATGAAACCAGTAACGGGGCACTATGCATCCCTATAATACCAACAATGGAGAACAAATACCCCCCCTAATACCAAATGTGACTGCTAACTCCCACTGATGACAATATTATTTCCACTCCCACTGGCCACAATCCGACCCCCATAAAGTCTGAAGGACAATAAACGGGTTCTTGGCTTAGAAAGTTTGGAGACCCTTGATTTAAAGTGATTGTAAAGTGGATTTTTATTCTTTATAAATAAAAAAAATGAACCTCCTCTTCTCGGGTCCCCTACCGGCACTCTCCTCTGGCGAGTATCCCCATGGAAAGCTATGGGAGCACTCGTGTGGGCTCGCTCCCGAGCCCTGCTTCTATTGACACAGACAGCAGGACTCGGCCCCGCCCCTCGCAGTGCATTTTGAACACGGTGCAGGAAACACACCTGGAACGCGTGTTTCCTGTACTGCATTCTGGTGTGAACTGGCCCTCAACTTCAGCATTAAGGCTGGGTTCACACTGATACGACACGACATTCATCCGACTTTCATCCTACTTTGCTCTGCGACATCAGTCCTACATTGATCCTACATTGGTCCGACATCCATCCGACATTCATGAACAGGATACTACTTTGATCCGACTTTGTGCTAGTCTGACTTGTCCTTTGACCAATCAAAACAATCCCAGGGTGAGATAAATTCCTTTTACTGCTGCTGTAATCACATGTCGGATGTCAAATGTCGGATGGTTAGGACAAGGATCCTACTTTGATCCGACTTCAATGATATTCAATGGGCTGAAGTAGGATCAAAGTCGGACCAAAGTAGTACAGGGAGCATTTTCAAAGTCGGACCGACTTGTGTCGGACCAGTTAAGACAGTTCTCATAGGGAAACATTGATTTTCACACGTCATGCGACATGAGCTCCCAATGTCGGAGCGTTTGTCGGACCAGTGTGAACCAGGCCTAAGGGTTCACACTGGGGCTGCGGGAATTAAGCCGTGCGAGTTCAGCTGAACTCGCATGATTTCACTCCTGCTCGTCAGTCCCGATTTCGGCCGCGATTACAGAGACATCTGTGAGGTTTCTAGTACAGAAACTACTTTTTGAAATCGGTTCAGCCCCGCAGATGCGGCGTCGCACCGATTAGGACGGTGCCATTGCCTGCAAATGCCGCAGATTTGACATGTCAAATCGCATGTCAAAAGCACCAGTGTGAACCAGGGCTTAATCTGGATTGGTTGCCAAGGATTCGTGATTTTTGACTTCCTGAAAGAGGCCAAAAAGGGGTTAACATGATTCTAAGCAGTCCACACACTAAAGAGTAAAAATTAGAAATACATATTTACAAGCCGTAGATGTAACAATGATAAATGGCTGCAGCAATGTAACCTCAGCATGTTCATCCAAGTAGCAATTACTTGTTTACTCTGGAAACCTCAATATTTCAGCTGCGTGAGGTTAGAGCTGGACACGGATACAGACACAAGCTTAGATGACATTGCTTATTTGTTCAGTACTCTTTTAGCCATAAGCAGCATCAGTCATCTGATATGTTACAGGATGAGACAAGTCTGGTTTTCTCCTCTCTATCACATCTAGAGTGAAGCAGTGCGTGGGAAGAAGGGTGAGCTGAAGCAGTACACAGCAATGATTATCACACTCTGCCGCAACATGGCTCTGCAGTCAGCACTGATGCCCCTTGTACATAAAAAGGAAGCAGACACCTGCCCCTGGGAGGATAAAAAGACCCAAGGTTCTGTTGACAAAAGAAGAAAAAAAAAAAAGCCAGGGTATGCCTTGTAATTAATCCAATTATGTGCCAACAAAAACACACACAAAAAAAAAAAAAAAAAAAAAGTTTTAAAAATTAAATACATTTCTATATCCATCTATAATATATCTAGAATATACACACTGTTTTATTTTACATAGACTATATGTAAATAGCAGTTATTTCCTAAGGGCAAAAGTAGGCTTAATAGGCAGCAGGTGTGTTCTGCTAGAAAGTGAGTGTCATTGCCAAGCTATCACCAGAGAGTGGCAGGCTGGAGGACTAGAGTCACACACAATTGAGCTCTATGACAGAGGTTAAATGAAATAATGTGTATGGCCCAAAGTGTAGAGAGAATGACGGGCTATACAACACTGGAAAAAGCAGGTCAGGATATTAATGACTACCAAAATATACACGGGGAGAAAAAAAAAACCCGCAAGCACACGATACCGAGGCTCTAAATGACAGATCGGCTCATAAAAGACTTGTCAGTGCTCTGCAGACTGCTGTATTTTAGACAACTGCTTGTGTTGAAGAGAAAAAAAAAAAAACATTTTAAATAGGGTTGTTTGCAAAGGAAGGAATACTAGCCAAGGAGTTTTTCAGGGCTCAATACATCACAATAGTGCGGCCAGCCACAGACAATCAATTTAAATACAAATTATCTGCTAATTTTTTTTAAGTGAAAGAGTGATAATTTTTTTTTTTTTTTTTTTTAAACAAGCATCTAAGGCCTCATGCCCACGGGCGTTTTTTCAGCCGCGTTTTTGAGCGTTTTTTACAGCTTAAAAACGCCTGTCCATGTTAGTCTATAGCTTCATGCCCACCTAGGCGTTTTTGAGCTGTAAAGAGCATAGGCGTTTGTAAGCTGTAAAAAAAACCCAGGGCCAGTGCGTTCCTCAGCGTCAGAATTAGGCAGGAAAAAACGCGAGCGTCAAAAACGCGCAAAAACGCGCACTAACGCGCGGTCGCGTTTTTAGCTCCGACTTTTTTTTTTTTTTTTTTCAAAAAAAAATAAAAAATATTTACAACAACATGGACAGGCGTTTTTAAGCTGCAAAAAACGCAGCTGTAAAAACGCCAGTGGGCATGAGGCCTAATAATTATCTGATCTGTGCAGTGGTTTTGCACAGGGCAGCCTCGATCCTCCTCCTCCGGTCCCCCACCAGCGCTCCTACCTACTCTTCTCGGTGGGCCACCATAAGAAGCCACTTCCTATTGTGGCACACCTGCTGGCTTAACCCCAAACTGCGCTGTCTGAGTCTCTAGAAAAAGACAGCAAGGCTTGGCCCCACCCCCAAATGAGCTGATCACCTGATTTGATCGACAACAAAAGGAGTCACTTTCTTCCGCTGTTGCCTCTCTGACCTGTGAGGAGGGAGAGAGAACAGAAAGACACTGCTCTCGGGTACAGCACTGGAATGGTCTCAGGCAGCTATAAAAAAAAGGTAGGGGGGGTGGGGGGGTGGGGGGTTGACCGATTAGTGGTGTGGCTGATTAATGGGGTCCGATATTAACATGTTACTCACTGTCCACCTTGCATCACCGCTGTTCCGCCCCTACAGCAGGGCCGCAAAGGCTGCTCTTGACAAAACTGCAGCCATGGGCGAGCAGAGAAAGATAGTCAGTCATCTTTCACCGCCCGCCTGTGAAAGTTTACTCGCTTGGATGCCACTGGGGAGAGGCTGCTAGACGTGCAAGTAGTGAAACGCTGCATCTGGGCGGCAGGTGACTGGGACAAGCTGCATCTGGGCATGAGTTCAGGGAACACCCAAATTTGCAGGGTGTTCGCCCCACCTAAAAACTCTGCAATGCGCTGCACAGCGCAATCTGCGCCCTGATTTTCAAAAAGCTTTGCCCACTTCGGGCGGAGGAAAGATGGCTGCTAAGAAACAGGAAGCAGGCCATGGTGTCCTTAACAACCAAATGCATCATCAGCTGTCAATGGGCTTCCCCGCTCACAGCTGAACAAAAAATAAATTAAAAAAACCTGGCGTGGGGTCCCCCTCCGCCCAGTCCATACCAGACCCAGGGACTCAAAGGGGCTGTTATGGACTGGGGGGGGGGGACACAGACCCCACACTGTTTTCTTCAATAGCCGGGTGCTGGAAATTGCAACTGCGAGTCAATTTAAGTGAGATTTGACCAGTTGTTTTTTTCCTTTCGAAATGTCATTTTTGCTGCAGCATGTTCCATACAGATGCGCCACTTTGCAGGAAGACTAAGGGGTCCCCCTCCCGGCACTATATTTAACCTCTTCAGATCCGGGCCATTGACAAATGACGGCCTCAATGTGGATCTAAAAATCCGGGAGGACGTCAATAGACGTCCTCGGCTATGTCGGCCACTGGGGGGCGCGCGTGCGCCGCCAGCGGCGCGCGTGCCCGGCGCATCACTGAGATGCCGATGCGCGTGCCTGGCGGCCGCGATGTCCGCCAGGTACCCGCGATCGGCGTGTACACAGAGCAGGGACGTGGATCTCTGTGTGTAAATACAGAGATCCACGTCCTGTCAGGGAGAGGAGACCGATGCTGTGTCCCTTGTACATAGGGACACAGATCGGTCACCTCCCCCACACAGTAGTAATCACTCCCAGGGCACACATTTAACCCCTTCCTCGCCCCCTAGTGTTAACCCCTTCCCTGCCAGTGTCATTTTTACAGTAACCAGTGCATTTTTATAGCACTGATCGCTGTATCAATGACAATGGTCCCAAAATGGTGTCAAAAGTGTCCGATGTGTCCGCCATAATGTCGCAGTCACAATAAAAATCGCTGATCGCCGCCATTACTAGTAAAAAAAATAAAAAATAAAAATGCTCTAAAACTATGCCCTATTTTTTAGACGCTATAACTTTTGCGCAAACCAAACGCTTATTGCGATTTTTTTTACCAAAAATATGTAGAAGAATACGTATCGGACTAAACTAAGGAAAAATATATATATATATATATATATATATATATATATATATATATATATATATATATATATATTTTTTTTTTTTTTTTTTTTTATTTAAATGGGATATTTATTATAGCAAAAAGTAAAAAATAGTGTTTTTTTCAAAATGGTCGCTCTTTTTTTGTTTATAGCGCAAAAAATAAAAACCGCAGAGGTGATCAAATACCACCAAAAGAAAGCTCTATTTGTGGGAAAAAAAGGACGTCAATTTTGTTTGGGAGTCACGTCGCACGACCGCACAATTGTCATTCAAATCGTGACCGCGCTGAAAGCTGAAAATTGGCCTGGGCAGGAAGGGGGTTTGAGTGCCCAGTAAGCAAGTAGTAAAAGAAATTCCTTGTGTTTTATTTTTGCACTTTAGCATCATTAAAAAGCACTTCTCCTGAAAAACGAATGTTTCTGCAAAAATGTTTAGCATTGATACATGTCCATGTCCCTCAGGGCATTACCCGGACCCACATACCCTTTTACGGTCAATTACTTGCATATAAGCGTTCAAAATGAGCACTTTTGATTTTTCCTGTTCAGTCCCATACACTTCAATAGGGTTTGACGTTCGGGTTAGAACTTTTCCCCGTTCGGAAGTTCTGCTGCAAACCGAACAGGGGGGAGTTCGGCCCATCACTACTTACTGAAAAGATATAAAAAAAACAAATTCAATTGTACATTTGCAAGACCAATAGAGAGCAAAAAAAAAAAAAAAAAAAAAAAAAAAAGGCATATTCCAACCAATCTTGTTGCATCTAAACAAAAAAATATTCTAGATGATTAATAATTTTCTCAAGGAAAGAAGAAACAGAATGCAGCCCTATTGTAGTTCTAGCAGTCCCTTCTAAACAAACGCCAGCGACCATTACCATTTTGAGAAGAGCACTGGCATATGTACAGAGTGCAGAGCCGTGCTGTATGACGCTTCACTTTACAGAAGAATTCAAACAAGGGAAACACTTGTGTTCAGTATTTCCATACCACCCTGTAATACCACTGAAGGGTTAACATGTGAAAACATACACTACTTTATCTAGGTATTCCTGACGTAACTACAACAATCAAGAATCGCCACACAAGTTCAAACCTGACCATATGACCCAACGCATATCCCTAAATAGGATTCCTTATTGGTAACGATAGCAACAAAAATCACAGTAACCACTTCCAGCTGTACAGCCAGACTGTGCGATCTGGATGCTGTTGGAAAGAATAACTTGCATCACCATTTATGGAAACTATATAGACAGAAGGAAAGCTTTATATACAGCACCAGCTGGATACGAAAAATCATGAAAACCGTAAGGACTAGTTTGCGCCACAATCCCCGCTCTCATTGCGAGTTTCTGCGTGTGCTTTACAAGGCGTTGTCAGTGTATTTACATGCTTTGGTAGAGCATTTTGGAATAATTTATGTATTTTTACCAAGTTGTATTTACATGCGCTTGGGGATGCATTTATGTGCGATTTAGTTCATAAAAATGAAGCACGGCAAAAAAATTTTTTTTTTAAATGCACATGAAAGCACTGCAGTGATGTAAATTAGGCTTACTGAAATACATTCCTCTTGCATACGTGTTTGCACTGCATCTGCAAATGCACCCCATGAATCGGATAGTAAAGCCAAAAGCTCCACTCCAGGCGGAAAAAAAAAAAAAAAAAAAAAAAACACACACAACCCCCTTGCAGTAAGGCCTTCCACATTGCAAGAGTTAAATACTGATTAAAACTGAACTCCATGGAATACTAGAAATGCTGGGGCTGTGCCTGCACTGCAAGGGTTAAATGCACGTTTCTGTCTAGGGGACCCGGGAAAGCACTTTTACCTACCTGATCCTACACTCCTGCAAGCTAGACTGCTGGAGTGCAGGGGAGAAGAGGTTGCCTGGACCAGTCTAAAGTCCCATGATGTCATCAAGAAGAGGCTCAGCCCATAGCCCAGCACTGGATGTGAAGACACAGAGGAACAGTCCACCACCAGAACATAGGGGGGGGGACCATCTTAGCTCTGAGGAAAGGGGTGCGCCCATGAAACGCGTCAGCTATATAGATGTTTGAGGTGCTGTCTGACCTTCTCTGTCATCAAGTTCAGTCGGTGGGTGACAAGAACTTCCAGCTCAATTGTCCGATAAGCTTGTACCTAATCTCTGTTTGTGAGTAGGATCATTGCTTTTTACTCATATTTTAATAAAAATTTTAAGTGGTAATGCACGAGGTTGGTGCGCCCTCCTTTCTCTTTTCTTTTTTCAACCTCTGTGTGCCATTGCCCCATGAACAGACCAGTGCTTCAGTGCAGACTGGATGGGCAGGACAGATCAGAGTGGTGACTGACAGTCACCGCTCTCTGCTCAAAGTCCAAGAACTAAGTTATCAGTGGTCATGTGATCTCCCAAGTTTCCTGGTCTTAGAGACGGCAGAGAACAGCTGCAGCATTGGACTGATTATATATCCATTTAGCAGCCCTCAAAAAAATCCACTCGCCTGCTCGCATTTTGCAAGTGGATTTTGAGGGCTGGCGAGGAAGGGCTGCCTGGGAGCGAAGGGGAGCAAGCACTGCTGGCCGGCAGGTTGTATGGGAATCCTTCTCCCAGCGCTCGCGGAGGGGGAGAGAGGAGAGAGCCGCCTGGATGATTCAGAGGGCGGGGGACAGCACTAGCGGCTTTCATTTCAATAGCCAAGTGTTCCCAGCACTCGCTGTCACTCACGCCCCCTGGTCCCGGGGAGATTGATAGACAGATCACCGGTCCAATTCCAGGAAGCGTGATGTGAAGCAAAGTTCAGTGGGTGGGGCTGTATGTGTCGCCGAGCGGCGGGAACACAACAATTGAAATCAAAGCTGTTCCAGGGATGTCCCTCTGCGCTCTTATCATCCAGCCCAGCAATGCTCTTCTTCTCCTCTGCACCCCAGCATGATGGACACAGGTAGGCAGCAAGATGGACACAGGTGGACATGGGTGAGGCTGCATTGGTGAGCAAGGATAAAGTTGGTTATTTCTGCATAAAACATTTAAATGCAGTTTCATGATATAATTTATGAGGGCGTGTTTAGGGGCGGGGCAACTTATGGCGAGCAACTCGAGGTCTGGCTGGTAGCTCAGGACTTGAAATTTTAAACCCTGCATTTAGTATGAATGTTAGTTTTTTGGTAATCCCACACTTCTCTTTTAAAAAAGCAGCAAAATCCTCTGCTAATCACTTACCGGTAAATCGTGTCTATGCCAGGAATGTGCCAAATCTGGTATGTATGCCTCTGTGTAATGTAAATGTGCCATTTATGCTCTTTGTAGCTGTGCAGTGAACAATGTGGATTGTCATAAAGTGCTCATCTCCAGCCACAGTGCATTGCAACACATTCAGGTCTTCCATAATTTCAGAGACAGATTAAAAATATAAAACCCATAGAAGGGGAGAGGTACAAATGGGAGCGCAATTTTTTATTAATGGGTGGCTACTGTTGGGATGAACACTCCAGTGGTCAGATCCCCCCGCCTCACCATAAATAATTTCTATAGCCTCAACTAATGTTAAAATGCCAAAACAAGGGATACTTGTTGCATTTTTTTTTTTTAAATAAAAAAACCAAACAAAAAAACAAACAAACCATGAGAAAGATATTCCTGAGGGCTCATTCCCACCAGAAGAAACTTTGTGCGGTGCCGACATGTTTTATTATTTCAAATGGAGCCTTTCAAAAATGCAGAACACTAAATGCAACAGAGAGAAAAAGTTGTCTGGACTGCCGCACTCTGGTCAAGCGTTTTATTTAACAAAGAAAATTAAAATTCCAAAAACTCCAAAGAAAAATGTACAAAAATCGATCAAAAAGCAATCAAACATGTAAGGGACATACAGGGCAAAGGCTAACGAGTTTCACATCAGGGTGTGATGCGTACTCATAACTAAATGCAGCATGCTGAACTGAAAGCAATGCTTTTTTTTATTGCCTATGGTGCAAAATGCAGAAAAATGCCTCATTACATATGGTGGGAATGACCCGCAAAAGTGCCATTAGGAAGACCAAGGTAATTTCCTCAAACGGAGACTGACTTTTTTTTCCTCTTTCGTCTTGGACAGGAAGTAAACTATCCCATCGGGATTTCATTGCCGTTTGTGTAACCACTGGAGAGCCCACCCACTCTACATTTGTCCTGGTGACCACTGTCTTCAGTACAGAAGTTTATGTGAAATCCAAATTTTAGAGTTATCACAGGTTGAGAACTTTTAATGGGGACCTTAATTTGCAGCGTCAACTATGTACAAGTACGTCTCAACTGATTATACAGCCTATGGGTTTACAGTGATGTTTTGACCCATTGGTGTTTCCTTTGCTCTACACCAGGGGTCTCCACACTTTCTAAACAATGGGCCAGTTTACTGTGCTTCAGACTTAAGGGGGGCCCGGACTGTGGGCATCGGGACCTATTTCACTCCCAATGTTAGTGGGACTAAAGAATGCCCCATAGTTGGTGTCAGTGTGAGGCATAGCACCCCATCGTTCGTGTCGGGGGAGGTGGGGTGAATTATGCCCCTTCATTGGTGTCGGGGGAGGGGGGGTGAATTATGCCCCATTGTTGGTACCAGCGGATGGAAATAGTTCCAAGAGCTGTAAAAAAGGAAACAAAGGGTCACATCTGGCCCCCTGGCCGCAGTTTGGAGACCACTGCGCTACACCCTTGTGAATACTGCCATGTAGCCTGTGAGTTACTTGCCTTTCTGGGTAATCAAAAACATTCTACTTTTTTTCAACGGTTGTTCTGTGTTCGTATAGAGATTCTGAGCGGTTTGTGTTCTACCAGTTTCGATGTAGAATGGCAGTACCATCGACCATTAGCCACTGACTTTTACCTAACGGCTTGGATATTGAAACGCTTTATGGTTGTATAAAATAATTCTATATATGGGCGATGGATATCCCAACATATTGTTTATAGATTCACCTGTTTTTCATGTATTGGACAGGTCATCATTTTATCAGCCATATTGCTTTATCTTTGTACTTGACTGAGATTTTTAACCACTTCCCGCCCAGCCTATAGCAGAATGATGGCCTGGAAGTGGTTTAGTTATCCTGACTGGGCGTCATATGACGTCCAGCAGGATAAAAGCCGGCGCGCACCGCGGCGATCGTTGACGCGGCATGTCAGTCTGACACACCGCAACTCCGATCTAGGTAAAGAGTCTCTGGCAGACTCTTTACCAGGTGATCAGCCGTGTCCAATCACGGCTGATCACGATGTTAACAAGAAGAACCAGTGATCAGCTTTTCCTCACTCGCGTCTGACAGACGCGAGTAGAGGTGAGCTGATCGGCCGCTCTCCTGACAGAGGGTCTGCGCTGATTGTTTATCAGCACAGCCCCCCCTCAGATGCCCGCCCAGGACCACCAGGGATGGCCACCACACTGGACAACCAGGTATGCCACCCTAGACCACCAGGGATATGCCAATCAGTGCCCAGGCAGCTGCCAATCAGGGCCAATAAAAAATGCCTGCCAGTGCCACCAGTGATGCCCATCAGTGAAATCCATCATTGCTGCCTTTCAGTTCCAAGTGCCACCTATAAGTACCCATCAGTGCAGCCTTTCAGTGCACATCAATGTGCCACCTATGAGTGCCGCCTATCAATGCCCATCTTATTGGCACCACCTCATCGGTGCCACCTTATCAGTGCAGCTCATCAGTGCCCATCAGTGAAGGTGAAACCTTAATTACAAAATTTTATAACAAAAACAAACATTTTCAGTCTTTTTATTCGTTAAGCAAAAAATAAAAACCGCAGAGGTGATCGAACCCCCACCAAAAGAAAGCGCTATTTGTGGGAAGAAAATGATAAAAATTGTTTGGTTACAGTGTTGCATGATTGCGCAATTGTCATTTAAAAAGTGACAGCACTCAAAGCTGAAAATTGGCTTGGGCAGGAAGGTGCGAAAGTGCCTGGTATTGAAGTTAAGTGGTTAATAAACTTTCTTGAACAAAAAAAAAAAGGTATAAGTAATCCAGAGACATGAAAAAACTACCGATATGGTTGTAGTTATTGGATAGACCAAGCATCTTATATCTAGGGCACCATCAAAGCCAACCACTCCGCAGTAGATGCTGAGAATTACATTTCTGAAATCCCTATCCTATAGAAGTGACAAAGCCGCCCCTCCCCACTCCATTGATATAAACTACTAGCAAACACTCCAAAATATTTCCCCCATGCTGGTCAGATCATATCCACTCATCTGACCACCTTCTAAAGCATCTGGGCAGCTCATTTTATTTTATTCTTCATATAAAAATCAAGCAATTCGGCCTCGCAGAGCTTTACAATCCTCCACAGCTGGGCCTCTAGATATTGTTCACACCATACAAGTAAAGTACACTTCACAGAAATAAATTCTACTACCAAGCGTCCGACGACAAATCAAAAAAGCAATATGGGCTTCACACAGCTAAAAATATTCTGCGAGATAAAAAAATACATTTTGTAAAAGGGTTGGCTCTTTATTCTGCACACCAGTTTGTCCCATATTTGAGAATCTGGTGTTTTACAAGAGACAGTTTAAAACAAGCAGGGACTTCAATAATTTAAAAGCATTCACAACATTTCCTCCAGCATTTTAGGGAATTTCCACTACACCATATGGTGTGCAATTATGAAACAACTCAACTGTATCAAAATAGGACACATTTAATATAATCAATCAAAAAAGTTTCTATGGCTACATAAGCAGCTTGCGCTATCTGCAAGCTAAAAACGGCCATAATGTACATCTTATTACAACCTAATAGTGACAAGCTCAAAAGTCACTGGATTGATTCTTCATTACTATGTATTACTCCACTCATCTCTTTCCAATATTCTACAAATTAGCTTGTTCATAAGATGAAAATGAATAGAATTAAACATCCTTTGCAAACATTAGACAGTTAGATCTTTTGCTGTAAGCCATGAGTGATCTGTCAACATGCCTAACATAGCAATACCTCTAAAGAGAAGACAGTCTTTCCAAAGTTTATTTTAAGTGTGCATGTAAAAGATCATCTTGATGTAAAATCATCCACGTGTTACATCTTTTAAAACCCCGTTTGTGTAGCCCAAATTATCTGCATGAAGTGAGCCAACCATATTTTCCCATACCATACACAGACTTCATATGCCACAGCAGTTTTGCTCTACGGCTATCAATATGCAAGTTATGGTGTCAGCTGACAAACCGAAATGTAAAGCACGCTATGTGGCCGATACATCAACGGCTGTTAAACAGGAAGGTAGAGTTCTTATTAGTTGCTGAGAGTTCCCTTAAGCAGCCAATCTACAAATATCTAATTCAATTACAAATTTATATATAAAAAAAAAACAAAACAAAAAAAAAAAAAAACCAAAAGCATTTAAAAAGCGTGAAAGTCGCTACAAGAAGCGGCTTTAGACTATGTTCACACTAATCAGACACGAAAGTCGTATGACTCCTGACCCGACTTTGCCCTACGACTTTATGTCCGACTTCAATGAACAGGATCAGACGATACCAGGCCCTTTGAGTCTGGTATCAATCTTCGAGGTGGAACGTCAAAAAAAAAAAAAGTAAAAAATTTAAAAAATCCCCACACAGGGTGTGGATTCCCCCCCCCAAAATCCATACCAAACGGCATGCAGCCCGACAGGTCAGGAAAGGGGGGAGGGGGCTCTTCCTGACAACCCTTCGTGCGAGCGAGTGCAACCCCCCCTTTCCTGACCTGCATGGATAAGGGTCTGGAATGGTCTTGAGGGGGGGGGGCATGCCGCTTTTGGTTTTCCATTTTGGCATGGGGTTCCCCTCAAGATCCTCAGAGCACAAGTCGGATCAGTTAAGATGATGAGCCTGACTTTCATTCAAATCAATGGGCTGAAATCGTGCCCAAGTCAGACCATAGTTATGCAGGAGGCCTTTTCAAAGTCAGACTGGCACAAGAAAGACCAGTTAAGATGTCTCTCATAGGGAACCACTGATTTTGACATGTCATGCAACCTGTGCTCTGCAAGTCAGAGCACGTCAGACTAGTATGAACCGGCCCTTAATGCGGAGCTCCAGGCTCCTTCATAAAAATGTTTACAGTAAACAGCTACAACTACTGAAGCTGCCGACTTATTAGGACACTTACCTGTCCACTTGCCTCGCGGCTTCACAGCCGGTTCCCTAATGCGCGAAACGCGCTGCTCTTTGTGAATGGCCTGGTGGAGGGGGGCTGAACTTCCAGGTGAGTTTTCCGGGGTGAAGTCAACCGAAAGTGGGAACGGGTACCCGTCAAAACCAGGTACCCACTCCCTACCCCCCCCCTAAAGCTGCCAAATGTGGTAGCCGCAGGGGGGGGGGGCACTTTTGGATGGAGCTCCGCTTTAAGGTACCTACACACAGTACGGATGTATTTACATCAGATTCATGGCAGATAATTCTTGCATAAGAATGTGAGGATTAGCGGTGTAATAAACATGTACACGTGTAAACATTTTTTTTGTGTTGTACATGCATATAAAATACTGTGCAGTATGAAAGATTTTTTTTATGATCTATACACAGTGCAAGTTTATGCGCCTGTGTGTAAAGGCTAGGGTGTTTCATTTTCCAAGGCAAAAAATAAACTGTAAAATTTTTGCAAACTTTGCTTATGCCCCGGAGTTTCAGTGATGATATATATGCTGAATTTCAAGAAGATTGGATAATATTTAGAGGTTGCACACATTGATCAGTTTTGTAAAAGTTGGCAAAAAAAATATGATTTTTCAATGTTAATTACTTTTATTGGGAAAACTAGAAAAATCACAAACTTAAAATACTATTAAAACTATACACCAATATTAATATGATAGGCAAAACATGTGTTATATTAAATCAACTTTGAACGATGCAATCCCTTGTTTTGTTCGCTTGGTGACGACTTTTCTGTGACTACCCTCAAAAAGAATTGTTTTTGTTGTTCGTCCCTGACCGATTCATTATACTTTATCAGAGCAATTCCTCTTTCTGCCTTATCATTGACAACCTTAAGAGGATTCACATGGCTTCTTAGAGAATCACTGCAGTATTCTGTCACGTCCTGGATCCCAAACAATTCAAAGAACGTCTTTGTTTTATTAGTAACGAAATGGCTCAGGTCTCTTCCTACAAAAAACATGTTTTTACCCTCTAATCGTTTCACTACTTTTCTGGATGTCAGGACCACTTGATGGTATGCCACAACAATCCTCAAACACTCCTTTCAATATTAGTTCATGGATGTGATGGCGGCAAGCCAACCACAACAATGTGCGTCCGATTATCCTTTCAATTCTGGTACATGCCCCTTGGATCAGTCCTGTATTAAAAGATATACCGATTATATTGTCACATAGCCTAAATCGGTCTACTTCCTAAATAACTACTTCAGGCATCTGCTCCAGTGCCTTTCAGGGCAACAGGTACAACAAATGCTCAAAATCTTTGCCAGTCACTAGAACTGCAACTCTATCTTCCAAAGTTTTGACATTCCCATGGGCAACTGAGGGCAACAGTTTACTATCCCAATGCAAGACCAAATGAGGAAGATTTTCAAAGAGTGACTCTTAGATTTTCTTTTCCATTTTACTTCTATTGATTGCCCGAGCTCGGTAAACGGTAGCTGGAGATATGGAAATTTTTGAAACATCGTGGCCAAGGCTATTTGCAGTTGCTATAAATGAAGTACTTGATTGTCGAATAGATAGCTGTTCTCGATCACAAGTAGACGAGAGTGTCTGATCAAGAGGTTTTAATCTAGGACTTTAATTTTTTTCGTCGCTGGAGGCGAAAACTCAGCCCCTTAGTCACTAGGTGCTTGCGATGGAAAGGAGTCTTCCAATATAACGGTCTTATTGATTTCAGCGATAGCTTTGTAATGTTTATTCTTATATGAATCTTTTTTTCTTCTTTTGTACACTTGGTTCAATGTTAGAAATTTCACTAGTTTGTGATAAAAGTGATCAATGTGTACAACCCCTAAATATTATCCAATCTTCTTGAAATTTGGCATATCTATCTATCTTTATATTTTAAATCACAGAGACTCGGGGCGTAAGCAAAGTCATGAAAATCGCATCTTTGGATGATTGGCCTTAAAGCCAAAAATAAAATGATTGCATAAATATATACATTAAATCTAAAATGTCAGGACTATTTCTTAAAAATAATCATATACAGTCATAGCAAAGCTGGCCATACCCAGCTTCACAAAAAAAAAAAAAATATATATATTAATAAAAAAGGAGCCAGGTGGAAAATTGTCAGCTGAATGTTGATTGTAAAGTATCAGATGCAGTCACTGTTCAAGTAGGCAGATAGCTGCAGGTGCTGAGGCTCTCTAAATGCAACAGCCAGCAGGGGAGATCTCTCGATCTACACGGTTTAGCAGGAGAAATTGATTTCTCTTATTCAGTTTGTGTGCTAGTCTTTTACCAGTTATTGGCTTAGATAACATCTGTTGAATGAACAAAATTTACCAAACACTAAAAATAGTATGAGGTCCTATCAGAATGGACAGTCTATGAATTGTTATAGTAGGCCTTGAAACTACAATGCCATTGGTAAATTTGAATCCAACAGATGAAATCTAAGGAAAACCCAAGGAATGGGGCGGTTTAGAAACACTCTGTACTCTTCTGCATCACACAGCAGATATGAGAAACCCCATTGTTAAATCGGAGAGTTTGTTTCCATTGACAACCATTATTTGATAGCGTCATGTTCACGTTTGATGTATTTCTAGAAAGTCTGCACAAGAAGCTCCTTATCAGCATTCAAGGTCTTTCTATTCATTACTGATCATCCCACGCTCTCTGTGCCATACATTATGAGAAAAGATAAAATCGATAAATAGCATGGCACTCAACATCTACACAAGGAGGGTGACCACTGCAGACATCCCATCTAGAAAGAGGTCACCCTATATATTTATTTTCTTCCCAGAAGTGGAAAGTCTGTGTAGCTATGAGACATTGGGGGTTATTTACGAAAAGGCAAATCCACTTTGCACTACAAGTGCAGGCTGCAAGTGCCAAGTGCCCTTGAAATTGCACTTGGAAGTGCAGCCGCTGTAGATCCGAGGGGGACATGCATTTTAGCTTGCACGATTGGATGATATCATCAGCAGAGCTTTCCCTCATTTCAGATCTACCCCTCAGATTAACAGCGACTGCACTTTCATTGCAATTTCAAGTGCAGTTTGCACTTGTAGTGCAAAGTGGATTTGCCTTTCGTAAATAACCCCCAAAGACTCCTTTTCCTTCCCTCAGTTCGGTATATGTTAATTAAAAGTTTAAATGGCTTGAATTAGATTAAATTGGTTGCAAAATGCAGGAATCTGCATTACGGCATTTTAAAGTAGGACTCCAACAAAAACTTCCTTTGTTTTTAAGTTCTTTATAGGGTGGGAAAAGGATGGAACTGCTGCCATTGTGTATTGGCATTTGTAGCTGTAGGTGCTTTATAAAACACACATTACCTAGTGCTAGCTTTCGCTCTTTTGTCCTTGCAAGAAAAAGCAAGAAGTTCACTTGAATGGCAACCCTGCTGTGAGCAAAGAGAAATATCCTTTGACTCCTGGTAAATGGTGAATAACTTGCTTTTGCCATATGATAGTACTTGACCATCCAGGCACCCTGTGCTATCATATCAGGGCAGAAAGTCTACAGACTTGTGTAAGCTCCAAACTGCTTACAGGAGCTTACGCAAGGCTTTCTAGCTCCACTCCTGGCAGCTGAATAGTGCACTGGAGTAAAAGACAGACATGTATATGTGGTTGGTGGGGCTGCAATCAAGGGAGGTGAACAAAAGTGAGCGCATCAACCCATCCAAGAATTTCCTTGTTGGAAGCAAGCTCGCCAATCTGCAACAGGTTTGGTCGTCCACAGAGACAACAAAGCCTGAAATACATACAAGGACTAGGTGGGTGCTGATCATCCATATCATTAGGGGACAGTAACAGCAATCATTAAATAATGCAATTCACAACCCAATAAAAGTGCTAAAATGATCATAACAAGTGAGTGTATTATCTCAGCAGTAGTCAGCAATGTATTACATAGCGCTATTATGCAAACAGGATGAAATGTGGCAATACAAGTAGGGGATTTGTGACTTGAGTTCCAGCCTGGGTAAAAAAAATTAAAAAATAGTCAGCTACAAAATAATGTAGCTGTTGACTTTAAATCTAAGGACATTTACCTGTCCTGGGAGCCCGCAATGTCGGCACCCGAAGCCGACCATTGGCTCCGGGTGTAGGCACCGGCTTCACACCCTGTTTCCTACTGCACAAGTCGTGCGGCGCTTTCTCAATGGTCCCGTCGTCTTCTGGGACACACAGGTCCCGGGGAAGGGGGTTTAAGGAGGGGGAAAAAAAAAAAAACAGAAGTGACGTACGTCGCCACGGAAGTCCCGAAGAAAAGATAAAAAGGGTATAAAAAAAAAAAAAAAAAAAAATAAAATACAAAAACTAAAAAGGGGGGTTGGGGGGTGATTGAATGGGGGTGCGCTTGAATTTTGTGAGGAGTTCAATTTTTGCCTTGAATTATGCTTTACGTAAAAACAAATGCAAAAACAAGCAATAAATAATTAAAATATCTATTGATTCAACACGAATGGTATTGTTCCATATTTTACGATTGACGGATACTAAATTGATATAAAATTTGATCTATGATAAAGTTTATAAATGTAAACTATCTATAAAAGAAAAATAAAACCAATCATTTATCAATTTTACCACTGTTTCTCCAACACAAATAAATATTTTTAGTATTGTTATGCAGCAATAATGTAAAAGGACCTCTCCTGGAGCATTTGAGGAACTATTGGTTCCCTTTACCTAGTGTATTTGACATATTGATTCCATGTGTATTTGGGCAAGAGTTAATTATGTAACTACGGGTGCTTATACCATTTTATTTATTTTTTTGGTGTATTCTTATGTCCCGTCTGCCTACAGGTGTGGGGTCATATGCTGGAGTAACAGCCCTCACAGGTCACCTAGATTAGCACTGCCCTTCTATAATTAGTTTGGGTTCCCTTTTTATGGCTTGAGTTCCCATTTGTCAATAGATATGGTATATCACTAACTTGTGCTAATCATTAATTAGCTCCCAAAGAAAACCCCCCCTCTTCTCCCCCCCCTTTTCTTATAAGTATATATACACTAGTCCCCCTATGTACACCCTGAATTCATCATCCATAGAGGGTGTGGGGTCCACCACTATTGTAGCGGTATGGGACCCCATGTGGATTAGAGGCTGTGTCGGTATCAATGTGTCCCTCCGGGTCTCCGCGGGGCACGTCTGTTTTGTGCCGCGCGCGGATCAGTAACTCAGGGACTGTCTCTGGCCGGTACTAGCGCATGTATAGAGAGGGTTGTTGACACCGGATGCAGAGTGCGAGCTCCGCCTTCGTTTCCGGGACAACCTTTGATGCCTGTCCAGCTCATCTGGAGGGCGGAAGTGACGTTTTCAACTACCGGAAGTGGCGGGTGGAACGCACATCCACCGCTACTTCCGGGTTCCTTGGCTAGCGTGCGTCCCATCTAGTGGTGGGACGATAGCCTAGCGTCATGGGAAGCGAATGTGGCTACGTGCAGACGGGTGGCAGCAGCGACTGGCTGCCCTTGGTGGCCTGAGTGGTATGGATAAGTCCCGCCAGGTATGTGTGCCGTTCATTCTTTGCCAGCTGATATATAGACATATAGCCATATGGTGTATGTACATATACTATCTAACATACAGATGGTTATATCAGTGTGGATAGTGAGGGGTTAAGTATATATGGGCATGCCCTTTGGGTGAGAGGAGGAGTGGTCTGTGGTGGGTGGCGCTGTAGACAGGTGACCACTCACGCCCACTTACTCATGGATATAAAGGAGTTCAGAGAGGGGTCCAGTCACTATCACTTTTTGGCTCTGAGGAAAAGGGTGCGCCCTCGCAACGCATCAGCCGTAGCTGTAATATCTGTCGTCTGGACTCTCTGGTCATCTGGTTCCAGCAGGAGGCAATCCCCTTTGATGGAATGGTTATGTGCCTACTATCATACTTGCTTTGTGAGTATTTGTAATCTTTTAACTTACTTTTAATTAGGGCTGCAACTAACGATTATTTTCATAATCGATTAGTTGGACGATTATTGAATCGATTAATAACCTTAAAGAAAAAGTAATTTTGCGACGATTTGTATTTTTACATTTTGTTTTGGCCAATTTGTTGTGTGGCAGATTAAAAAAACACAAATTGCCACAAAAATGCATTATTACATGCTTTTCTGCAGCCTCTCTATTGAAGTATATTGAACCAAAAACAAACATGGCACCGCTTTTGCATTAAAAAAAAGTCCTTGCCTTTTCCAAATACTCAGCGGCTGAAAAAATCATGGATGTGAACGTGTTCCATAGGAAACCATGTAAATGAACTGTAGTGCGTGTCTGCAAAAAGCACCAAAAAAACAGAGGTGTGACCCAGGCCTGAGATGTTTAGTAACATAATGGGGTTAAAAAAACTAAAATTAGTACAAAAAGAAAATAATCGCTACTGTAAGGGGTTCATTTTTTACTGTGGGACAGTAAGAGCCGGTTCACACTTGAAGTCCCCTCCAGGGCAGGGGACTTTGCCAGTGGCCAATCAAAGAGTAATCAGCTCTGTGGGAGGGGTTTTCCGAGAAAGCTATTTTTATTTCCTGTAAAGTTGCTTCAGTTAAGACAGGGGATCCGACTTGGAAGTGACTTCCATTGAAATCAATGGGTACAAGTCACCTAGAAGTCGGATTGAAGTAGTACAGGAACCTTTTCTGAAGTTGGAGCGACTGCAGTAGTGTGCATTAAGACGGCTCTATTCACTTCAATTGATTTTCTCAACCGCGCGACTTGGGGCGACTTTAAGTCGAATCCCAGGACGCCCCTGTGTGAACCGGCTCTAAAAGTAATATTTTACAGTAGAGATTTGCTCTTTTTTGTACTATAAAGGGCTAATTTGAGCTTTTTCTTAACCCCATTATGTTACTGGCCGATTAATCGATTATGAAAATAGTAATCGATTAATTTCATAATCGATTAGTTGTCGATTAATCGATTAGTTGTCGATTAATCGATTAGTTGTCGATTAATCGATTAGTTGTCGATTAATCGATTAGTTGTCGATTAATCGATTAGTTGTCGATTAATCGATTAGTTGTCGATTAATCGATTAGTTGTCGATTAATCGATTAGTTGTCGATTAATCGATTAGTTGTCGATTAATCGATTAGTTGTCGATTAATCGATTAGTTGTCGATTAATCGATTAGTTGTCGATTAATCGATTAGTTGTCGATTAATCGATTAGTTGTTTTGGCCCTACTTTTAATAAACCTAGCCATTGGTAATGCACTAGGTCGGTGCGCCCTCTTTTTTCCTTTTACATTTTAGTCTTAAAGAATACCAATTATTCTGAGGAGGGCAGCAAGATTCCTGGTCATTTCCTTTCCTACGGAACACTCTGGTTGTGTCACTAAGAGACCAAACTTCCAAGCGCAGGAGACTGTTTGTATGCAGCAATAATGGCCAGGAAAAGTACAGACCTTGAAAACTGTAGTGTTTCTATTAAATGAATGGTCAGTGAAAAAATAAGCCTTACACTGGTGGTCAGATTGATGCCAACTTAAACTCATAGGCAGTGAGAAGAATGTTTCTTACATTGGTGGTCAATAGAAAGAATGATGCCTTTGTCTCCTTTCACATTTCGTAAAGCAGGAATGATCTTTTTTTTTTGTACAATAATCATGCGTTTCCAAGTGATGTGCATAGGGCAGCCCATTCGTTTGAATGGGCTGCCCTATGCATGTTTATGCCATAGAAGATAAGGGCCCAAATTTTGGCGATAAATTAGGCACATATTTTCATGCGCATTTTGTTTTGTAGAAAAACCGCACCTTGTTTGGGGTGTCATTAAGAATGAGTGGAAAAGAAATGCGCATCTGGTGCGATTTGGAAATGTGAGCAGAAAAAATAGGATTTTTTACTCACCGTAAAATCCTTTTCTCTGAGTCCATGGACCGACACAGCTTCTCTATTGACAAAGTGGGTATTATCCGTTAATTAGGAGTGACTAGGCAGAAAAACTTGTAAAAAGTGTTGCATCACACCTTCTACAGCACCGCCCAGGGGGCGGGCCCTCTGGGTATACCCTCTCAGTCTGCATCTTCGCAGATCAGTTTGTCAAAAAGCAGTACAAACTTAAAAAGGAGGGGTGGGTGCTGTGTCGGTCCATGTACTCAGAGAAAAGGATTTTACGGTGAGTAAAAAATCCTATTTACTCTTTCGTCCATGGACCGACACAGCTTCTCTATTGACAAAGCGGGACGTCCCAAAGCAGTGTCAGAGAAAAAATGAGGGGTGGTAACAGCATAAAAATAAACTTCACCCCAAACACAAAACAGCACTCCTCCAACGGAGGAGTTGCAACTCTAAACAGCCGCTTGCAAAACCTTGCGGCCAAAAGAGGCATCCGAAGATGCACCTACATCAACTTTGTAGAATTTTGTGAAGTGTGAGCGGACGACCAAGTCGCCGCTTTACATAGTTGGGAAACAGACGCTTGATGTCGGAAAGCCCAAGAGGCACCTATTGCCCTGGTCGAATGCGCCGTGACAGGAAAGGGGGGCGCCTGACCCTTTAAGGCGTAAGCCTGGATTACTATCTGTCGGATCCACCTAGAGATGGTGGCCGATGAGACTGCTTGGCCCTTCCTGGGACCAGCCACCGAAACAAACAGTGAGTCTGACTTCCGGAACAGGGAAGTAGCAGCTAGGTATACTCTCAAAGCTCGGACAACGTCCAAGGAATGCAACGCCGACTCCTTAGGATTCGACGGCTGAGGACACAAGGATGGAAGTACAATGTCTTTGTTGAGATGAAAAGCCGAAACGACCTTCGGAAGAAAGGAAGGCTGCGGCCGCAGCACCACCTTATCCTTGTGGAAAATCAAATAGGGAGCCTTGCAGGACAAGGCTGCCAGCTCAGAGACTCGTCTAACCAACGTAACAGCCACCAAAAAGACCACTTTCTGAGAAAGTGTCAACAGGGGAATATCTCTAATATTCTCAAACGGTGCCTTCTGAAGCACCGAGAGGACCAGGTTCAAGTCCCACGGAGGTAACGGGGGACGGACCGGAGGGGCCACCTGTCGGACCCCCTGCACAAATGTACTCACGAGAGAGTAAGTCGCCAGGGGTCGCTGAAAAAAGACAGCCAGGGCAGATATCTGTCCCTTAAATCGTACTTAGGGCAAGCCCTTGGTCCACCCCATGCTGTAAAAACAGCAGGATTCTGGAAACCAAATAGGTACGCGGATGCCATTTCATTTCCTCACACCTGGAGATGTAGGCCCTCCAAGTGCGGTGATAGACCTTCCTAGAGGACGGTTTTCGAGCACTTCTCATAGTAGAGATTACTGAGTCTGACAGGCCCCGGTCTCTCAGTACCTGGTTCTCAACAGCCATGCCGTTAAAGCCAATGACTGTAAAGCAGGATGGAATATGGGACCTTGCGATAGCAGGTCCTTCCGTAGTGGTAGGCGCCAGGGGACGTCTGCTACCAGACGTACTAGATCATCGTACCAAGGACGCTGAGGCCAATCTGGAGCGATTAGGATCATTGGAATTCCCTCTGCCTCCACTCTGCGGAGCAGAAGAGGAAGAAGCCTTAAGGGAGGGAAGGCATAGATTAGCCGATACTGACCCCACGATGCTACCAACGCGTCCGTTGCGTCTGCCCATGGGTCTCTTGACCGGGCCACAAATCTCAATACCTTCCGATTGAGTCGGGAAGCCAGAAGATCTACGTCTGGTGTGCCCCATCTTTGGCAGAGGAGTTGGAACACCTCCGGGTGTAAGGACCATTCTCCCTGGTCCAGCATCTGGCGGCTCAGGTAGTCCGCCTGCCAGTTTTCCACACCCGGAATGTACACGGCCGACAGTGCCGGTACGCTCCTCTCTGCCCACTTCAGGATGCGAGCGATCTCCGATGCTGCAGCTGAGCTTCTTGTTCCTCCTAGATGATTGACATATGCCACTGCTGTGGCGTTGTCTGACTGGACGCCCTTGCAGTCTCTGAGACCATTTGAAGAGGCACAGCTTGATCGCCCGGATCTCCAGGACATTGATCGGCAGGAGGGCTTCCTCTGGGGTCCAGCGACCCTGCGCCGACTGGACACCCCAGACTCCCCCCCAACCTGTAAGGCTGGCGTCCGTCGTGATCACTATCCAGTAAACCGGAAGAAATTACTTCCCGGCCATTAGAGCAGGTGCTGTCAGCCACCATACCAGGGATCTCCTGACTAGGTGGCTCACTCGGATTTGATAATCCAGAGATGAAGGGCATCTGTTCCATCTGGACAGAACTTCCTTCTGTAACACTCGAGTGTGGTATTGAACATATGGGACCGCCTCGAAGGAGGCTACCATGAGGCCCAACACTCGCATGCAAAAACGGAGTGACGACCAATTCCTGGAAGTCAGCTGCCATACTGCAGCCCGGAGGGTCTGCAACTTCTCCACAGGGAGGAATACCTTTGCCTCTGAGGAATCCAGAATCAACCCCAGGTACACTAGGCGTTGAGTGGGCACCAATACTGACTTTTGCGTGTTTAGTATCCAACCACAGTCTCGAAGGGTCTGACAGGTAATGGACATGCTTACCTCTAATTCTAAGCTTGAAGGGGGCCTTCAGCAGAAGGTCGTATAAGTAGCCCATGATAGCGATACCCCGCTGTCTTAAAAGTGCCAGAATCGGAGCGAGCACCTTGGTGAACGTCCTGGGTGCCGAGGCAAGGCCCAACGGGAGGGCCACAACTGGTAGTGGTCCTTCCCGATAGCAAATCGCAGAAACCTCTGGTGTCTGGAGTATATGGGGACATGCAGGTATGCGTCCTTGATGTCCAAGGAGGCCAGAAAGTCCCCCGGATGGAGAGCCGTGACTACAGATCGAACCGACGCCATCTGAAAACTTTGTACCTTCACAAAGCAATTGAGGGCTCTGAGATCCAAGCTTGGACGAACCCCCTCCTTCTTCGGCACAATGAACAGATTTGAGTAAAAACCCCGTTCCAGTTCTGGAACTGGAATAACTACCCCGCGTTCCAGTAGACCCTGGACCGCCCATACAGGGCCTCCCGACGGGTCGGTAGTAGCTGGAGATTGGAGGTGTTGAATCTGTCCGGTGGACAAGAGAGAAACTCTATCTTGTAGCCTGAGGAGATTACTTTGCAAAACCACCTGTCGGAGATTAGTGCTGTCCACTGAGTCGCGAATTTGCGAAGACGTCTCCCCACCCGAGAGCTGGGTGGGGGTGGACCTTCATGCGGATGCAAATTTGTCCGCAGGCTTATTGGGTATGCGGGACCAGGGACGCTTTTGTCCTTGGGCAGGCGCTTTATCTGCCTGGGGTCTTTTCCCTGTCGCCCTAGGGGGACGAAAAAACCACTTGTGCGCAGTAAAGGAGGGCCCTTGCCCTTGGCGTGGCCCCTTACCCTTGCTAATTTGGGGAAGCAAAGTGCTTTTACTTCCTGTGGCATCCTTGATGATGTCATCCAGAGAAGCCCCAAAAAGTCTGTCGCCCTTAAAAGGCAGATCCAACAGGGCTTTCTTGGAAGTCTGGTCCGCAGACCAGCCTTTTAGCCAGATCAGGCGGCGTATTGCTACTGCATAAACCGAAGTTTTAGACAGCAGGGGAATAGTATTCATGTCTGACTCGCAGACAAACCTAAGGCCCTGGACCAACAGGTCGGCCAATGTTATCTCATCAGGAGGAGCATCTCGCTCCTTAACCCCTGGAGTAGCAATCTTGCCCATTCAGTAAGTGTGTGAGACACTAGGGCCCCCGCCAATGCCGGGCGTACTGCCGAGCCTACCACTGAGTATAGGTAGCAAGCGAGTGCTTCAGCCTTCTTATCCACAGGGTCCTAGAAAACAGGAGCCCCTTCTACAGGAATTGTGGTGGCTCTATTAAGTCTGGACACCGGAGGGTCCACTATAGGGGGGAGAGGTCCATTTCTTCAGAAAACTCTCCTCAAAAGGGGTACTGTACCGCAAACCTCTTTGGGGCTGTAAAGACCCTCAGTGGGTTCTCCCATTCCTTGTATAAGAGTTTATCAAAAGACACACAAGGGAACACCTTAGCAGTGCGGGCAGGTCTATGAAACCCAAGTGGACCGGAGTCTCTGCTGCTTCTGCAGTATTTTCCAATTTTAGCATATCCGCACTGCAGTAATAAGGTCAGATACCAAAGCCGTCTCGCGTACTGACCTGGACTTTGAGTCATTTTCACTGTCCGGTCACGGTCTGCAGTCTCTGATGCGTCAGAATCTGGGCCCCGAGCCATAGCTGGACCTGGTTCTGCACCAGAATTATCCCCAGAAGCTTGCAGGAGATGGGGCGTTTACTACCCCCTGTATTCCCGTGTGCTGCTTCCACCCTGGCAGCAAACGCCTCTAGGATTGCAGTCATAGCGTTCATAGACACCTCAGGGGCACCAGCTGCTAAATCTGGTGTTTCAGGGGAGAAGACATCTGGCTCAGATGCCATGCTGACCACACGCTGACACTCACAGGGCTCCAGGCAAGATATCAATAGGCCACCCCTCCTGTGCTGCAGAGAGGCCGGGTCACCCAGAGGACTCACCACCCTGGATAGGTACTGCTATGCTGTGCCTGTGATGCTGTCCCCTGCTGCTGTGTCAGTCTGTTTCTTTTATCAGCACTTCCTGTGTGAATTTTCGCGCCAGTGTAATGCACCCTAGAGGCCTTGGGGTTTTGGAAAAATGGTTGCCAAAAACGTCTGTATGGAAGATAATGTGGGCTCTAAGAAAATGGCCACCGACAGAAGATAGGGGTCAAGCAGCCATAGCCCACAAAAAGATGGCCGCCGAACGGCAATATCTGCATACAGGGTGGACAAACATGGCCGCCGATCAGCTGATAGGGGCCAGTGGGTGTGGCCGAACCACAGGAAGATGGCCGCCGGGCAGTCACAAGAGGCCAAACTTGGCATGGACCACCTCAAAATGGCCGCCGACAGCATGGAGGAGGAAGGACACAAACACAGGTAAGAAAAAATGACATTTTTTAAATGTTAGTTACAGCCAGCCCCGCTCCAGTGGGACCCCCTAGGTGACCCCCAGCACCCAGCAACCTTTAGCTAGAAGCCCAGGGAGGAGGGAAAGGCAGGGAGAGAGGGAAGAAAGGGGCCACAACCACTTACTTGATCTCTCCAGGAATGTCCAGCTAAATCACCCAGCCGAGGCAGGGGAGTTTTACTTACCTATCCTGCATGTATTCTGCTGGAAGACATTCCAAACAGATCATCGTCTGCGCACGGAAGGTGACTGTTGGCCAGGCATGCTGTGATTGGACCCAGAAGGGACGATCATATGTATGCCCTGGAGCATGACGCTCACCGTACAGGCTGCTGCGACTCGGCCGTAAGGTCAGCCAAAGCTGAGCGGTCCGATGCAAGCCTTGGAGCGCAAGCTCACCGGCCAGGCTGCTGCGACTCGGCAGTAAGGTCAGCCGAAGCTTAGCGGTCTGATGCAGGCCCTGGAGCGTAAGCTCACCGGCCACCCGTGGAGCGACGGGCATGTCGTGGAAAACCCAGCGCGTAGCTAGGGTCGGCACACGCTCGATGGGCGAAAATCTCTTTTTTCCCCGGACCAATGGGCCCGAAGGGAGCCATGTCCTACTCCTTGCTAGACAGAAAAAAACTGATCTGCGAAGATGCAGACTGAGAGGGTATACCCAGAGGGTCCGCCCCCTGGGCGGTACTGTAGAAGGTGTGATGCAACACTTTTTACAAGTTTTTCTGCCTAGTCACTCCTAATTAAACGGATAATACCCACTTTGTCAATAGAGAAGCTGTGTCGGTCCATGGACGAAAGAGTAACACAGATTCTGCCCACGATTCCAAATCGCTCAGATGTGAATAGGGTCTGACAGGTAGCTTAAAGGATTTTTGGTGTTGCTGGTAATTCATCTGGGAGGCAGAAATTGCTCAATCTTCAAGGAACCCCCTTTTACTGCTGCAAGAACCCTGGTATTCTAAGGAACCCCGGTTGGGAAGGGCTGGTTTAGGCTTGGTCAATGTCCAGCTGCGGTTTTAGCGCAATTTTTAAAAAAAAGAGTCAAGTGCGGTTTTGTTCACATGCAAATTTTTACTTGGAATCTTACCCGAACCAAACTGAAAAACACAAAGGACTCTTTTTAAAATCGCACCGCGGCTGGCCCGCAGATATGTGAACCGGCTGCATAAAGGCGGCTGCCGGTTCAAATGTCATGTGCATTGGATGAGTTGCAAAACACATTTTGCATATATGTGAACCCACTGAGATATGATCAAATCATTCAATGTGTCTACAGGTCCTTCTCAAAAAATTAGCATATTGTGATAAAGTTCATTATTTTCTGTAATGTACTGATAAACATTAGACTTTCATATATTTTAGATTCATTACACACAACTGAAGTAGTTCAAGCCTTTTCTTGTTTTAATATTGATGATTTTGGCATACAGCTCATGAAAACCCAAAAATCCTATCTCAAAAAATTAGCATATTTCATCCGACCAATAAAAGAAAAAAGTGTTTTTAATACAAAAAAAGTCAACCTTCAAATAATTATGTTCAGTTATGCACTCAATACTTGGTCGGGAATCCTTTTGCAGAAATGACTGCTTCAATGCGGCGTGGCATGGAGGCAACCAGCCTGTGGCACTGCTGAGGTGTTATGGAGGCCCAGGATGCTTCGATAGCGGCCTTAAGCTCATCCAGAGTGTTGGGTCTTGCGTCTTTCAACTTTCTCTTCCCAATATCCCACAGATTCTCTATGGGGTTCAGGTCAGGAGAGTTGGCAGGCCAATTGAGCACAGTAATACCATGGTCAGTAAACCATTTACCAGTGTTTTGGCACTGTGAGCAGGTGCCAGGTCGTGCTGAAAAATGAAATCTTCATCTCCATAAAGCTTTTCAGCAGATGGAAGCATGAAGTGCTCCAAAATCTCCTGATAGCTAGCTGCATTGACCCTGCCCTTGATAAAACACAGTGGACCAACACCAGCAGCTGACATGGCACCCCAGACCATCACTGACTGGGTACTTGACACTGGACTTCAGGCATTTTGGCATTTCCCTCTCCCCAGTCTTCCTCCAGACTCTGGCACCTTGATTTCCGAATGACATGCAAAATTTGCTTTCATCCGAAAAAAGTACTTTGGACCACTGAGCAACAGTCCAGTGCTGCTTCCAGGGCCGATCCTAGACAGGGTGCGAGGGGTGCAGTTCACCCAGGCGCCACAGAGATGGGGGCGCTCAAGCGCCAGAGTGCTCCCCTCCCTCCTTCTACTCCTTGTTGGTATCCAGAGGCCGCTCTCTCCGACTGAGAGAGACCTGCGGTGATGTAGTGGGGGGGGGGCGGTCCTACTGAAGGCGCTCGGACAGGCAAGGATGGCTTCCTGGAGAATGTGTCAGCTAATGCTGCGGGCGGCTCCCCGCTCTGCCTCTGTCCCCCTGGACTCTGAACCTCAGCAGAGCCTGCACCAGGGCCATGAGCGCCGGCGGGAGGAGTTAACTTCCTCCTCCTCCGCGCATAGTGCTCTCTACCATGCTGGATGACCTCTTCTATCTTCTGGCAAGTGACACTGCATCTGGGCTAGGTGTCAGTGGGGGCCCCACTCACCGCATCCCAAAGAAGAGTCTCTGCTACATCCAGTCTCCACGGGGATCTCTACTGGGCACCTGACCCTTCACAGCACAGAGCAGCTGACACCAGCGATATTTCCCGATCACACTGCACAGTGAGTATTATTCTAGTAGGGGGGGGACCTGCCAGCCTCTGCCCACACCATAAGGTAACCGCCGGGGCCACACTGGATTGTCAGAGGGAGTTGTAGGAGCTGTTTGTGTGGTCACTTTCTTCCCCTCCCCCCTCCCTAACCTGCCAGCTTGGAATGCTCTGCAGTGGCCGTGCTAGAAGAATCATAAATCACTGTGAGGGGACCATGAAGGAGTGCTCAGGAGGGAGGGGGGAATGTACAGCTGCCTGTGTGTTTGTACATCTCTACTGCCTGTGTGTTTGTACATCTCTACTGCCTGTGTGTTTGTACATCTCTACTGCCTGTGTGTTTGTACATCTCTACTGCCTGTGTGTTTGTACATCTCTACTGCCTGTGTGTTTGTACATCTCTACTGCCTGTGTGTTTGTACATCTCTACTGCCTGTGTGTTTGTACATCTCTACTGCCTGTGTGTTTGTACATCTCTACTGCCTGTGTGTTTGTACATCTCTACTGCCTGTGTGTGCTACACTGAGACATGAGACAACAGTGGCTGTGTGCAGAGAGACTGCTCGACCACTCACAGCATGTCACTGTACACAGAAAGACAGTCCCTCTCCTTCACCCACTACTGTGTATGGCATTATCCCTGATTAATAGGGACAGTCCCTGTTTTATAAACCAGCCCCTTCTGTCCTTTTATTGTCTTCTGTCCATCTACCAAGTGTAAACTATCATAGTTCTAATCCCTGTTTGGTAAGCAGTCCCTGATGTATAGAGAAGGTCCATGTTATAAACAGTCCATTAAAGAAACGGTCCTTATTATCCACTTGCTGTCTGGAAGATTTACCCCTCCTTAATGACCAGGCCATTTTTTGCAAAACGTCACTGCATTATTTTAACTGACAATTGCACAGTCAAGTGACACTGTAACCAAATAAAATTGATGTCCTTTTGTACCCACAAATAGAGTTTTCATTTGGTGGTATTTGATCACCTCTGCGGTGACCGACAATTTTGAAAAAAAAAAAAAAAATACTGCTATAAAACATCCAATAAAAAAATTGAAAAAAATCAAATTTCATCATCAATTTGGGCCAATAAGTGTTCTGCTACATATTTTTGGTAAAAAAAATCCCAATAAGCGTATATTGATTGGTTTGCGCCTATATGGTTATAGCAGCTACATGGAACATTTATGGAATTTTTATTTATTTTTCTTCTACTCGTAATGGTGGCAAACAGCGACTTATAGCAGGACTGCGATGTTGCAGTGGACAAATTGGACACTCTGCATCTGGTGGCAAGTGGCAAGCTCAGGGTTCCTACTGATTCTGCATTATGGTGAGTTGAACTATTTCATTATATATTACAATGTAGTAACAGAAATAATGTGATTTGATCATCCTGACACCATATCAAGCATGGTGTCAGGATGATTAAAGTGCTAACACCAGCCATTCGCCCAACAAATCACCCGCTGACAAATTCCCCATCAACTCCAGAGACTACATTCCACCTCGCACACCACCATCCATCCGCCAGTCGCCTCCACCCCCTCGCTCATTGGCAAAAGTTTGTTCCACGAAACCGGTCCCTCAAGAAGGGGGGGGGGGGGGATGTCCCTGAATGGCAGTTTGGAAATGTGGTCACCCTACCAGCGGTGAGTGTGTCTCCCTCCCTTGTGTGTGTGGCTCCCTCAGTGCAGCACCTGAGTGATGCGTGTACCTGTGTGTGGCCCATGAATGGTGTGTGGATGTAGGGGACATAGTGGCCCCTCTGAAGGGCAGAATCCGGGTCGTTGTAGGTGACTTGGCGGTAAATTGGGGGGTGTCACTGAGTGAGGTGCACACAGGCCCCGCCCCTCAGCACATACTGCACTGCTGCTCCAATCCCAGTGACTGGGAGGTGGGAGGTGAGCACGTGACCCCGGCTACTTCCAATACATGGGACCGCGCAGTGTGACCTTGTGTACGGTGCAGTGCAGTGCATCAGCCTGACATTTGTTCTCACTGTCACAATCTTCTCCACCTGGGCGGCGCAGCTGCACACTGTCCTCTCCAGCTGCCGCCCGGATGGGGTTTGTGTTTGTCCAGAGGGGGGTCTGTACTAATGGAGGGGGGATAATTTGTGGGGGGGCTGTACTAATGGAGGGGGGATGGTTTGTGGGGGCCAGGGGGGTCTGTACTAATGGAGGTGGTCTGGGATGTAGGGGCCAGGGGGGGTCTGTACTAATGGAGGGGGTCTGGTGTGTGGAGGCTAGGGGGGTCTGTACTAATGGAGGGGGGATGGTTTGTGGGGGGTCTGTACTAATGGAAGGGGGTGGTTTGTGGGGGCCAGGGGGGTCTGTACTAATAGAGGGGGGATGGTTTGTGGGGGCCAGGGGGGTCTGTACTAATGGAGGGGGGATGGTTTGTGGGGGCCAGGGGGGTCTTTACTAATGGAGGGGGGATGGTTTGTGGGGGGTCTGTACTAATGGGCGGGTGGTTTGTGAGGGGGTCTCTACTAATGTAGGGGGGTGGTCTGTACTAATGGGGGGTGGTTTGTCCTGAGGGGGTCTGTACTAATTGAGGGGGGGTGGTCTCTACTAATAGAGGGGGGGTGTTCTGTATGAGCCGTAGCTGTAATATATGCCGTCTGGACTCTCTGGTTATCTGGTTTCAGCAGGAGGCCTTTTGAAGGCATCTATCCCTTTTGATGGAATGGTGTATGTGCCTATTACTATACTTGCTTTGTGAGTATTAATGATCTTTTAATTTACTTTTAATAAACCTAGCCATTGGTAATGCACTAGGTCGGTGCGCCCTTATTTTTCCTTTTACTAATGGGGGGGTTTGTGGGGGGGGGGTCTCTACTAATGGAGGGGTCTCTACTAATGAAGGGGGGTGGTCTGTCCTAACGGGAGGGTGTTTTGTGGGGGGTCTGTACTAATGGGGGGTGGTTTGTCCTGAGGGGGGGTCTGTAATAATGGAGGGGGGTGGTTTGTGGGGGTCTCCACTAATGGAGGGGGGTGGTTTGTCCTGGGGGGTCTGTACTAATGGAGGGGGGTCTGTATTGAGGGAGGGGTTTATACTTAGTAGGGAGTCTATACTTAATACAGATCTGGACTCGGTGGAGTCAGTACGGGCAATTCAGAGTGAGCTGACTCCTGATCAGGGGAACCGTTGTTGCTGTATCGCTGGGTCAGGTGAGAGGGCCGATCAGCCATTATCTCCTATATTATGTCTCCAGTCTCTGACCATCTCCTGTATTATATCTGCAGTCTCTGACCATCTCCTGTATTATATCTGCAGTCTCTGACCCTCTCCTGTAATATGTCTGCACTCTCTGATCATCTCCTGTATTATGTCTGCAGTCTCTGACCATCTCCTGTACTACGTCTGCAGTCTCTGACAATCTCCTGTAATATGTCTGCAGTCTCTGACTGTCTCTTGTATCATGTCTGCACTCTCTGACGGTCACCTGTAATATGTCTGCACTCTCTGACCATCTCTTGTACTATGTCTGTGGGCTCTTCCTAACAGACTCTCTAACAGAAGCCCTCTCTGTGTGAATCAGAGAGACTCCCCTCCAGGTCTCATTAGTGTACGCTCTTCCTGTATTTTCTTTATTGTTAAAAGATCATGGGAGGATCCTAGGGTAACGACGACTTCTTAGGGGAGCATCTCTGTGTTTGAATCGTTGCCATAGAAATGTGTAAAGGGGAGGAGTTTGTAGGATGACCACGCCCACGTGGGGGCGCCAGAAATATTTCTGCACCCAGGCGTCTGTGACCCTAGGATCGGCCCTGGCTGCTTCTCTGTAGCCCAGGTCAGGCGCTTCTGCCGCTGTTTCTGGTTCAAAAGTGGCTTGACCTGGGGAATGCGGCACCTGTAGCCCATTTCCTGCACACGCCTGTTCACGGTGGCTCTGGATGTTTCTACTCCAGACTCAGTCCACTGCTTCCGCAGGTCCTCCAAGGTCTGGAATCGGTCCTTCTCCACAATCTTCTTCAGGGTCCGGTCACCTCTTCTCGTTGTGCAGCGTTTTCTGCCACACTTTTTCCTTCCCACAGACTTCCCACTGAGGTGCCTTGATACAGAACTCTGGGAACAGCCTATTCGTTCAGAAATTTCTGTGTCTTACCCTCTTGCTTGAGGGTGTCAATGATGGCCTTCTGGACAGCAGTCAGGTCGGCAGTCTTACCCATGATTGCGGTTTTGAGTAATGAACCAGGCTGGGAGTTTTTAAAAGCCTCAGGAATCTTTTGCAGGTGTTTAGAGTTAATTAGTTAATTCAGATGATTAGGTTAATAGCTCGTTTAAAGAACCTTTTCATGATATGCTAATTTTTTGAGATAGGAATTTTGGGTTGTCATGAGCTGTATGCCAAAATCATCAATATTAAAACAAGAAAAGGCTTGAACTACTTCAGTTGTGTGTAATACAGAAAATAATGAACTTTATCACAATATGCTAATTTTTTGAGAAGGACCTGTATATTGAATGATTGAGCATATCGATACGTATGTGGCCATCACCAGACATTTTTCAACAGATACTTTGTTGGTCACGATTTAAACGGTCATAGATATTAATGGGCACAATTACAAGAAACACCAAGGTCAACAGATCTATTACAACTTCAAGTCACTGGCTCATACTCACAGGATGACTCACAAGTGACAACCGTTGCTAGCACAACTTATCTACAAGTGACAAAGCAAAGAGGTTTCTAAGCTGCCCCTCCATTCAGTAACTTGGAAACAAGATATTTAACGCAAAATTTCATTTTTAATACATATAAATACATACATACATACATACATAAAATACATGCAAGGTTTTTTTGCACAATTGATTTTAGGCTCCGTAAGCGAATTCCAGACATTTCCTTCTTCCTGATTGCAGCACTAGAACCATGCATGTGACTATAGCAAACTTAAAAATAAATAAACTGCTGGAGAAAGTAAAGATACAATTTCTAGAAGTTTGTACACATTCCAGATACTGTATGCCTCCAGGTATCACGTTTACAGAGAAGGGACAGCTCTGTCCAGCGAGTACGACTGGTCTAGGAAGCAGAATGATGATCTTCCTTAGGCTATTTTCACACTTAAGCGCTGGGTGCGCTGGCGGTAAAACGCCACTATTTTTAGCGGCGTTTTACCGTTTTGTTTGTTGCTACCGTTGCGGTTTTAACCCCTGCTAGTGGCCGAAAAAGGGTTAAAACGCCTCTTTGCGGCGTTGGAGGCGCTACCCCATTGTTTTCAATGGGCAGGGGCGCTATAGGAGCTGTATTTTTACCGCTCCTACCGTGTCTCAAAGATGAGGCTGGCAGGACTTTTTTTAGCGTCCAGCCAGCGCAACGCTCCAGTGTGAAAGCCCTCAGGCTTTCACACTGGATAGAAAGGAGCTGCTCTTTCAGGGCGCATTGCAGGCGCTATTTTTAGCGCAACAGCGCCTGCAAAGCGTCTCAGTGTAAAAGCAGCCCAAGGGAGAGGTATGTGCATCACAAAAATGGCTCACCAAAATTGCAAATACTGTAAACATACTGTCTGTATTGTAGCTGCGTATTTAGAGTCAATTATATTTTTATTAATATTTTGATAAAGCAAAATAACATGACATGAGTGAGAAACAGGAGATCAGTACAGAAAGTACAGAACAGAGATCATATAGGTAACATGTGGCAGTAGACATCTCCGATGAGAAAGTAGATAGTCAGCACTCAAGTCATACTCTGAAATCGGAATGTTTCACAAAACTAAACATTAGAACCAAGTGAAAATATATCCGGGTATAAAATAGAGAGAAATGAGAGAAACAGACGTAGGGTAGAGAAGAAAGAGAAAGAGGGTAGGAGAGAAGGGGGAAAGGGGGAGAGGACAAAGTGGATGCAGGCTAGCTGCAGGAGAGGGGAGGGGTGTTGGGCAGACCTTGGTGCAACAAACCCGCGTGGTGGAGTCAGCAGGCAAGACCGGGTTGGCTGTGAGGTGCCAACCACACTTTCGGGGAGTCAGAGGTAGAGTAGTCGATCCAAACAAGCCAAAGGGCCTCAAACTTGTTGAAGGCGTCATTGTCCAGGGCCATCATCTCCTCTATTTTTTTTCTATATCATCTTCTCTGTAGCTGCGTATTTAGCGGTTAATCTGGAGTTCAATATAGATCACAATGAGGTATCAGATTTTGCAGAAATTTCACATACAGGCCCAAGTTGATCCCATTTGGATGTGTTATTCGGTTTTGGTTTATGTGCTTCAGCACTGCTATCCAATGATTATGGAAGAACTACACCAGCCTCTCAACCTTCTCAACACAGAGGAACCCTTGAAATAACTTTGCGGTCTCCGTGAACCCCTGCTAAAAAATGACTATATCTACAACCCATGATACATCAGAGTGATGGTCAGTGGGAAGAATTGCCCCCAATAGATGGCTACAAAAGATCAATAGAGTCAGTCAGAGCTCATCTATGAGGCAGAAGTTGCTCATTGCTCAAGGAATCCCTAACAACCTCCGGAGGAACCCTGGTTGTGAGATCCTGAACTAGACCGATAATTCAGGAATGTTAAAATACTTTCTAGCAGAGTTGCCCTTTACAAGCATGTATTTTTAATAACTAGAACTGTGTGGGGTGAAAAGAGCCACACATTGAAAACCCATGATTTATCAAACCATTATGTTTTATATACACACACACTGCACAAAGAACAAATAATGTAGACGGCTTATCATCGATTGTTTTTTATCACTTCAGAATTTCCCTCCACAGCAGGCCAATGTCCAAAGCCTGTCTCTCATTTAATGGTGTTCTGAGATAACAGCAGAGAAGAAGCACACTAAACAAACAGTGGTCTAAAGATACCTGTAAGCTCACCATGGTGAGAACACGCCATTTTATAAAGACTAAGGCCTCTTCCACACAGGAGTAAAAAATTATTTTTACCAATCTGAAATGAGATGCATTGTTGTCTATGGAACCATGCACACAGCTATGTAAAGATCAGTATTCTAGTGTTAGAGTGTTACTAAAACCACAACAGTAAAATCAGTCTGAATATGCATTAAAGCATGCTTGTTATACTCACTGTGGAAACTAAGGAGGTTAATCCTCTGCATTGTGTAAAAAAGGCTGTTTTTTTTCCCGTCTTCTCCGATCCTTCCCATCTTTCACTGTCCCCAATATATTTGTTGATGATACAGAGTCAGGTGACAGGCTGCACATGCTTAGTTTGGTGAGCATTGCTAGAGAGTTCTTTTTTTCTTGGGAGGGTGCATGTGATCAGCACAGGGCCGATCAGCACTGTCCAGAAAGGATAGGTGTCCTGCATCATGATAGGACAGTCAGTGCAGAATGAACTCCTTCTACAAGCTTTAACCAGGCACAAGACTGCCAATAAGAAAGGGTATTTAGCAGTTTATATTTACTAAAATAATTGCATTTCCATGCACTGTAGGAGACCAGATAAAGTGAATGCAGGCTCCTGGGTTTAGTAACACCAAGGCCCCTTTCACACAGGCGTTTTAGCGCCAAACATAGCGTTGTAAAAACGCCTGAAATAATCCTGCCCCAGCATTTTCAATGTGAAAGCCCTGAGGGCTTTCACAATGAGGCGTTGTGCTGGCTGTGCGTTGGAAAAAATCCTGCAAACAGCTTTTTTAGAGCATCTTTGGGGCGCATAAAATAGCGCTGTAAAAAACGCCTATCCCCATTGAAATGAATGAGTACTGTGGTAAAAAAAGCCCAGAAGCTGTGGGAAGGTCATATGACCGCAGTAGAGAGGAGGATTGTGGGATACCAAATAATCCTTTTTACCCCAAAAACGCTAATAATTTTTAGCGCGTTATTGCAACGCCTCAGTGTGAAAGGGGCCTAAGCGCAGAGCAGAAAAATAAAAAATAGAAAAAAGATTTTCATTTGAGTTTAGTAAATTTACTTGCATAAATGTGTTTACTCACTTATATTTGCATAAACATCCTTATAGATTTGTAAATTACAACACTGGTAACAAAGAGGAATTGTACTCGTCTATAAGCTTACGCACCTTTACTCGCCTATACTGAACATTACTTGTAGGTGCAACAAATATCTCCTAAACCTACACGGTTTAGGAGATATTTGCAGAAAAGACAGCACCGATGTCTATGGCGCATGCACGCCGTAGACAGTGGCGCAGGCGCACTGAGCGTGCCCTTCATGAATGGGACATGCCGTTAGTGGCCAGCGCATGCTCGGAAGTGACGTCATCACGGCTCCAGACAGTCATATCGCTGAAGCCGCGATATCCGGAAGTCACTCCGGGTGTCATGGCGGCGACAGAGGTGGCAAAAGAGAACGGCTGCGGGGGCTTCGCTCCCAGGTAAGTACTTAATGAGCTAGTATGCATAGCATACTAGCTCATTATTATGTCTTTGTCTTGCAGGGTATTTATTTTTTTCGTTTTGTTTTTTAAAGAGGAAGTAAACCCTCTGTAACTAAACAAAAATAACATAAAACAAACAAACATGGGAAAGTCAAAAGCAAGCCAATTAAACATCCATATACACAATCCCAAAAGATAATCTTCGGGCAGAGGGAGTAAACCAGCAGCCCACTAGGAAATCCATATATAAAATATACAGTTTTGCAAGTGACTTATTTATAAAAATAAAGTTTCACACATTGATGAGGCTGGCAATTATTGCCAATTTTTAGGACCGATGAAAGGTAACATCTAAAAAAAAAAAAAAATAAAAAAAAAATACGACATCTGGTACAAAAAGAAAATGAGGAATAAGGAGCCTAAAGCATTGATAATCTCTGCATCTAAAGTGTAATCATGCAAACACAGTGTAGGCTGCCAGTAGCACTGCGGTCCCCTAGCCTTGCCTTGGCAGATTCAGCCAAGACTTGGAACAGAAGCACATTCATTAGAAATGAGTGGTGGGGAAGGTCTCACTAGCCAGGTATGAGATGAAGGTCATAAAGGAACACGCAACCTAAATGGAACTGGCATCTGCTACACCACAGTTTTATTGTTAGATATTCTTATACAGAAGCATTCTAAAAACATAAAAAAAAAAAAAAAACTGAACAACTTCTTACAGCTCTTTTTTTTTATTGCCTTTACTAGTAATGGCGGGGATCAGCGATTTTTAGCGGGACTGCGACAATGCGGCGGACAAATCTGACACCAAGAAGTGACACTTTTTGGTGACCAGTAACACCAATACAGTGATCAGTGCTATAAAAATGCACTGATTACTGTATAAAGGGCACTGGCAGGGAAGGGGTTAACACTAGTGGTGATCAAAGGGTTAAGTGTTCCCTAGGGAGGGAGGGGGAGGGATGCGTTCACTGGGAGTAGAAAGATCGCCATTCCTGATCACTAGGAGCAGCTGATCTCTCTCTCCCCTGTCAGAACTGGCATCCGCCTTGTTTACATAGGCAGATCTTCGTTCTGCCAATCTTCTCCTCGATTGCGGGCGGCTGGCGGACAGTCTGCCGGACCCGTGGGCAAGATCCTGCGGTGCACAGTAGTTAATGTTCGGACCGACGTACAGGTAAGTCGGTTCGCGCAGCCAGGCCGCCCTGCCCCAGTCTATGTGCGATGGGCAGTCCGGAAATGGTTAACCCCTTGCTTACTGGGCACTTAAACCCCCTTTCCTGCCCTAGGCCAATTTTCAGCTTTCAGCGCTGTCACACTTTGAATGACAATCGCATGGTCGTGCGACGTGGCTCCCAAACAAAATTGACGTCCTTTTTTTTCCCCACAAATAGAGCTTTCTTTTGGTGGTATTTGATCATCTCTGCAGTTTTAATTTTTTGCTCTATAAACAAACAAAAAAAAAAAAAGAGCGAAGATTTTGAAAAAAATATTTTTTTTTACTTTTTGCTATATTAAATATCCCAATTTTTTAACCACTTAAGCCCCGGACCAATACGGGCCATTATGACTAGGCCCCTTTTTGCGATTCGGCACTGAGTCGCTTTAACTGACAATTGCGCGGTTGTGCGACGTGGCTCCCAAACAAAATTGGCGTCCTTTTTTTCTCACAAATAGAGCTTTCTTTTGGTGGTATTTGATCACCTCTGCGGTTTTTATTTTTTGCGCTATAAACAAAAATAGAGCGATTTTTTTTTTTTTTTAAATTACATTTTTTACTTTTTGCTATAATAAAATATCCCCAAAAATATATATAAAAAAAAAAAAAAAAAAAAATTTCCTCAGTTTAGGCAGATACGTATCTTCTAAATATTTTTGGTACAAAAAAAATAAAAAAAATCGCAATCGCCATTTATTGATTTGCGCAAAAATTATAGCGTTTACAAAATAGGGTATAGTTTTAAGGCATTGTTTTTTTTTTTACTAGTAATGGTGGCGATCAGCGATTTTTTTTCGTGACTGCGACATCATGGCGGACACATCGGACACTTTTGACACATTTTTGGGACCATTGTCATTTTCACAGCGATCAGCGCAATAAAGATGCACCGATTACTGTGAAAATGACACTGGCAGTGAAGGGGTTAACCACTAGGGGCGCTGGAGGGGTTAAGTCTGCCTAGGGGAGTGTTTACTACTGTGTGGGGGCGTGGCTACGACTGACATGTCACCGATCTCCGCTCTGATTACACAGAGCGGAGATAGCCGACATTGTCAGTAGAGGAGCGGGGAGATGTTGTGTTTACACTAACATCTCCCTGCTCCATGCCTCCGTGACACGATCGCGGGGATCCCCGCAGCGATAGAGTCTGCGGGACCCGCGGTCCCACTCACGGGGAAGGCAGGGAGGTCGCGAGCGCGTCCCCGACATCGGCAGTTAAAGGGCCACGTCCAGGTACGTGATTGTGCCTGTACGAGCCATTCTGCCGACGTATATATACACAGTGAGGGGTCTTCTTTAAATGGTAAAAAAAAATAAAAAAATTCCCTCAGTTTAGGCCGATACGTATTCTTCTACATATTTTTGGTAAAAATATATCGCAGTAAGCATTTATTGATTGGTTTGCGCAAAAGATATAACGTCTACAAAATAGGGTATAGTTTTATAGCCTTTTTATTAATATATTTTTTTTACTAGTAATGGCGACGATCAGCGATTTTTATTGTGACTGCGACATTATGGCGGACACATCGGACACCATTTTGAGACCATTGTCATTTTTACAGCGATCAGTGCTATAAAAATGCACTGGTTACTGTAAAAATGACACTGGCAGGGAAGGGGTTAACACTAGGGGCCGAGGAAGGGGTTAAATGTGTGCCCTGGGAGTGATTACTACTGTGGGGGGAGGGGACTGACTGGGGGAGGTGACCGATCTGTGTCCCTATGTACAAGGGACACGGCATCGGTCTCCTCTCGCCGACAGGACGTGGATCTCTGTGTTTACACACAGAGATCCACATCCTTCTCTGTGTCCCGGCTGATTGCCGGTGCCTGGCGGACATCGCGGCCGCCAGGCACGTGCATCGGCATCTCAGCGACGTGCCGGGCGTGCGGCGCTCGCGCGCCCCCCAGTGGCCGGAGTAGCCGAGGTCGTCTATTGACGGCCTCCCGGATTTGTAGATCCACCTTGAGGCCGTCATTTGTATATGGCCCGGATCTCAAGAAGTTAAAGAAAAAAACACCTCCAATGTTCTTTCCTAGCGAGTGTATAGGAAATTATCATTTTCAGATTCCTACTCAAGAGAACACACAGACCCGCTGCAACAATACAAAATGCATACATCAGGGTGGATTTTATTTAGATCACTAGTAAAAGGGCTCGCTGTAGGGCTCATTTACACGTGCTTCGGCTTCAACACACATTAACGGCTAGTTTTTGCTCGCTTCAAAACAAGGCTTCGGACAGGCTTTGTTGAAGCTCTCTGAACGCCAGTCAAAGCTCCTGTCGCTTTGCTTCAAAAATTATACCCCGTCTAGCTTTAGTGGTGCTTCAAATGCGTCTTTAAAGCCTTCATAAAAGTCTATGGCAAAGCTCCGAAGCTCCAAGCAAAAGCAAGGTGTAAAACAGGACTGTAAGCCAACCATTTTATTTAGTGACAGGAGCTTTGACTGGCGTTCAGAGAGCTTCAACAAAGCCTGTCCGAAGCCATGTTTTGAAGCAAGTGTAAACTAGCCCTAAAATCAACTCAATTTAAAATCATAAAATGTTTGAAGAGCAACCGTCAACTCTGTCCCACAGCAGCTCCTCCTCCGACCCGCTGGTGACTCACCGACAGCCTTATTCACTTTATTGGGACGGCTGGTGATGCAGCAGTGACACAAGGTGAGAGATGTGGTGGCAGCAGGGGAGTTGACGTTAACAGGTGCTGCCATGATGGATCTGAAATGACAGGTGCTCTTACCAGTCGTTTCAGTTCATTAAAAGTCAGCAGCTCCAAAAAATGTAGCTGCTGACTTGACAGGCACTCACCCGTCCCACAGTCCAGCGATGCGGCCACCTGAAGCCTCGCTCCTCTCGCACTCCTCTCCGCCGTCACTGCAAGTGGGGGCACCCGACTGACAGCTTGCAGCTTCACAGCCGGTGCGCACTGCGCATACACTCTCCTAGTGGCAAGACAATCTTCTGGGACCCATGACGTGTACCAGAAAATTGCAGAGAGGGAGGGGCCGCCTAGGCGGCCAAGCAATGGAAGGAGGTGTGACAGGAAGTACCTGTTAAAACCAGGTATTCACATACACACAAAAAAGCCAAATGTGGCATGTAAGGGGGCGAGGGGTGCTTAAAGCGGAAGTTCCACTTCTGGGTGGAACTCTGCTTTAAATGTAAGGACTCATTCTTGCTGGTAGTTAAAAGCTTTAATATTTGCAAACAAAATGAAGGTTTGCCATTTAGAATAAGCTGTCAGGTTAGTAAAACAGCGATATCAGAACCGATTTTAGGTTAATCACACATAGTTGGAGAACTACTCAAATTATTTTATTAAAATCACTAACCTTGCAAGTGCATGTTATGTTCTGTCAGCTTGCATTCATTAAATGAATTTACCAAAAATTTACATATTGCACAATATATACAGCCTCACGCTACATAACCAAGCTCCATTTCATGCTGAATTAACTAAAAATGATTAATGTATCTTAAATAGAAATCTTTAGATAGGATTTTTACTCCAAAAGCATTTTGGTAAAAAAAATAAAATAATTTGATTTAAAAAAAAAAAAAAAAGCCATCAACGATTTTTATCCACCCTGACAAACATGCATACAATCAACACTTTTTTTTCTTTAACTGGAAACCTTATCAAAAAACCACAACATGATTGACAGGCTAAAGCCTTATGGTGCAACAATTACATGAAAGCTGATCTCATGGGAACATGCCAACTGCATCACTGCCGTTATAAAAGAAACCCGAGAGAAATATGTAGGCCCCATCGGTGACCGCCAATGGTTACAGTATTTTAATGTCACTGACCCAGAACTAGCATTCACAAAGTTATTTCAACAGCAAAAATACAAACTCCTGATCTGCAGATTTGTCCCTTGTCCATAACGGCAAAAGAAAGAGAGACTGGGTCAGTATGGCAGCAAGGTAGTGAGAATTTTTAGAATCTGACCTACTTATTTCCTTTGACTAGTGAAGAAGGATTTAATATTAGGTTATCCAAGGAAATTCAAAACCACCATAAAAACTATTTTCTGGCGGCAGTCCCCTTAAGAAATATGGGAGCCTAATTCAGGCAAGTATTTGCGCCAGTTTTGGTAACTGTACTGACTCATGCGGCAAATTCAGGTAGTTTCTCACCATCGCTACTGCGACAACAATTTGTCACTATGGCCCCCTTATACCATCCCATGCCATTGTGAGGAGCGCAGTGGCCAAGGAGATAGCAAGGGCAGGGGAAAGTGACTGAGGAAGGAGTGTCCAGTCTGAATGAATCGGGTGCCACCACAGAATTCTAAAGACCATCTGCGACACCGTTTATGAATTACCCCGATGGGTTCACAAGAGTCCGCTGCCACTAAAACAAAAAACAGGCAACCACACAATATACATTAAGAAAAAGCCCTCATCTACCACCATGCCCCCCACCTTTACATTTTCCCTCTGGTGCGCTTGTGGACATCACCTAGACAGGCCAAGATGTCGGAGTACAGAGCCGGGTAGGATAGTCATCCCACATCTTCACGCATTTTAGCGCACATGAGCTATACAAAAAACAGCCTAATGCATTTAAACTATGAAAATGAGAAAAATATCAGGATCACCCTGATCTCAAAGATAAAAATGGACAATTCCTCTCATGGAGCTAATGCATATGATGTTTATGAAGCAGTATCTGCGACGTGACTCGATTTATACTCAATGTTAGCTTTTTCCCTTCAGTCGGCAGATCCTGCTCTCCACACCATTTATCAAATGTACTGTCTGTAAGGTCATGCATTTACAATCAAATATCAACTTTCCACACCTGTTGTACCAGGTGCAGTCACAGTGAGAGGATTAGTCTTCACCACAGCTGAGCTTAGATGGAAGCACTCTCAGTCATGGACAAATATGGAAATTTGCACTTTACCTTTTTGTGTGCAAAATCTACACAGCTATTTGCTTAAAGCAGAACAAATATTAGAATAAAAAGGCCCTTGTTTTTCATATTCGTTGAGAATAAATGTAATATTTTTCAACAAGTGCAATTAGTGCCAAAACCTCTAAAAACAATTCTGTGCTCGAAATAAAATACAAATATATTTAAAAAACATCATTGACTTTTTATTACAAGCTTTTAGGCCCGGTTCACACTGGTGCTACATACACTCAGACTTTGGGAACGCATGACGTGTATAACAGCCTTTTAGCATTGACAGTGCCCGGGCGCCAGCGGTAAAACACTGCCAAAACGGCCGCTTAAAAGTTTTAGCGGCGCTCAACTGTCGTTTTTGTGGTGCTTTTCAGGGGCTAGCAGGGCGTATTTAACCCCCGCTAGCGGCCGAATAAAGGGTTAAAAGCACCCGCAAAGCGTATTCACCACTCCTAAAGCGCTGCAAAGAAGCTGCTTGCAGGACTTTTTTTTTTGAAGCCCTGCCAGCACAGCGCCCCAGTGTGAAAGCACTCGGGCTTTCACACTGGGATTGCAGATGAGGCTTTTTTCAGGTGCTATTTTTAGTGCTAAAGCGCCTGAAAAATGCCTCCAGTGTGAAAGGGGTCGAAATCAATGGTTCCCTATGAGAGCAGTCTTAACTGGCCCCACACAAGTTGGTCCGACTTTGAAAAAGGTTCCTGCACCACTTTGGTCGCATCCAAGTCAGATCATCATCTTAAAAAACAAAACACACACACACACACACACACACACACACGGGTCCCTCACAAAATTCATACCAGACCCTTATCTGGTGGGACTTAGTCAGTCAAAAACCTGTGTACTGTTTTTATCTATTCTTTGACACTTTCGGGGTGAATGAGTATGGGTACAGTGTACCCCATGCTCATTCACATAGGGTGGGGGGCCGGGATCTGGGGGCTTCCAGATTTGGATAAGCCCCCTGCCCACAGACCCCCACAATAACCGCCCAGTATGGTCGGGAAGAGGCCCCTGTCCCCATCAACATGGGGACAAGGTGCTTATGCGGGGGCACCCCTGCCCCAAAGCACCCACCCCCTGTTGGGGACATGTGGCCTGGTATGATTCAAGAAGGGGGGAGGGAATTGCTCACTCGCTCGTCCACCCCCACACTTTCCTGACCATGCTTGGATAAGGGTCTGATATGGATCTTGGGGGGAGCCCATGCCGGTTTTTTAATTTTGGCATGGGGGTTCCCTAAAGATTCATACCAGGCTGAAGGGTCTGGTATGGTCTTGAGGTGGGGGCCATTTTTATTTTAGCGTGGGGTTCCCCCCTCAAGAGCCATACTCAAAGGGCCTGGTATTGTCAGATCCCGTTCACTGAAGTCAGACATGAAGTCGTAGGGCAAAGTCTGATCAGAAGTCGTACGACTTCCATGTTGGAGCAGCGTGGACCTGGCCATACACACGTTTACAGGTGTCAAGAGCTTGAGCATTAAATTTCATTGGCCAGAATAATTAATTTCAATGGCCAGAATAATTAATTTCAATGGCCAGAATAACTTAACGCTCAAGTGCTAAACACGCCTAGCATTTAGACGCGTCAATAGTTTTTTCTGCCAAAACTCTGCTACCACCGGATGAGGCAGTGTTTTTTTTTTTCCTACTATAAAAGCCTCTGCCACCAAGTGCTACTAAAAACCTGTGTGTGCGCATTTTTTACTAGTAATGGCGGCGATCAGTAATTTTTAGCGGGACTGCGACATTGCGGCAGGCAGATCGGACACCTGACGGCCATTTTTTACATTTTTTTTTGGAACCAGTGACATTACTACAGTAATCACTGCTAAAAATATACACGGTTATTGCACCAATGACACTGGCAGGGAAGGGGTTAACATCAGGGGCGATCAAGGGGTTAACCCTGTTCCCTGTATAGGAGAAGGGCTCACTGAGACAACATACAAATCCGTCGATATTGAAAAAAGGGGGGGGGGGTTTTGGGACTTTGAGATGTGTGATACACAATAAGGCTCCATGCACACTGGACATTAAAATGACGTTATAAAAACGCCAGTAGCATTGCAGGGAGTCTTTCAACGGTTAACGTTTTTGCAATAGCGTTTTTCCACATAAAGGTTTTTTCGTTTTTCCAATGGATCAAACACGTTAAACGCTAGTGAGCCACGTTTGAGCATTTATCAACATTTATCAAGTTTTTAAGCGTTTTTTGTGGTCAGAAAAACAGCTCCTGAATGCGATTTTAGGGTGTTCAGACAACAGCCCATAAACTTCACCGCTGATAAATGTCCAAAAACTTCCATGCGTGTCCATGGACACATCGAATAAACAGAGGGGAGTTTATGGGCTGTTAAAAAAAAAAAAACGCCCAAACTCTCAGTAGAAATGCGGCAGCTGGTCGGCAAGTGGTTTAAAAGGGCACCCCAAGTGCAGCAAACACAAAAAATTGCAGTAACGCACCATACTCAGCTCCCCAAAAAATTCTTGAGCTTCTCTGGGGGCAATTATCGTGTGTAGGGCAGCCCATTTAAGTGAATGGGCTGCCCTATGCATGACAAGTGAAAACACTCCAAAAACCACATGCACGAATGTGAGTTTGCGCTATGTGGAGATGTGAACGAGGCCTGACAACCGAGTGTCTCCGTCTACTCTCTCCTGTGTACTTGTATAAAGATGACCATACACTATGCAATCTCATTGTACAATTTCTTTTAGATTTACCAGAACTATGGAATAGGATGACCCACCTGACCAATACATTAAATTTGTATCAAATCAGACAGGCCCTTGTACTACATAGCTGATGGGAGATCTAAAGGTGGTATTCCAATGAGTGAGGTGTGGTCCAGAGTGGTAAACACACCCTAGAACGTGATGCAACAAGTAAAGGCTTCTGGGAGATGGCCTACAGGAAGTGAATGCTGAGAGACGATCTACAGAAAAGATCTAAAAATTCAAACTGATAAGATTTTAAACCTCCTGTGAATGAGATAAAAGAACATTGGGGTGTCTGGGCCAGACATGGCATTGAAAAACCCTTCTATTATGAATTCTGCCTGAAAAGGAGAACTTAGAAAAAATAAATAAAAATAACGTGCGTTTGGCAATTCATGGCCCAGGCCTAAGGCCACTTACAGTAAAGGCTTTAGGGAGAACTCCCAACACCTTCACCATTAAACAGGTCGTGAGGCCAGAACTGCAGGTTTCTAATTATGGTGTTATTCTCCCTCCCATGGCTGAGCATTGTAATAGGAGTTGACTTACAAATGTGGCTGAACTGGACGACATTTTTGTTTGCAGCTTAAACAGTTGCCATATTCAGTAGGCATTTAAAAGTGTATTTTGTTTTCTGGCTGAAACGCCGCTTTAAAAACCAAGATAGGTCTTAGAAGACCAGGACAGGCTAATGTTCTCCAGCACGACATGCCTTTTGACCACATGAAACCAAATCCAAGTACATTCTCAGGCAGTTATTTGAGGGCATCACATGCTTGCTGCTCATTCTCAGGTTTCATACCGGCTCAGGGAAACATTTCATATGTAAACCAAACATACAACCAGTCAATGAGAACAGATCAAGCCAAGAGGATTGTCACAATGATAAAAAAAAAAAAAAAAAAAAAAAAAAAAAAATCACAGCTTGTTATGCCAATTTTTTTTCTATTATAGTTCCCTCAGTTATACAACATTAAGCTCCCCAGTAGAAATCATTTTTAAAAATATGCTGTATAATAACTTATTTCAGGACGCCGCTGTCCGCTGGTCTTCTCTCCCAATCCGATACCAGCAAGAGGGAGGGGTAGCTGGTTATTCCCTGTGCTGACATCAGCCGGGGCGAGGATAGGAGAGGCCAGTGGACAGACACGCAAGCGCCGCTCTGAAATAAAAGGTATTATAACAGCATATTTTAATAAATAACATCCACTGGGAAACTTCAGTTTATACAACAGAGGGAACTAGAATAGGAAAACGTATTTTATTTTGAGAGCAAAGAGGGGAGGATCGTGGAGTGGACAGAGCTGACAGGCAGGGGAGAGAGAGGAGGGTTGCGGCTGACAAAGACATGTAAACTGACCACGTTGTCAGGGCTCAACAGCCATGATATACTGTGGTCAGTTTACAGGGGGGAGGGCAGAAGCTGGCAGGATCAGCCAGGTTTTTTTAGGTGATCAAAGGGGGCCAAATTACACATCACATGCACTGTGTTTAACATGTTTTAAAGGAGCAGGATACAAATCATTTTTTTTTTTAAGTTAACAAACTCTGGCCATTGGATTGAGCAGAAATTAGCTGTAATGTACAGATCAGCTGCTATATTAATGTGATAGAAGCGTGTCTGAGAATGTAGTCAAACAACTAATGGCAGACTACATAGCTAAAATCTACACCATGCAGCATCCAGCTGGCTCTCTGGAACATGCTCATCTAAAAAGGTGTCCAGAGCGGTGTTTTTACTTTTGCAATCAGCAGGAAGTTGATGCATCATGATGCAATATTGTGTCCACGATTACTGTTCTTTATTCATACCGAAAGTGGAATTGCAGAATTAACCCCAACTACTCTTAAAACATGTCCCCTACCTCCTAGCACCTCTATGCTTACTAACCTGTGTAAGAAAAAAATCAAATAATCTGTATACTTTGACATTTTTTAGCCTGCCCCAGTCATGTGATCTCCCCTGTATTCTCCATATTTCAAGGGCCCATCTGTGGTCGGCGCTCCCTCCTCTCCCCTGCAGCTGCAATAGCTGTCCCAGGAAAGTGGGAACACATGACTGTACCAAAGCGGGATTAAATAGGCAAGTCTACAGATTTTTACACAGGTTAGTAAGCATAGATGTTCAGAAGTGGAGGGGACAGTTTTAGGAGTAGTCAAGGTTAAGCCCGCAATTCCACAGTCTTATAATACGCCATGAAGATATACAAAATTAGAACAATCCTTCAGTTTACCATTTCCACTACACAAACTTTATTGCTAAATAATCAGCATCTGTTTCCCTACTCTTCTTTCCAGCATTGTATCTAGTCGTTTATTAGAAATCTCCACGCTGGTCAATTCGTGCATTCAGTCCTCCCAGATGAGCAAATACAGCGCCAAATGACAACATAAAGGTCATCAAAGAACAAGTTAAATGTTTCTTCAAGAAACTCAAAGTTTTTACACCCATCTGTATTTCACAGTCTTCGATGAAATCTATTTTACTATATCAGCCGGCTGCCAATTACGCAACAATTCTGCTGAACAGTGCCGTTTGTGGAAATAAAAAACATTCTTCATCTCAGACTAAGTGATAAAGATTTAGATCTGCATAAAATTGAACAATAGATCTTGTAGAATAGATTTTTTTTTTCTTAGGGGCCGAGCAGCAGAGCATAATGAAATTGAGAAGCAAAGAAATAAAAATGTACAAGGGCATGAAATAAATCGCGATGAGCAGCTGTAATGTTCTTACATTGTACATTTCCAAACTGCGCTAATTTAAACATGAGAGCTTTTTGCACGCAACTGGGCTTGCAATCTATTTTTGGGAAATTATGCACAGACAATAAATGGATTTCTACACAATCATTTGGATTTGAATCGGTCTCCTTCAGTGACATTGCTAGACTACATAACTTGGCCTCCTTTCAATAAATGTACAAATCTCCTGGAGGAGCTTTATAAACATGAAGTAAAACTGCATTATCTCGAAAAACGTAATATCATAATTATGCAAAATCAGTGTACATATTTGAAAGAATTAAATTACCTTCATTTCGTGCTGCTTGCATTTATATTGGAAGCCATTTTACAGAATAAATAAATCCAGTCCAATAAAAAAAAAAAACAAAAAAAAAAAAAACAGTTAACACGCAATTACATTGAAATGGGAGTATAGCCAACATACAATACAGTATGAAGCTCAACCAAACTTTGTTCTACTTTCTGTATCCTAATAAATAAAAGCACACATCTGAATTACTGCCAGAGAAATATCTACCCTGCTTAAGGGCCAGTTCACACCATACGCAGTTCTGTGTGCTTTTTGTCTGCACAAAATGCATGCACAGTGTTTTCCGTCTATTTCAATGGCTCTTGTTTACACCATGCAGTCAGTTTCTGCACCGGAAAGTGACTGCATGGTGTGAACTAGAGCCAACAAGAGCCATTGGAATACATGGAAAACACTGCGCATGCATTTTTAGTGCAGAAAAAATGCACACAAAAAAACTGTACAGAACTGCGTCTGGTGTGAACTGGCCCTTAAAAGAGAAGCTCCATCACCAGGCCAATGCCGGAATATGTGGATGATTAAGCATGCATACCTCCCAACTTTTAGAGATAAGAAAGGGGGATCTTCATTAAAGTACAAGTTAAAGCCCCTCTCTGGGACAGCTTTCACAAAAACTGGTAATCTTTCCTATTGACCTCCCCAATTCTAACTAGGATACCCATAGTCACCCAAGCTCCAAAGCTGATAAAATATGTATTACATATACAGAAATATAGGTACCTTGGTGGTCAACAAACCCTGCATTTTTTCTTTACCCCCGTTCTATGTGGGTGGGCATGCCTCGTTTATGAGCAAGTGCATTCTGCGTGAAACGCGTTAACTGCTGTTCCCCTGGTTGAAGCTGTGATGTGTTTTCTATGGAAGACTTCAATGAACTGTTGAATTTCCTTGTTTGGAGAGCAGTCAACCTGTCTAATTTTCTCTTTGATGCCTTGTTTCTGTCTCCTTAACACCAGGAAACGAAACATCCCATGTTTCCTGGTTGGGCATTGCTTGAGTGCTTCTGTGAGGGGTGTCATGTGGAGTAATGTTGTCCTAGATCAATACCCACAATACCTGTACACCACCTGCATACCACTTGGCAACCACTGTTCAACACAGACGTTGGCCAAAGAGGTGATCAAACTACACAGGGATGCAAAAAGGGGATTGGTCACCCTAATAATGCAAGAGGAACCACTAGTATCTGGTTTTCTTAAAGTACATGAAAGTGTCATTAAGCCTGCATCATTAATTAAAAACGATCAATAAATGCTGGATTACATACTGTTCATACTCACTCAGTCACTATGGAATTTGTTTTTCTGTATTCTGCAAAAAAACAAAACACCTGATTGATCCTGCTGTTCTGTCTTCTACTGTGCATGTCAATACAGCAGTTGGAGATTTTGCAGTGCAGCGTTGGCAGCTAGAACACATGCTCAGTTTCCAGACTAGTTTCAACCCTGAGCATTTCCTCCCCATCACATCTGAGCAGCCCATGTGACCATAGAGTCACAAATGTGGGCGTATACATAATAGTAAATGACAGCCCACTCCCTCCCACCTCTTCTATGCCCACTAACTAGCTAAAAAACACAATAGGGTGGGATATTATATGTAGATTGATGGAGGCTTCACCTCCCTCCTAATCTAAGACACAGGCTGGAGGGGTGTGAGAGGCAGACATCTGCCCACACCATGTTATTGCTAAAAACCATTTTATTTCAACTATAGGACTAAAAGCTCCTCCTGCCATTATTTCCCTACATGCAAGCGGGCAAAGAGCCAAGCCATATGATGGCTGTGTATCGATTGGGGAAAAAAAAACACTTTCTTTTAAAAAATAATTACAGTGCCATCATCCACATACAGAAAGAGAAGGGATAATCTAAATTAAACATTGTGCGTCTTGCATCACTCTAAAGCTAAAGAGCCTTTGCTCAGAGACCGAAAGATGCTGCTGTAAGGTAAATGGACCAAAAGAATGAATAAAGGGGTCACATTATGGGGCCACTTTCCTGAGATTGCGGCCTCCCTAGCACAAATTTAAAAGGTAAATTATTAAGTTAGGTTTAGCTGCATTAGTACAGTGGGGTTAGGGGCCCCGCCCCTTTTGGGGCCGGTCCACAAGGAAGCAAGAAGAGCCAATCAGGTTTCAGGGAACTTTCTGGATTTTGGGATTGCTTATAAAAGGGCCAGCAGGCGCAGGGTTCTGCATCTTTTCAGCTGAACAAGCAGGAAGATTTGAGCTCTTACCTTACACAGAACATCTTACATGATGGAAGCGCTGGTGATGCAGCTATTAGAGAAAGCTGGCAGCTCAGGAGGAGAGGCATGGCTTAGACGCTGCCTGGAGTCAGCCCCGGAGGAAGAAGGACGGCTGCTGGAGCAAGAGGGTGGAGACTTGGTAGCGAGCGGCGAGAGGAGGAATGACACTGACATGGTGCAGGGAGTTCCTGAACCAGCTCCGCCTGCAAAAGCGAGGAGACGCGCACCGCCGGAGAGGGAAGGAGGGGCTTCCGCAGAAGCTACAGACACCCGTGCGCCGCTAGTGATGCCGAGGGAAGATGGCGGCGGTGTGACGTCACGAGGCCGCCGCGGAGGTCAGAAGAGGCGGACCTGTTCGCAGTCGCCGGCTGGAAGAGGAGGACGGCGCGGCCAGCCGCAGCAGGCCGCACAGGACAGTTGGGGGAGACAGCGCGCACAGCGGTCTCCCGGGAACCAGCGCTTAGAGTGTCAGCAAGGCACTCAGAACACAGACATGCCACAGCATGCAACAGGTGAGCAGATGCTACAGGTGCAAGACCCCCCTTCAATGCTGCAGCAGGTGGCTCAGCAGCAGGTGTTGCAGGCTCCAGCTGGTGGTGAGTTAAACCAATTGCATGTACTATCTGGTTTAGTAGGCTCTTTGTCTTCCATAATACAATCACTGTCTAAAGGTTCAGCACCTGCTGTGTCTGCTGCTTCTATTTCTGTTAACCCTTCTGTGTCATCTCTTACTCCAGTACTGTCTAGTCTGCCTGTCAGCTTACTATCTCAGCTAGATAAAGTTTCTGCTATGCAGTCTGACAAATCAGCTCCTGAGCTCTTGCAGACGGCTGGGCAAAGGTTACTGGTCCCTGAGATATATATGAAAGATTCCATGCCATGTGAAATGTCCCCTTTAGGATACCATTTAAGTGTAAATGTTAAGGAAAAGATTTGGAAAGGGGAATATGTTGACATTCTTTCTCTCCTGCCTGCGCATAAAGAATTTGTTAGAACAGAAAGGAGGGGGGAGGAGAGAAGCGAAGAAGAAAGGCGCAGGGCAATCCCTAGGTCGTTTAACAATTGGCTTCAAGCCTTTTGTATTTATTCTGGCATTATGGCGGAGAAGCACCCGGAAAGGTGTGGGGGGCTTTTCCAGCATCTAGATCACATCTTGGAAGCCTATAAAAATTTTGGGGGCCTGGGGTGGTTTTTCTATGACGAATCCTTTAGTCAGAAACTGTCTATTCACCCGTCTCTAAGGTGGGGTATGAAAGATGTGGGCTTGTGGCTCAATTTGATTGTGCCACAAAGGCAGGTAGCGCCTAGACAACCCGCTGCGACAGGGTCGACAGCGGCCTTTAGGAAAAGGCTGCTGTTTTGCATTTAATGACAGCCAGTGCCGCTGGAATAATTAGTGTAAATACAGACAGAATGTGCCATTTGTGCGGGGACGCACCCAGCGGCAAAATGTTTTAAGCGGAATGCAGTGACAGGAGCTAGCCCGGTCCAGCATATTTTTCCCAAAAGCCTGCACGCCAGTGAGGCTGGAAAAAATGCGCCCGTGGCTGGACATCTACCCAAACAGGGAGAAGGCTTGTTTACTCAGTAAAGGTTTTGATCAGGGTTTCCCGTTGCCTTCCTTTTCGGGGGAGGGGTGTAAATTGGTAGGTAATTTGAAATCTGTAGATCAATTTCCCCAGGTGGTAAGGGATAAGTTATGTAAAGAACTAAAGGAAGGTAGAATTGCTGGCCCTTTTGAGCACCCCCCCCTTCTATAATTTTCGGATTTCCCCATTGGGGGTAGTGCCAAAACGGGAACCCAATGAATTTCGTATTATACACCATCTATCCTTTCCAAAAGGTGACTCCTTGAACGATGAGATTGACGGGAGCCTATGCTCAGTGTCGTATGCCACATTCGAAGAAGCGATTGGTAAGATCAGGAGGTTTGGCCCTGGGGCCTTGTTGGCGAAGGCTGACATAAAATCCGCATTTCGCCTCTTGCCCGTCTCCCCGGAGGCTTTCAACTCGTTGGGGTTTTATTTTGAGGGTCAATACTTTTTTGACATGTGTCTCCCGATGGGGTGTTCGTTGTCGTGTTCCTACTTTGAATCATTCTCTACATTTCTCCACTGGGTACTTGGCATCCGATCTGGGCTGGATGGTGCGGTGCACTATCTAGATGATTTTTTGTTTGTTGGCCCAGCAGACTCTAGTTTTTGTTCTGACTTGTTGCTGTCATTTCAGGCCATGGCTTTTGAATTTGGAGTACCGTTGGCTGAGGGAAAAACTTGCTTGCCAAGCACTTCATTGGAGTTTTTGGGCATAGAGATAGATACTTGCGGTATGGAATTTCGTTTGCCGGAAAAAAAATTGAGTAAATTAAAATGGTTAATCACGACGGTGTTGCGGAAAAAGAAGGTACGCTTGAAAGAAATACAGTCGCTGCTGGGGGTTCTGGCATTTGCGTGCAGAATCATGCCTGTTGGCAGAATATTTTCGCGTCGGCTTTACCTGGCGATTTCAGGCTTGAAATCTCCTTTGGATCATGTTAGAATAACGGCCCCCATTAAGGAAGATCTTTTGGTTTGGGCCAACTTTGACGGATATAACGGTAGGTCCTTTTTTCAGGCGGAATTTGTTGTGGCAAAGGATTTTTGTTTATTTACGGATGCAGCTGGCTCCAAAGGCTTCGGTGCCATCTGGAGATCGCACTGGTGTTGCGCGGCTTGGCCGGAGCCTTGGGTGAGTTCGGGAGTGACCAGGAACGTGGTATTGCTAGAATTATTTCCAATATTAGTGGCATTGGAGTTGTGGGGCTCAGAGTTCGCTAATAGGCGCATCTTGGTGGAAACGGATAACAAGGGTGTATTATATGCAGTGAACTGCCTTTCATCCAGTTCTTTGCCGGTAATCAAAATCTTGCGTCAGGTGGTCTTCAGATGCCTCAAATTTAATATTTGGTTGAAGGCTAGGTATACCCCAGGGATATTGAATAATATAGCTGATTCTCTATCTCGTTTTCAGGAGGAGCGTTTTCGGAGTCTGCTGCCGGAGGCGGACGCAGTTGGCAACTCATGCCCGGCCTATCTGTGGGAGATGATCTGAGTACTGTGACGAATGCTATAAAAAGCTCTTTAGCTCCTAGAACCTGGTCGAGTTACTCGGCAGCCTGGAGCAGCTGGATATCCTTTGCAAGTGCTGAAGGTGGTCAGTTTGAGAAGCCTTCGGAAGGTACCATTTTGGCTTTTATGTCAAGTTTAATGCGGCAGCAACTTTCACATAGTTATGTGACAAGAACGCTGGCCGGTATGTCCTTTTTCTTCCGTTTATTGGGTCTGAGACCTTGTTCTTATTTTTCTGTAAAACAGGCACTGAAGGGATACAAGAGATTGACGTTTGTCATAGATGATAGGAGACCGATTTCTCTTGACATTCTCGGTGGCCTTTGCAGAATGACTTCAGTGGTTTGTTTTTCCTCCTACGAGGCCTTATTATTCAGGACAGCTTTTGTGCTTGCATTTTTTGGGGCATTTCGCATCTCGGAATTAATTCCAGTGAGCAAACAAGGTGGTTCGGGTGTGCGATTTGACCAGGTGCTAGTTGATCAATCGGGTGTTCATGTGTGGCTGCAGTATTCCAAAACAGACCAATATGGTAAGGGTAGATGGGTTCATCTAAAAGAACAAAATGAGAGCTTATTGTGCCCGGTAGCCTTGGTTAAACAATTTATGGGGCTTAGGCCTCCCGGGGAGGGAATTTTTCTCATTCATGCTAATTTATTGCCCCTGACGAAATACCAATTCGATGCAGTTTTAAAAAAGAGTTTGGGTGCCATGGGTTTAAGTCATTTTAAGTTTTCCTCCCACTCCTTTCGGATTGGCGCAGCTTCGGAGGCGGCCCGATCGGGCGTCTCCGAATCGGATATCAAGGCATTGGGTGGGTGGAAGTCAAAATGTTTTAAGTTGTATGTTCGTCCTAATTTTTTTATTTAATTTTAGATACCCAGCACACAGTGTGGATTTTGGGGCATTCATTTATTTATTGGGCACAAAAAAGAGCGGCTCAACGCAACTATTCATCAAATTTATCCTTGCACCCGGACTCATTTCGTTTGTTCTGGAAAGGTATAAGAGGCCTTCAATGGCCGCAACTGGATTTGCATGTGTCTAGGTTATGTCAGCTGTGGCCATTGCCATCCATACTGATAATTCATTTGGGAGGTAACGATTTGGGAAATGTTAACACTTTGGACTTATTATTTATGATTAAGCGTGACCTGCTTCGCTTCAGTGCGACTTTCCCAGGTACAACCTTAGTTTTTTCAGAAGTGGTTCCTCGTCTTTCATGGCTCTCCTCTGCGCAGAGGAGGGTGATGGAAAAAATGAGGAAGAGAGTCAATAGGGCTCTCGAAAAGTTCATGCCCCAAGTTGGGGGACTGTCTTATAGGCACATGGACTTGGAAGGGGGATATCCAGGTCTGTACAGACTGGATGGGGTGCACTTATCAGAAGTAGGAAATGACATTTTTAATGTTGGTCTGCAGAACATGATCGAAAAGGCTGCGACGATTGGGGTGTGCCGGTCTTGATGCTCAAGACCGGCGTGTGGGGACTTTTATTTATATTTGAAGTTGTGCTACTGCTCGAGTTCTAACAACTGAGCAGGTAGAAATATGTTATTGGATGATTTATGAAGTTTGGAATGATAATAAAGATTTATGGAAAATTATTTGTGAAAAACCAATAAAGGTGTCGCGGCCAAGTTTTTGCCATTTAAAAAAATGTGTTCAGTTATTTATTTTAGTTAAGTTGTATCTGGGGAAGTTCTGGTTTGGGCGGGTGGGGCCTGCAATCTCATGCTATTTTGTACACCTGTGCATATCACACTTGGATTGAGGCTTTAAAGTGGGCAAAGGACATACCTCTGATACAACCCTACTTTTAAGAATTAAAATACCAGGGGAAAAAAAAAAAAAAAAAAGGGATTGGAAACACTTTTCAAAGTAAAATACATGTTTATAGGAGGTCCATTTATCAGACCAAAAAGAGAAACACCTAAGGAAGAGGCAGAAAATAGGGACAGTGGGATTTGGTTGCAAATGTGGGACATTTAGGAACTATGACAATACTTTCTCCCTTTTTATGTTGAAGAGGAAAGGATGTAAAGATCTGCACTTGCAGCGTGGTCAAACACTGGAGCCAAAGTTCAAATCCCTCTAAACATGCCTTCAGAAAACATGGGGATATCCTTGGTTTTTGACAAAAAATAAAAATCATAAAAAAACAGACATGATAAATCAGTGCTGGTTGCCAATTAGGTTTCCTGTTTGGCCGTCAAGCAGATTTCCATTTCATCACAGCAAAGCAATAATTAATTTTAGGGATTCATAATTCACAAAGCACATTCATAACAGACATTCTCTAAAGAAATGCTAAACTCAACTGGTAAGGCACACCCCAACAAGGAATGCAGCTTTTTAGGTCATTGGCTTACTTGTACTAAACTCGTTTTAGCACTTTGATCTTCCAGTCAATCAACTTTTATTTCAAAGCTGCACCCTGAGATATACAAATGCAACCTGCATTCTATTGTAATCTTTTTCTATTTGAAATATGTAATGAGCTTTATTGCCGATTAGGGCCTGCTCAGTTGTGTTATTCTAAGCAGTACATTTGGCCACACACAGGAACAAACATTCAAACCCTTGCGACTACAATAGAAACTCCATTGTCTGCTCATATGCTCAGTCATGATCTTTAAAAATCAACCTGAACATCAGCAGTGAATAAACTTGATTCTAATGCCAACAAAGATTGTATTCTTTACTACTTCCTGCAACTACTAATAAGAACAGGGGAAATCCAGCACTAGCTTACAGAGTGTGGGCTATGGTATGGAACCAGTTTTCACATCCAAACTGTTTCAGCCAGCCTTCCACAAGTTATTTAAACATATAAACCATAGGCTCAGTTGCTTTTTACCCATCTTGCATTGTGTTTTAGGCATTTATTAACCACTTCAATACCAGGCACTTTCATCCATTCCCACCCAGGACAATTATCAGCTTTCAGCTCTGTCGCACTTTGAACAACTGCGCGGCCATGCTACACTGTGCCCAAACAAAATTTATATCATTTTGTTCCCAAAAATAGAGCATTTTTGGTGGTATTTGATCACCTCTGCGGTTTTTATTTTTTGCTAAACAAACCAAAAAAATAACAAAATTCCGGTTATAAAATGTTTTCTCCTTCACTGACGGGCACTGATGAGGCGACACCGATATGTAGAATTGATGGGCACTGATAGGCGGCACTGACTGGCACCGATAGGCGGTACCGATTGCCACTGACAGGTGGCACTGATGAGTTGCTGACAGGTTTTACTGCTGGGCACTATGATGGGCACCAATTAGCACTGATATGGGCACTGTCAGACTTTTATGGGGCACTGACTGGCAGCTTATGGGCACATCTGATGGGGCTGAGTTGATAATTAATGTGCCGATTATCAGCACAGACCCCCCTCTGACAGGAAGAGCCGCCGATCGCCTCTCCCTGTCAGCACGAACCAAGGAATGCCGTTTACCGGCACTTCCTGGTTCACGCAATGATCAGCTGTGATTGGTCACAGCTGATCACGTTGTAAGAAGCCTTCGTCAGAGGCTTCCTCTTACCACGATCAGAGATGCAGCGTGTCAGACTGACACGCCGCGATCGCCGTTCTGCGCGCCCCAGCGGGCGCGCGCCATGTTATCCTGCTGAACGTCAGATGACGTCCAGTCAGGCTAACAGAACCACTTCCTGGCCGTCAATCTGCTATAGGCCGGGCAGGAAGTGGTTACCGTTCATATTTGGTGCAGAGAGACAGATTTAGCAGTCCCTCTCACCGACACCAAAGACGGAGCATTGTTTACTACCACTAATGGGATATTTTCTACTCATGTTGGCCCCCTCCCTAAAGTCTGAGGGACAGTAAACTGGCTCTTTGTTTAGAAAGTTTGAAGACCCCTGCTTTAGAATATATTTGTACTAGACCTTTGCTGCTGGAAAAAAAAAAAAAATATACTAAACTGGAAAAAGTCTAGGCTACCCCTGCAGTGTTTAAAAGGGGTTGTAAACCCTCATGTTTTTTCACCTTAATGCATCCTATGCATTAAGGTGAAAAAACTTCTGACACTGACCGCCCGATGTGGGGAGAAGCAGCAAGTGTCACCAGGGGACCCCAGAAGACGAGGTCATTGAGCAACCAAATCTTCCGGGGCTGAAGTAGTTAAAATATGGTGAGTGGGGATAGTCTACGCATGAAAGGAACAGTCAAAGTTCCAAGAGTAAGAACAAAGAAATTATGCCAGGGAAACAAAAAATAAAAATAAAAAATAAATTATAGAAACCAGTGGATCATCCAACTGGAAAGTTAGGATGGGCTGGCCGCCTAATTTGAATGGTGTGGAGGCTAAACTCTACTGAGCTTGTGGAAAAATATATATTAAAACTTTAATGCCTGCTAAATACAGTATTTAATACCAAATCTGGATTGGGAGCACAATATGTGCAGCCCTTGGGACAAAACCAACCCATACCAAATGGCTTTCCCTTTCTAAGAAAGAAAAAAAAATAAGTCATACTGTCCACACCGCTAGTCCTGCTAAATATATGGATAATACATTTCTAAAGGCTTTAAATTATTTAAGATACATCAGTCAGAAGCAAATGGCTGAAGTACATATTGTACAATTTAGCAATATTATAGAAGTGATCTGATCAATCAAACTTTGGACTGTAATGGAACTAGTATTGATCTTCTGTATATTAACACTACTAGGCTGATATAGCAAGGCAACAATTTTTTAAAAACTAAAAGAAAGAAGGACCAACTGTGGTTGGTTAAGAGTCAGAGACCACGTGCCAAGCTTGACTCAAACTCATCTTGTCCCATACAAGGGAGAGGGTATAAAGGGGGCAGACATCTTCCACACGAGGTCCGCGCCCAGGCACCTTCAGCCTAGGTGCATGTGCGTGTTGTCACGGGTGCCCTAGGCCCGGGACGGAGTTGCGGTTCCACCCCAGACACCTTTGGTCTGGGGTGAGGTACTCTGGAGGTCTGGGGCCCAGTACCTTCGACTGGGTCCCGCAAGGGATCGAGGGCTCCTAGGGTGTCCTCCGGTGTGGACACCCGAATCTGGGACGAGGAGGCCAGGGAGGTGACCCTTCCGAAGACCCAGTGCAGCATTTGCTGGTGACGGCGGGGCCCCTGGTAACTGTCCGGATGGATGTCCTCTCTCTGACAGGGACCATTGCTCATAGAAGGTAGTCCATGTTCTCATGGTCTGTGGCAGGGACCCATCGTGAATCCGGTCGGTGGCAGAGACCCAAAAACCAGGTCTGTGGCAGAGACCTTATTCATCTGGTCTGTGGCAGAGACCCCCTCACAGTCAGTGGCAGCGACTGTGCACCAAGCCTGTTCGCGCTATAACGTTTTCTGGCAGTGCATCCAAAATAAATAATAAAAAAAAAAAAAAATTGATAAAGTGTGGCGTGCATTTGTATTTAGCCCCATTTACTCTGATACACCTAACAAGAATCTAGTGAAACCAATTGGCTTCAGAAGTCACCTAATTAGTAAATAGAGTCCACCTGTGTGTAATTTAATCTCTGTATAAATACAGCTGTTCTGGGAAGCCCTCAGAGGTTTGTTAGAGAACCTTAGTGAACAAATAGCATCAAGAAGGCCAAGGAACACACCAGACAGGTCAGGGATAAAGTTGTGGTGAAGTTTAAAGCAGGGCTAGGTTTTTAAAAAAAACAAAAACATCCCAAGCTTTGAACATCTCACTGAGCAATTCATCATCCAAAAATTGAAAAAGTATGGCTCAACTGCAAACTTACCAAGACATGGCTATCCAACTAAACTGACGGGGCAAGGAGAGAAGCAGCCAAGAGGCCCATGGTAACTCTGGAGGAACTGCAGAGACCCACAGCTTAGCTGGGAGAATCTGTCCACAGCACAACTTTTAGTTGTACATTCCACAAATCTGGCCTTTATGGAATAGTGGCAAGACGAAATCCATTGTAAAAAAAAAAAAAGGCATAAGTCCCGTTTTCAGTTTGCGAGAAGCCATGTGGGGGGACAAACATGTGGAAAAATGTTCTCTGGTCAGCTGAGACCAAAATTGAACTTTTTGGCCTAAAAGCAAAATGCTATGTGTGGCGGAAAACTAACACTGCACATCACCCTGAACATGCCATACCCACCGTGAAACATGATGGTGGCAGCATCAGACTGTGGGAATGCTTTTCTTAAGCAGGGACAGGGACGCTGGTCAGAGATGGGAAGATGGATAGAGCCAAATACAGGGCAATCTTAGAAGAAAACCTGTTAGAGTCTGCAAAAGACTTGAGACTGGGGCGGAGGTTTATCTTCCAGCAGGACAACAACCCTAAACATACAGCCAGGGCAACAATGGAATAGTTGAGATCAAAGCAGATGCATGGGTTAGAATGGCCCAGTCAAAGTCCAGATCAAAATACAATTTAGACTGTGGAAAGACTTGAAAATTGCTGTTCACAGACACTCTCCATCCAATCTGACAGAGTTCAAGCAATTTTGCAAAGAAGAATGGGCAAAAATGTCACTCTAGATGTGAAAAGCTGGAAGAGACATCCCCAAAAGACTTGCAGCTGTAATGCAGTGAAAGGGGGTTCTACAAAGTATTGACTTCGGGGGGCGAGATAGAGGATATAGATATCTCCTCGGGGGCATTTAGGTGGTTACCACAGAAACCTGTTATTCGATTTTCTGGTTACCTAGGATTTTGCAAAAATAAGCTAATAAAAACAGTGAACACAGATTGCTGAGGAATTGTTCAATCTTTAAATGTTTTTTTCTGAAGTAAAGAAGAAATATAGCTAGATTTGACAAGCTAAAAACAAAACACACACACACACACACACACACACACACACACACACACACACACACACACACACGGATGCGACCATTGCTGACTGGGCTGCCATGCTGATCCTACAACCTCAATACTTTGAGACAAGTTCTAGAGTAGACCAAGTATGCATATCAGTTTGTAATCTACACTCCTATGCAACCCCAGCAGGTCAGTAAAGTCAGCCTGTGTATTTCTCCGATACAGTTGTCCTTTATACGTAAACAATACTACCCACACATAGTAGCTTCTGTAAATATTGGCACTACCATCTGTGTAGACACAAATTGCTACTATACAATTTCACTGTTCCCAATGCTGCATGAAAGATGTTGCATGGCAGCCAAGTGTACAAAGTAGTCACTGTGAAGGTTCAAAGCAGAACAAGCCAAGTAGTGCACATAGTGGTTTAAAGCTTACTGTATGACAGGAAAATTACTGTGTGCAAGTTGGCTCTGTTTACACCAACGGTGGCGTTAGACTGCAGCCGTTGG